>CM050517.1:97660581-98178081 GCA_027563665.1 Antrozous pallidus
AATTAAAACTAGGGCCTTAAAACAATTTAGAATGTTAATAAATGTATGTGTGTGTATATATTTACATATATGTACTACTAGGGCTTCCACAAGTAAAAGGAATAATTCAAATGAAACACAATAAGGGGGAATGTAATATTTGTATATAAGTCACTGGGGAGGAAAATTCATTTTTAATGAGCTATAATAGCATGAGCTCTCTCAAGGGATACTACAGTACTGCTTTCTGCTCATAAGGTTGTTTCTCAACAATCACTATCTCAGCCTAATGACCAGCTCTCAAATTAAAAGCAAATAAGTATGTTTCAATCAAATCCACTTTTATCATAAATTTGCTAAAACTACCTTGCAATTCCCTGGCAAATGGGGAAGTAACAGCCTTGACTCAGTCAGATGGGCTCAAGTTTCTTATGAAATGTGAAAGCAAAGAAAGAGAGTTGTTCTGCTTTGTCCTTTTAGATGGGATCTCTTCCTAGTTTGGTGGCACAGTAATGCAGATTGCAGATGTGAAGCGGAAGTTTTGCTTCTTCATCTAATTACTTGCTGTGGAGATTTTAATCTCAAGTGGGTCCTGTTTTCTCCTTTAAACTCAGCCTTCACAGTTACTTTGCTCCTACAGACTTTTCTCCCTGCCAATCACTGGAAAGGAAAGAAGAGGGGAAATGAGGATTTCAGCTGGGGCACATATGAGTGAGTCACTGGATATTTGATCTCATTTTGTGTGTGTGTGTGGTATTTTTATTCAAATATATTTTTATTAATTTCAGAAGAAAAGAGAGAGACAGAGAGAGAGAGACAGAGAGAGAGAGAGAGACATCAATGATGGGAGAAAATCATCAATTGGCCATCTCCTGCATGCCCCACACTGGGGATCAAGCTTGCAACCTCATCATGTGACTTCCTGGTTTATAGATCAATCTTCAACCACTGCACCATGCTGGCTGGGCTCTCATTTTTGTTTTAAATCTTTAGTTGTAATCGTCTTACAACTAAAGACATCAGATAAGAAGTTTGTGAAGAAGCTAAAAATTTAAGCTTCGAAGTCATCTGCATCCATATCTAAGCACACGTTGTGGCATTTTTGGGGGGGAGGGGTCTTTGTGACTTTGAGCAACATATGTAAGCTCTGTTAGCTCCAGTATCCTCTTAAAAACAGGGCCAATAATAGCAAAATTATTGGGCCGTGGTCAGGACCAAGTGAGATAATGAATATAACAAGCTTGACCTACCATCTGTAAATCTCTATTGACAGTGAAAATTAGAAATGAAAGCTACCAATATCAAAAATAGAAATAAACTCAGTGAATTCTCATGAGAACCCACCATTGGCACAAAACCCTGAGAGGGACTTGCCTCTTGAGAAGACAGGCAATGTTTCCACTAGAAACTCCACCTGTGATAGAATGGCATTCCAACAGTGCCATCACAAGAAGTCAGGCTCTTAATTTGGCCATGGAAACACTTCTCAACATTGAAATAGACAGTTGGCAGCTTTAAAATAAACTCTTCCAAAAATTAGGTGTGCGTTGGTAACACGTTATTCATTTCCTTAGATAATATGACATGTATTTCTAAAACTGACATCTATTCACTTGCAAATTTCACCATTGAAAAGGCACACTTAGTTCACTTAATATTACCTAAAAGATGCTAACAGAATGATCTTCTCAGTGTTCTCACAGTGTTCCCTTTTGTATCTCAGGATCCAGGGAAAAGTTAAAATTTAGAAGCACAGGCACAAAGCCCCGTCAAGATAAGTAACTGAGACACAAAGAAAAGATTCTTTCTGACCCCATTGATCACAAAGTCCCAAAGCATTTAAAGCTCTTACTTAAGTCAAGTATGTTTATTTGTTCAAAAGTAAAGTGAAATCCTCCCCATATGCTTGGATTAAATGTTTCATTCAAAGTGTGCTGTGTTTCTCCTGTAACTAAGGTGAACAATTTGTACAGACATTCTCAGTCTGCCAGCAATCAGCAAGATGAGGTGTCCCATGAGCAATTCTTCCAGCTTCAACTGTAAATACTGCAGAAGCTGCTTTTACCTCTTGGGGTTTCCCAAACTTTTCAGCCTTCTATCAAAGCAAACTGAGGATAGGACTTGGTAGTCTCAGCTTCTCTACTGGCCACACGTGTCCCAGTTTATACGCAGCCAAAAGCGCGGCCCCCTTCCTGGAAATAGCCGATGAGAAATGGGTGTCTTGAGGAATCCTTACTGCTATGGTAGAAACATCGGGATCCTTGACAAAGATTCTCCACATAATTGTTTTTTTCTGACAGGCCATAATGCTTGGGTTAGAAGTAGGAAGAAATATGGACCTACCTGGGTACCTTGGCCTACCCATTGTATTTTTTCTGTGTAAGATGCTTCAGGATTCATAGTCACAGAATACGGCATCCAGATTATATTTAAGACCATTGTTATTAGGAGTTTAGAACCTGAAGAGTTGGACTTTGGGATATCCAACTATGAACCAGTTGAATTTAATTAGAAATAATTTCAACTCACAGTTGTTGTTTTCCAGTTATGTACATGACTGAGTGTGTAAGGATTAAGCAAAACCAAATAGTGGTCTGCAGTGTATGGCAAATATTCAAACTACTGTCATGCAATTCTGCAACATTCTTAAAGGGAGCAGAAAATGGTCAAATTCAATTTAATTCCAACAATATTACTGTGTCCTAGGCACTTGGGTTACAATAAGGACCACTGACACTGAGATTTTAAGAATACTAAAAGTGGGTTATGGGTAGATTAAAAGTAAAGGTCTTTACTTGAAGGAATTAAGTGGTGGCATCTTTTTAAAAAAGTGTTTCCTATTAACAATAAGGTACTTTTCAAATAAATATTTAATAGCTGCATATGCATTTTAAAATATATTTTTATTTATTTTAAAGAGAGGGGAAGGAACAGGGGTAGAGAGATAGAAACATCAATGATGAGAGAGAATCACTGATCGGCTACCTCCTGCATGCCCCACACTGGGGATCGAGACACCCGGACATATGCCCTGATTGGGAATCAAATCATGACTTCCTAGTTTATAGGTTGACACTCAACCATGCCGGTCTGACTGCATATGCATTTTATAGGCATTTCAAGAGTTCAGAAATCATTAAATGAACAGATCTATCTTTTAAAGCATCTCTTGACTCAAATATATGAAGAGATGATTCTAGAGCTTGGGCACATATTCAAAGAAAGATCAGTTTTCTGATGTTCTTCTCACCACCTATTTAATACAAATTTAATGATATATATTTTAACTCACTTTGCATTTTCTATAAGGTGACAGTAAGTAACTCCATTAAATTGTGCATTGAAATTGCACTTAAACTTTACAAAATTACAGAGGATGCTGGGAGAGTTACTGCGCCTCTGTACTTTGAGAGAGGTACCGGTTTGCATTTCACAGCAAACCCACTTGGAAACCAATGCTTGGCTGTGCGCCTGACCCCAAAAGGAACAGCCTGATAAACTCATGTGGTACAAAATTCAAATTGCAAGGCAAGAAGAAAAAAATTGTAGGCAATGTTTCAAGCCACCTTTAGTATTATTAGTATTATCACATGAACTGTAATAACAATGTTTAGCTACAAAAATCTTCCTTCACTCCCAATCTCCAGAACTCAGGAGTCTTTGATCCATTCATATCCAAAAGAGATCCTCATATGCTTGAAGAAAAAAAATAAAAGTATCTGGCATTATATCAAGATGTTTCCAAAGTCTACTACTAGTTCTTCGACAATACAGACATTTGTTTGTTTAGAAAAATTGAGTTAAGACTCAAGTAGAACCAAGATTGGATAAGGAAGGAAGGGGTGAGCTTATTCGTTTTTATCATCCTACCATTCAAATTAGTTGGCAGCACACTTCGCAACTACTTAGAGAAAGTAGCTGGTATTACTACCCTTTATACAAAGAGACTTTTCTCTAAGAAGTACACAGATGAGTTGTGGGGCAGGTACCAATCTACTCAAAGTTGTAAAAATCCTTTAGAATCTATCAGAAACAGGAACCACCAGAACCAAGCTTGAGCGCAAGCAGCTACAGTGGGTAGATTCACAGCTCCATTTTAGGAAAACCTCTGTAGTTGTGAAAACAACATAAAACATCCCAGTGTTGGTGTAAAAAATGTCCTGGTGTTAATCACAACAGTGCCAAACATTTCAATGGAAACACAGATAACTTTATTTTCTTCACATCAGGTGTCTTCCCTTTGTTTCTTGAGAGAATGGGAATATTAAGTGCACCACAGGAGGAGGGAGGCTCACAGTTTCTGCAGTGACTAAATTTGCCTCTGTCTGCACATCCCAAAGCTTGTATATCTCAGTGATTTGTTGTCATTCAGGGCTATCACATAAATCAAACATAGTTTGCTTCTCACCCCACAATCATGTGTGAAATCTGAACCAGTGCAATTGAGAAAAAGGGTTATTACTTAAATTCCATCTATAGTATCACATCCTTAGCAACGTGTGCATTGTTAACAAAGAAAGGTGTGTCTTTGTTTCATGGTTCCAGGGAAGGACCACAGAGGTCATTTTGGAGGCAGTGAAGAAAATCTGTCTTATATTATCACATGAACTATAATAACAATGTTTAGCTACAAAAATCTTCCAGGAAAAGGTGGCTTGAAGCATTGCTTACAACTTTTTTCTTCTTGCCTTGCAATTTGAATAAAAACAGGCTATCATATTTGCTTTCTAGTCTCTTACAAGAATTGTCTATGATTTTGACTCAAATACATTAGTATGATCAGAATTACTCACTAATATTAGAAAATTTTCTAATGGATGACAAAATACCAAAGGAAAATGAGAGAAGTGAACAAACTAAGGGAACTATAAGAAGGAAAAGGGAAGAAAGAAAGGAGATAAAGATATTCTTTAAAATCCAAAGAAACTGTTCTCCTAAGAGTCTGGGTTAAAACAAACACAGTCACACACACTGAATAGAGTGAGTGTGCTTCATAATGTAAGCAGAGTAAAACTGTTTAAATTAACAAAATCTGGAGAGAAGGGGGAAATGATTACATTTGCGTGACCTGATGATTGTGATTTCACCATCCATAGTGGAGGACGAAGTTGATGACTCACTGAGAAGAACGGGAATTATTTTCCCCCCTTTTGAGGAGGGCACAGGTGCCTCCACGCTTTGCAATATTTTCAAAATCCATGTATCTCACAGGCTCTCCCATCTTTGGTTCCCTTTGGAAATGAGAGGTGGGCTTCTGGTTTGCAGAGATACTTTTTACATTCCATATCCGCATATGGCTGGAATGTCACTACCCGAACTGCTGTGACACCCAAACAACCAGGCCAAGAGATCAGCAGGAACCTCTTCCAGTCTTCAAGTGCCTGGGTAGACTTGGCTTCCATAGATATTCCCATCTATAGACATATCGTTGTCTTCATGAAGTCTTTACAGGGTCTTCTATCAGAATTAAACCTGTGGAAATCCGACTGATTTTTTTTTTTGAGTGGCATATTAGAGTTCTTACATTCCTAAGACAATAAAAGGCAATTTGCAAGAATTTTCCATCATACAGCATAACAATGAGATGCAACATTGAGTTCTGTACTTTTCCTGGAAGAGTAGTACATATGACCCATCTCTTGTCAGGGTCAAGATCTTCTTTGAAATCAGAGCCCATTAGTCAGTCTAAGGAATCTGATTGCCAGATATTTCCAAAGGAGAAGTTTCCATTTATAAAGGGAACTGGAGAAAACAGGAGTTTGAGAATGCCTGTTTGGTATTTGCCTACTCTTTGATGTGTTTTTGTTTGTTGGTTGGTTAGTTAGTTGGTTGGATGGCTGTTTTTGTTGTTGCTGCTCAAGATATTTTACTTCTGGAATGTTTGTCATCACAGATACATGCCCTTTTATTTTCTCTACTGAATGAATTTCCCTCTGAAATGACTAGAGCAGGGGGTCAGCATCACCTGAATACAGTGGGAAACTGAGACAAACCTTTGCTCACAGCTTAAGATCACGGTGTTATCGATAGGGAGATCTCCACATCTCACCAGTTGCTTAGTGAGAGTGGGCTCCCTGCGATATCCCAAGAAAAGGAATTTCCTGAGACTCACACAGGAAGAGGAGACATTGTACAAAGCTTTACTTCTGTGGAAATAAACCTCTGAGTTTCCAAGGTCCCATTTCCCATTGTCCCACCAAGAAAGAAGTGCCATTTTGCTTCCAGAAGAACTAAAATCAAAGCCAGTGTCCAGAGTTTCTATTTTCTGTTAGGCAGAGTCCAATGCAGCACCAGGCTAGCTTAGCTAGTGTTTTCTGCTGCACTCCATCATTCCACTGCATGCGGGATCTATACGGCCACATGGCCACGGAGGGAACCCCAGGCAGGAGCAAAGCCAAAGAAAGCAGAGAGCCAAGAGAGAGCCAATCAGGTGAGCTCCTTTAAGGGGGAGAGGGGGAGAAGAGATTGTGTATTCCCAAATTTCCACAGGCTTACAATGGCCCTGCCTACTCTAGCCTCTCCATGGTTCTCCAGGCTTGACTGACAGGCATCTTCTCTATCTCATCCCAACTTCACTACACAAGTATTCATCTCCCCTCTGTTGAACCCCTTCCTCCAGGGATCTGTAAAGAATGGGCTGGTGGTTCCCTGGAGAGTGTGAAATTGCAGCTTCCTGGTGAAGCTGCCCAAATGGCATGCCTATGGCTGGCCCTCCTTTTGCTTCTTTTCTGTTATTAATAACTAGCTAATTACAATGGTACCAATGGTGAGCCACCTACATTACCATTTTATCAAATAATGGCCCCTTCGCTGCATAATTTTGACTATAGATTCTATCAGAATTCAACCTCCAATATCCTGACTACTACAAGAAACCCATCAGCCTATTCCGGTTCTCCTGCCTCTCTGCAGGGGGTAAACTTGATTCCTATTGCCCTCTCCTGCCTCTGCAGGGGTCCTCTTGAGAAAACAGAAAAATAACAAGGCCTTCCTGTTACTCTCTTTAGTTGTGAGACAATTTGTTCCCATCTGCCCCCAGGCTCTCCCAGTGCTCTGACTCAGTGGGAAGCTGCTACTGATCACTGCTGTATTAACTCAAAACTCATTTGCTTCTTTATGGAAACTCATGGTCCTTATTTCTCAAGGGAATGGAGAAAACCAATAGGCCTCGTACCCAGCTGGGTACTTTCCATGCAAGTTACTCCATCTAAATAAGTGAATTTCAAATAACATTAGGTTATTTCCAGGATTTATAAAATCAATCTTGTAAATAGTAGAATCTGACAAGTATTGTTAGGATGCCCTGGCTATCTGTGAGTTGATCACGTAATTTCTACATGGATTGAGGGAAAATAACAACAATAAGAAAAACTTTTCTTTACATGAACAATTGCCCAATGAATTTTTGTTTGTTTTAATAAATTCCATTCATTTATAGGGATAGGGGGGTATTAGGGATGGAAATAATTCTGATTATATGATTTCTTTTTCACCTTTATTATGAAACCCTTCCTTCTTTAAGAATAAACAAAATATTATCAAAAACAAATTCATAAGCCCAATGGCATAATATAATTCTTAATAACAGTTGATGATCCATTCATTTTAAGTAATTTCACGACAATAAAATTCCCATGAAAAAAGATGAGTTGGGGAAGTACATTGAAGTTACTTGACCTATACATATGAATATGCACATTAAAAAATATGAGTATCTCTTTTAAAGTATCATTTTCTTATTCAAGGCTGAATTTTCTAGTAGACACTTGGGAAATCAAGTTAGCTAGTTTCTTATTGATCCTGAAGACTATTGAAGTAATCATGCTGGCTGTCCACTAACTGGCTGGTTTCTCACTTAGACTGAGCAATTAAAGATAGACACTTGGAGGAAAAGGGCTACCTGTGTTTCATGTGGCGCTGTGGGAGAGCAGTTAGAAATCCAGTAAATGCTAACTGCCTGGTAACAGCCATGCTGTTTGTGACATAAATTTAAAAACAAAAAGTGTTTCCTCTCTGTTTTTGTATGGCACACGGATATTGTTTTAAAAATAAGGAATTAAGATTAGGTTGAATCTATAAACAGAAGTCAATTTGACTCTATTTTGCTAAAAGAAAATTATTTTGACCTGTATCTGTGTTTTATAATGTTTTTAAGTCTAAGAAGTTCTTGGCAAGAGTATATAATATTGGAGACTCCCACATACAAGTGTAATTTGAGTTCGAGTGCCCACTGTTTGAGAAAATCCATAATCAGGTGTTTTGCTTTATATAGTTTATTTTAAAATAAATGTCACCAACACACACACACATAGTAACAAAATGGATCCTTGGAAATGAGATGGTAACTAGATGCCTGGTGCACAAATTTGTGCACAGGTGGGGTCCAGCTGGCCCATCCTGATTGGGTTGATTGGGCCATGCCAGCTGGGGGGGGGAAGGTCCACAGGCTATTGGCTGGCCAGCCCTGCATCCTGGTCAAACTCTCAGTTGAATTCTCAGTTGAGGGGACAATTTGCATATTAGTCTTTTATTATATAGGATTGTAATCAGAATAGAAAGCGATCATTAAAATTTATGAAGGTCTTAGCTCCTTATTTGAAAGTCCACAATCAATAAATGACTTACAGACTCATTATTTACATTTATACTTGGGAAATAAAATAAAAATTAGAAGATGCTTTCAACTGTACCTTCTCTATTGAAATCTTAATTTGAATTTCAAATTATGCTATTATCTCCACTCAACACATCAACTTCACTGAAAAGTTTGAATTATCATAAATCTTGAGTCCATAAAATTCAGTGCTGCAACTTATAATGGAATACTGCCACCATAAAAATGTCTACTCTATGACTATCAGAATATAAATCCCCATTAATTTAATGAGAATTAAATTTAAAAATATTGGTATATGTATTCCCATTATATTATCAATGTAAATGGAATATATAAAGGGATCACATATTTACATATACCAATATAAATTTATTATATGTTTATATCAGTAAAAAATTTTCATTAATTTGAGGGAAATTAAAGAATTACCAATTTCCACTATCTCACCCTCCCTTTGGCAAGGCATTTTTGATCTCTTAATCTACTTAATAATTCTGAAAATTTAAAATGATAAGTGATCTTATTATTTTCATTTCATTATATTAAATGAAAAGCTGGAATTTTGCAACTGGAAGTTTTACCAAAAAAAAAAAAAAAGAGATTATGTAGAAAATAGGCAAATGTAGAAAATAAGCAAGTTTTTAAATGTAGAAAATAGGCAAGTTTTTAAAAGTGTAAATCTGACCACTAGGTGCTCTGTCACTTGTCATTACATTTTGGTCACATTAATGACACATTTGTGCTTTCCAAAGATAATTTCCTTTAGAAAAGAGATATGCTGTACATCCCTAATTACATTAGGAGTTCAGGTAACTAAAAGCACTTCTTTTAAAAATATACTTATAATGTTTCCATGGGAAAAATAAAAATATTTTGAATGTTTCATTAAGCAAGACTCTTTGTGGTTGACTTAGTTCAAATATTTTTTAACAGATTCTAGCCCACAAACTGTCTCCCAGCAATAGAAATGGCAGCAGAATTGCTACTTTATTTTCTGAACTTGAAGTCAAACCTAATAGAAGCAATCAACTCTCTACCAATGTGATCATTCTAGTGGCTCCCATGCAGGGATCTGTGAGAAGAGCAAAATCCATCATTTTTCTTAGAAATGTTGGAAGGTGGAGGAGAAGATACAGACCTGCTGCTCTGCCTAGGGATTCTCTGCAGCAGTCAAGTATCTAAAGAACATACAGGCGTGCCCAACCATAACCTACGTAACTTCTAGAATAGTTTATGTTTTACAGATTTTGTATCTAAGCAAATGAAAGCACATCTTTCAGGACATAGTATGAAATCCATGGATTTAACAATAAGCACAACGTGCTTCCTGTGTTCATTTTCAGATCTTCTCCCATATCTGCCTTTATCACAATGAATCATATATATGGGCCTGGGTAACTGTGCAGTATTTCACTCATGTGCCCCTGCCACAAAGATAGAGACAAATGAATATATTGTTGGTTGTGGTAACACACAAAGAGGAATGTTTAAACATACACAACATTCTTTTCATTTTCATGACCCGCTAATTTTGCTTTTGTTTGCTGTTTGTTTGGGTTTTGTTTTGGGTTTTTTGGGGGGGTTAATTAGTGTGTTGGTCTCATCATAATTATTTTTCACTGTTGAAAATTATCTTCACTTGCACAAAGACTAAGTTATCATTTCCCAGGTCATGCACCCTTCCAGGTGGGACAGGATAATCAGCGGTAGCTTTCAAAATGACCCACCAAATCACAGTGGTCTCATGAGCAGATCAAAATGGTGACTCGTACATCAGTGAGCATATTGCTACATTATTTTTACATTATTCTTACTTGACTGTTTAAGGTAATTCTATGTAAAATAAAATTTTGCATTGTATTACTCTTGTTGTGCCAGTATACATAAACATTTTGGGCTGTATAATAATTTTCTTGCATGTAATGTATGATGGCATATATACATATATACATATATATACACATCTAATAAAGAAAACCTGATCGTGATACAAATTTAGATTTTTCTCTAGTCTTTCTCATTCATACATGATAGCTGACCTGTTTAAAAAGTATATTCTCCAGGTAAGTGATGCAAAGTGGCTCAGGCATCCAAGAATCAGAGTAACGGATGACTTCGCTCTGGATTAGCACTTTAAAATGAATGAAAAAAAAGTGAGCTTTTCTCTTTGTAAATTATTTCCATTTTTTGTCCCTAAAACTTGGAAACCATGACTCCCTCAGCTAGAACTGCTGACCAAACTGAAAAATCAGTCCTCTGCTATAACATTTGTAGTTGCAAATAGATGTAGCTACATTCATTTATTTTTTTAAATATATTTTTATTCCCTTCAGAGAGGGAAAGAGAGGGAGAGATAGAAACATCAATGATGAGAGAGAATCACTGATCAGCTGCCTCCTGCACACCCTCTACTGGGGATCACGTCCACAACTGGGGATCGGGGCATAGCACTGACCGGGAATGGAACTGTGACCTCTGGGTTCACAGGTGGAGGCTCAACCACTGAGCCACCCTGGCAGGTAGCTCCATTCATTTTTAATCGACTCAAAAATTAAATTTGATATCTTATGAAGTTACATTCTTTGCAAACAAACAAATAAAAAGAACAAGAAGTTCACTAGGGCAACATTTAGAGCGTAGTATAAATTGTTCGGAGTGATTTTTTTTTAAGTGGAAGTAGTCTCGACATAAAAGCACTTTATTGTAAGAAAACAGCTATTTCAAAATCAAATTAGATCGCTCCAGTTACATATTGAAAATAGTTATAGACAAGAACCCTCTGAGAAGGAAAACCTACACCCAAATGCCAACACACGAAAATACTTTCTCTGCTTAGCCACATGCAACTTCCTGACTTACAGCTTTGTTCTGCTCAAAACCTCCGAAAGGGGCCCCATTAGCTAAGAGTTAAAGTCCAACCACTCTGCATGGCGTACAAGGGCCTTCAGACTTGGTGTGAACACGCCACAATTTATTCATTTATTCTGCTATACATGGATGGTTGGTGTGTTTCCTGTATTAGGCTATCATAAACAGTGTCAGTATGTGCATATCTTCTGGTGCACATACATTTGCACTTATCTTGGGTACATGCCTGGGGATGGAATTACCTGGTAAATAATATTGAATGATCTCCTAAAGTTTACCCTCCCTCTAGCATGTGTGTGAACAATTCCCAGTGTTATATATCCTTGCTGACTTTTAATTTTTTCCATTTTTAACAATTTTAGCCATCTTACTGGTATACAGTGATATCTTATCATGAGTTAGTTTGCATCTTTCTGATATCATTATGCTGAGATTCTCATAACCTTTTGGCATTTGGGAATTTTCTAATGTAAAAGGACTATATAAGCTTTTGCCTATTTTTTATTGGCTTATATGTCACTTTCTATTGACTTGTAGTTCTTTGCATTCTATGGATATATGTATGGAAAGTCATTCACACTGTATGTCTTAATTTTTTACTACCTTACTTGCATATTAGATGAAAGTTCTAGATTTTAATATGGTCAAATTTATCAATGATAGTGGCTTGAATGTTCTATTTAAGACATCTTTTTCCACTACAAACTGAAGAAAATATTCTGTTTGCTTCAAGATTTTATCGTTCAGAACCTATAATCCACCTGAAAAGTATTTATGTGTATAATATGATGTAGGTATAATGTTCATTGCTTCCATATGACCATTCAATTGACCCAGCACAATTTATTGAAAAACTTCTTTCTCCTCTGCATTACACTATACCTCTGCCATCATCAGGCAACCTTGTATGTATTGCATTCGTCTATTGAGATGGTTTTATATACCATTACTTCACAGTGAGTCATGATCACCTCCTAGTGTAAGGTTTCCAACTTTGTTCTTTGTCCTCAAGATTGACTTTGTTGTTCTTGATTCTTTACATTTTCATATAAATTTTACAATCACTTATTTCAATAGAAAAAGCCAAATGGATATTAATATAAAGAGTTGCCTGCTGGAAATGGCCTATGATGGCAGTATAGGGTTTGAGAGCTGAACGGTGGGAGAAGCTTCAAGTTTGGCTGAATCCAAATTTTAAAGGACTCTGAATGTTATTTAAGGAATGTATGCTTTATTCAGAGGAGAGTATGGAACCATCAGAGATTTTCAAGCAGGGAAGTCAGATGATTAGATCTGTACCCCGGTATTTTTGAAAGATCAGCAGGAAACATCCATGCCCAACTCTATCCACCTAAACTCCCAGATGCTTACTTTAGAAGTAGGGTTATATTCATAGCCAGGTGTGGGGAAATGAGTTATTCTTTCTGGAACCCCCAAACAGAGATGAGTCTATTTTATGCCAGGGAGAGATGGGGGATAGGACTCCTTATGTGACAGAGTAAACACAGGAGCCCTACATATTATTGTGGATTTAACTTCTTTCTGATGTACCAACATTCAGTCCCAGACATTGGGCAGAAAAGTGCTCTCTCTCTCTGAACCAGTTTATGGCTGCCTGGAAGACACAGAGTTCTCTGGGGTGTCGAGATGATGAGAGCAGAAACAATGAATCTGGTGCTGGAATTGTGCCCAAAGTACCACCCAATACCCCACATCATCCCTCCCCCTTCTCCCGACCCCTGAGTCAGGGGACATACACGCCACACAAGAAGTGCTGGAGGCATAATACTTCAGAAGCCACACCGTGTACACTAAGCTGCACACCAAACAGCAACTTGTTAACAGATATTCACCCGTGACTCAGACACCTTCCCCTCCAACTTCTGACCCAGATAGCAGGCGCAATCAGGCACAGACAGTTCCCTCCCAGAACCCAACTGGCTGAGCAGCTCAGTTAAAAATTCCTAAGCATTTTTAGGACAAGAGTCAAAGAAGAAACGCTCTTTGAAAGAAGAAGTGTGAATAGTAGTTAACCCACTTATCAAGAGTGAGTGACAGGAAGTGCTGTTCATTAGATTTCATACCGAGAAGTTACGGGAGAGCCCTGGTTATCTCCCTCCCCTCTCCTCTGGGGTCTTGGGGCTTCCAGGGGCACTCTGATGGCCAGCCGAGCCTTTGACCTTTCCTGTGGGTCAAACCTGTCCTCTACATCCTGAGGAAGCATTGTTTGCTGTATGTATCGTGGAATTAAATTAGAGGTGTCTTATGAAAAACCAAAAAAAAAAAAACCACCAGAATCACTCGAAATCTATGATAACAGATATAGTTCCTTATTACGTTTATGTAAGCTTTGTGGAGGAGACTGATAGACTTAATCTCTGTCCAGACCAGGGGGACCTTTCGTTCTATCTTCTTCCTGGTGAGGGACTCCGTGGACAGTATATGAAAGGCTT
This sequence comes from Antrozous pallidus, assembly GCA_027563665.1. NCBI lineage: Eukaryota > Metazoa > Chordata > Mammalia > Chiroptera > Vespertilionidae > Antrozous > Antrozous pallidus. Next base: position 97,674,499 of record CM050517.1, read on the forward strand.
GGACCAGCCATAGAGCCCATCTTCTCTGAGCTACGTGGGCCTTATATCCAAGTGTCATCCTCTCAGCCTTGACAGGGACACAGGGAGGCCCAGAGAAATGAAGGAAGACGTGTGGGCTTCATTCCAGATTTCCCTGGCTCAGCCCGATGTTGGCAGGGTGTTCAAGCTTTCCCGTTAAAACCAGGCATGCACTTTCTTAGAGGACAATTCAAGCAGGCACACTGAAAGCACAAAGGCAGAGAAAACAAAGTATTTTTATAATAATATTCCCTAAAGAGTGCCGTGTAATCATAATAGAAAAAACTCAAATGCTCACTGGGATTTTTTAGTGTTGACTATTTTCACTATTTTGATTTGCTATGCAGAAATAGCCGAACCATTATCTTTTGAGTGGTGCGGACCTATAAAGACATAAGTCAGCTCTGCTCATTCAGAAAGCCTGAGACAGTGTACCCCAGAGAGTCCTGGTTGGTCATATGGAAAGGACTGGGTGAATCTGTGTGTCCTGGATATCATAAAAGAGTAGAAAGCCATATCAAAGGGATATTTGCACAATCCTACCTGTGTTCAACCTGTCCCTACTGCTGTCTTCCTGGCCTGTTGTCACCACCCTCTCACCCTCACATTTATGGCTGCACCAGAGCTACATTCTGAGGCTAATCTGTACTAATAAAAGAGTAAGGTGCTAATTAGACCAGGAGACCTTCCAGATGTCCTTCCGGACAAAGCCATGGTAGCGGGGCCAAGGCAGAGGCAGTTAGGGGCGATCAGGCCAGCAAGTGGGGCAGTTGAGGGTGACAAGGCCAGTGCGGGGGCAGATGGGGGAGAGCAGGCTGGCAGGGGGGGCATTTGGGGGTGATCAGGCCAGCAGGCAGAGTGGTTAGGGGCAATCAGGCAAGCAAGCAGGAGAGCAGTTAGGAGCCAGCAGTCCCGGATTGCAAGAGGGATGTCCAACTGCTGGGTTAGTTGGCAATCAGACATCCTCCAAGAGGTCCCAGATTAGAGAGGGTGCAGACCAGGCTGAGGTACACACACACCATGCACAAATTTTGTGCACTGGGTCACTAGTTCTATATAATAAAAGCCTAATATGCAAATTGACCAAACAGTGGAGGGGAGGGACTGGCGAGCAGGTGGTGCCAGGCAAGCCAAGATGGATGCCAATGGGCAGAGGGAGGGGACGGCAATGGGGGCAGAGAGGTAGGGGTTGTGACCAGTGGTAGCAGGGTGATGGGGGACAGGGCTTAAGCCATCTGTGAGACATCCCTCAAGGGCTCCTAGTCTGTAAGAGGGTGCAGACTGGGCTGAGGGAGCCCCCCATATCAAGGGTAATATGAAGATTACTCTGCCTAAGGTAAAAGGAGAAAAGTAGAAATGAGAGAAAACCCAGTAGAAATTTCTGATATTCAGCTATGCTTGATTCGTATAGGAAAACAATGGTACCAAACTTCAGCTAAATCAAGTGGAAACTGATGTTAGATAGAGTCAAGTGATTCTGCAGGTTGAGCTCATCTATCTCTCTCAGGCCTACCATATACTCCCTCTCTAGATGGCTAAGGGACCTTCTGTCTTACCAGAATGTTCAGCCCCTCAGCCTCCTTCCTGAGCCCTCTTTTCCTGCTGGCCCAATGTCCCCATAGACAATGGCCACACCATTCTGAAATGCAGGTGCAACCAAAATGTGCAGCCCTTTCAATTCGAATACATGAGAGTGCAATGAAAACTGGTACCTGTGATGTGGGTGGGGCTGGACTGTGAGGGATTCCCACCTGTTCACCTGCAATGAGAAGGCTAAGAAAGAGGCACAGCAGAGTCGCAGGTAGCTCCCACATCACCTGCCACTGAGGTCCCCCTACTAGGTGGGACTATAAAATGCCTTTGAAGCACAGTCACTTTGTGCCCTTTTAATGATAATTAGATGTTAATAAGGATATCATGCATACTCATCAAGTGAAAGCTATTTACAGTTGCTCCACTAAGACAGTAGTCGGCAAATGGTGGCCTACTAGCCACATGCGGCTCTTTGGCCCCTTGAGTGTGGCTCTTCCACAAAATACCCCAGCCTGGGTGAGTCTATTTTGAAGAATTGGCGTTAGAAGTTGAAGTTTAAAAAATTTGGCTCTCGAAAGAAATTTCAATCGTTGTACTGTTGATATTTGGCTCTGTAGACTAATGAGTTTGCCGACCACTGCACTAAGGACTTGACAATCATTGCCCCATTTAGCCTTCACAACACCTATCAGAAAATACTACGAGAATCCTGTTTGTAGAAGAGGAAATCAAGACTGAGAGATTACATTCTCCAAAGTAACCCAGATAGTAAGTGTTGGGCCTCATTTCCCCTGTCAGGAGCCAGACCTCCATGGACACCTGGCATCAGAAGAAGATATGAGTAGTCATAGGTATATAGGAGAGACTTTATTGCAGACCAAGTAGCCATTGCTAAGAAGGAGCCATCAGACAAAGCAGTTCTTCAAAGTAGCCCCACAAAGCAGCCATGCACCAGTTGGTCAGCCACACATCTTTGTACCAGTTCAGACAAAAGAGGCTTCTTGCCAAACAGTGGCATCAATATTTGGGTGATGGAAAATGTATGCCTGTGCAGTGTGTATAGTACAACTGCTGTGTCATTGCCTTTGCACATGGGAATGGTAAATTGGCCTTGAATATCTGGCATACTCTGGTTAGGGTTCTCACAGTAAGTTATTTTAAAACAATGCTTTAAACTCTACATTACACTACTTCTTTCAAAAACTACTCCCAGATGGCATGCAAGGAAATATAAATAAAAGTTCATCATTAGAAAAATAAAGCTAGAGTTGAGTTTATGGTTAAAAAAATTACAGCTACAGAGGAAGCCGAGATGGTGGCATAGGTAAACACCTGAGCTGCTGCCTCGCACAACAATTTCAAAACTGCAACTAAAAGACAAGGCATCTATCATCCAGAACCACAGGAAATCTGGCCAGAAGGAAAGAGGGGTGCATTGGAATGTGCACAAGTGCTGAAAACTTGAGGTGCAGAGATGTGGTAGCCAGGCTGACAGTGGATGACTTTGGAGCTGCTTTTTTTCAACCTGAAGGGAAGCAGGCTCCTGATTGTTCTGAACCTGAGTTTCTGGGGAGACATTGGCGACCCAGACTCCTACAGGCAGAAGCTGGACTGTCTGCTACCGGGTCAGAAAGTGAAGGAGGCGCCCTTGCAGAAGAGCCCATGGCAATCAGTGTTCACTGTGCGGGGGCTCAGGGCCAGGGCACAGAGACTTGGAGACACGGGGACTTGGAGACACGGGGACGTGGAGACGCAGGGACGTGGAGAGGTGGAGTAGCAGCCATCACTGTTTGTCACGCCCTAACCTAGTGACACCCTGAAACCCCGCCCCGCCCAATGTGCAAACCTGCCCAAGCTGTGTGCAGCAGCATTTGCATATAAATGGCCTGCGCTTTTCCAGCTTAACCTAAAAGGCAGCTCTGGTCAGAACAGGAGAAATCTGCAGACCTCGCTGTAGCTCCTGCTAGATCAACTCAGACAGTAGCTGAACTGCACCCCAGTGGAGATCCAGAAGTTAGCATATCTAAAGGTCAGTGTGAGATGACACCAGAATTCAACTACTCACATCCATAAGTGACACATTCAAGAAGTAGACTCAGTGAGCACCAAAGCCCCACTGAAGCAAGTCTGCACCCATAGACTTGTCTCTGCACAACAGCTCTTCCACTCCCTCAACACAGGGAAGGGGCAAAATGGGGAGGCAGGCAGGCATGTCCCAAATGAAAGAAATGGAGGAAAGCAGACTATTGGATTTAGAATTGAAGACCACATTTATAAGGTTATTCAAGAATCTGCTAAAAACTGCTGAGAAACTTGATGAGACCACTGAGGAGCTTAGTGAGACCTTCAAGGACCTAAATGAGAATGCCAAGAAAATGGAAAGGACCAGACAGATATTAAGCATACACTGTCTGAAATAAAGAATATACAGAAATTCAATGGTAGATTAAAGGACTCCAAGAATCAAACGAAAGATATGAAATTTAAGGAGAAAAAAAAACACCCAACCAGAAAAACAAAAAGAAAAAAATAATACAAAAATATGAAGAGAGTGTAAGGAGCCTCTGGGACAACTTTAAGTGCACCAACATCAGAATTATTGGGGTACTAGAAGAAGAGAGGGAGCAAAATATGAAAAACTTATTAGAAGAAATAATGACAGAAAACTTTTCCTATCTGGTGAAAGAAATAGACTTACAAGTCCAGGAAATACAGAGAACCCCAAACAAGAGGAATCCAAGGAGGACCACACCAAGACAGATCATAATAAAAATGCCAAGGGCAAAAGACAAAGAGAGAACATTAAAAGCAGCAAAAGAAAAACAGTTAGTTACCTATAAGGGAGCACCCATAGGATTGTCAGAGGATTTCTCAACAGAAACGATACAGGCCAGACAGGAGTGGCAAGAAATATTCAAAGTGATGAACAGCAAGAACCTACAACCAAGATTATGCTACCCAGCAAGGCTATCATTTAGAACTGAAAGTCAGACAAAAAGCTTCACAGACAAGAAAAAGCTAAAGTTGTTCAAACCAGGATTATATGAAATGCTGAAGGGTATTCTTTAAGAAGATGAAGAAGAAAAAGGTAAAGATAAAAACTATGAACAACAAAATGACAACAAATACATACCTACCAACAAGTGAGTCTAAAAATCAAGTGAACGAAAAATATGATGAGCAGAATGGACTGATGAATAGAATAGAATCAGGGACATAGAAAGGAAGTGGACTTACAATTCTCAGGGGGAAGAGGGTGTGAGGGGGGCAGGAAGAGATTGGACAAAAATCTTACACCTATGGATGAAGACAATGGCAGGGGGTAACGGCGTGGGGTGGGGAGGGGGATCGGGTGGAGAGGGATGGGGGATGGGGGAATAAAAAGAGGAATACCTGTAATAATCTGAACAACAAAGATTTAGTAAAAAATAAATAAATAAATTCCCTAAAGATAAAAAAATTTACAGTTACATATACTAGTAAAAAGAAAGAATGAGATAGTATATTTACTCTTAAAAACATACCTATTATCTCTAAATATGTTTATTTTCTGTAGTATGTCTTGTGCAAGACTTTCTATTTATTTTTATGGTTAAATAGATTAATTTCTCTGAGACTGTTTCTGCCTCAGAATAACTAATAACTGTCATAAATATTTATTGCATTAAACAAATTTCACAAAGCATTTAGCAATAAAAAAGACAGTTATGTGGTTTTCCATAATGTTAATATTTTAGAATCCCTTTGTCTAGAAGCAACTCTTACCCCCATTTATTCATTTAAATCATCTGATCGTTTTAAAATTTTAAATGTCTGAGTCCTAGGAGGAACCAAGATGACAGCATAGGTAAATAACTATACTGCTGCCCCGCACAACAATTTCAAAACTACAACTAAAAGACAAAATGGACATCATCGAGAACCACCGAAAAGCTGGCTGAGTGGAAATTCCAGAAATAGAAGGAAAGATAAAAGGACACTGTGACTCAGAGGAGCTGCTGAGGGCAGAGTTGCAGACTCATGGAGACAGAGGTGCAGAGATGTGCGCAAGCAGAAAGGGTGGGCAGATGAATACCCGATTGGTTTTCTCGAGCAGGGAGGGACAGAAAGGCTCCCCACTGCACTGATCTCCAGTTCCAGGCAAGTCTCTGGGAACTCAGACTCATATGGGGTGAAACTGGACTGTAAGAAGGAAACACACTGGGATCTGGGAGCAGCAGAGGTGCCCGAGCTCGCGGAGAGGACGTGTGGCTGGCTCTCTCATTTGGGAGGGAAAAAAAATTAAAATAAGGGAAACCACCGACTTCATTGTTTTCCAACCCTGGGTGAGACTTTGGGTATACAGACTGATTTGGGGAGAGGCTGAACTGTCTGGCAGCGGGCAGAGTTCAGGGGCAGCTTTCTCTCAGAGGTGTATGCAGCCATTGCCGCATGGCACAGAGACCCAAGTGCTGCTTAGGGTAGGGCTGATGGGAAACCAAGGCTGACTGTTCAGCCTAGAAACTCCATCCCATCCAAGCTGAGCACAGAAACTCTCCCAGCAAAGAGACAGCTGATTCTCACAGCCAACTGGCCTGGAGGTCAACCCCTCCCAGTGATACCAACAATAATCTAGGCTTAACTACAACAAGACTATGTAGCCCATAAAGGGGTGCACCAAGAGTATCCACCTCAGGTAACTGGAGAGGCTGAGCCACTGTCCCCTAGCGGACACCTACCACACAAAGCTATGCGACCAACTTGGGGAAGCAGCCAAAATGCAGAGACAAGAAAACAAATCGCATTTGAAAGAAATGGAGAAAAAACAACATGACTAGACATAGAGTTAAAAACCACGGTTATAAGGTTTTTCAAGAGGTTCCTAGAAAAGGCCGATAAATTTAACGAGACCCTCGAGGATATGAAAAAGGACCAACTAGAAATTAAGCATACACTAACTGAAATAAAAAATATTATACAGAGACCTAAAAGCAGATTAGAGGACCGTAAGAATCAAGTCAAAGGTTTGAAATACAAAGAAGCAAAATCCACTCAGCCGGAAAAGCAAGAAGCCAAAAGAATCCAAAAAATTGAAGATAGTAAGGAGCCTTTGGGACAACCTCAAGCATACCAACATCGAATTATGGGGGTGCCAGAAAAAGAGAGAGAGCAAGATACTAAAAACCTATTTGAAGAAACAGTGACCAAAAACTTACCCCACCTGGTGAAAGAAATAGACTTAAAAAGTCCAAGAAGTGCACAGAACCCCAAACAAAAGGAATCCAAAGAGGTCCACACCAAGACACATCATACTTAAAATTCCAAGAGCCAAAGACAAAGAGAGAATATTAAAAGCAGCAAGAGAAAAACAGTTAGTTACCTAAAGGGAGCACTCATACTATTGTCAGCTGATTTCTCAACAGGAACTATGCAGGCCAGATGAGAATGGCAAGAAATATTCAAAGTGATGAATAACAAGAACCTACAACCAAGATTACTCTACCCAGCAAAGTTATCATTCAGAATTGAAGGTCAGATAAAATGCTTTTCAGATAAGTAAAAACTAAAGGAGTTCATCACCACCAAACCAGTATTATATGAAATGCTGAAGAGGAAGAAGAGGAAAAAGGTAAAGATAAAAATTATGAACAACAAATACACATCTATCAACAAGTGAATCTAAAAATCAAGTGAATTAATAATCTGATGAACAGGATAAACTGGTGAATATAAAAGAATCATGGACATAGAGAGGGAATGGACTGACAATTCTTGGGGAGAAAAGGGGTGTAGGAAGTGCAGTAAGAGATTGGACAAATATTTTTCAACAATGGGAGAGGACAATGGGGATGGGGAGGTGAGGGCGGAGGGTGGGATGGGCACAGGGTGGAGGGGAGCTATAGGGGGATAAAAAAGAGGGAACAATGTAATTAATAAACTGAACAATAAAGATAAAAAAATTAAAATTAAAAATAAAATAAAAATCAAGTGAATTAAAAATCTGATGAACAGGATAAACTGGTGAATATAATGGAATCAGGGACATAGAAAGGGAATGAACTGGCAATTCTAGGGGGAAAGGAGTGTGGGAGAGAAGGAAGAGACTGGACAAAAATCACACACCTATGGATGAGGACAGTGCGGGGGAGGTAAGGGCAGAGGGTGAGATGGGTACCAGGTGGAGGGGAGCTATAGGGAGGAAAAAAAGAGGAACATTGTAATAATCTGAACAATAAAGATTTATTAAATTTTTAAAAATAAAATATAATGTCTGAGTCTGCTTTCAATGAATTTTGTAAGTTCACTGTCTGGAGGTGGGGCTTGGTCATTGGGAGTTTGAAAGCTCCCCAGGTGATCCTCACCTGTGTGCCTTCCTGGTTGAACACAGAGAAGAGATAAGGAGCTGTCTCCTATGTGTTTGCAGGGAGGGGAGACAGCCAAGGTCAGTGTCCTGGAATGGATGGATGGATGGTTTCTGACTTGTGCAGCAGATAACAGAATCCCACATAAGAGATGGGAAGAGGGACAGATTTGTACCTTGAATTACATCAGAAAGGACAGGAGCAGGGTTCTATTTCTCCCTTTGGGGACTTACAGAGGTCCCCCTTTATGGTTGCATCTCAAACTCATTGAGTTCTCCCCTTACAATGTCTTGCCTTTAAAGTTCCCTTGCATCTGCAGCAAACTACACTGAGCTGAATGAGGACAATAGAAAAGGACAGCGGTTGACAGCAGTGACCCTGTGAGTGGTCCCATGTCCGCATTCACTCTGGTTCATGTTGACTTCCCTGGAGATGCCCTTTTTAGTTCAGAATCGTCCTGCCAAAAAGGAAGATGGCACAGTGGCTGCGTCTAGGTCTAACATAGTCATAAGTATGTGGTAGGCTAATATATTTTCAGAGAAACAATCAGAGTGAAAAGACACTGGTTAATGTCAGAAACATGCAAACCTGTAAGGAATTTTTGTGGCTTTATTTGAGACAAATAGTCAACCATTGCTTGAAAGCAGAATTTCAATGTATTGAGATAATGCTGTGGAGAATGGAGGTGTGTGTTGTTTTTTTTTTACCTATGTTTATAAATTACCACCAGAGGAGGAGATATAAGTGGGTTACATGAAATCCATTGGTGATAGATGATGGAGGTGGGAGAAAACATAGTAGGGGAGAGAGACCTCTGGGGTTGGAAAATAAGTAAAATGATAGACACGTGCTTCTTTTACACAGGGGGTACGGTTAACAGTCAACTATTAACTGGATAACAATAACAATGATGGAATCTGTGGTCTCAGCCCAGGCATCCCAGCACAATGGTGGTGCCCTGAAGGTTCCAGAAAAAGGGAAGTTACACGTTATCCTGACTATCAAAGGTATATTATGGTAGATGCTACAAGACAATAGAATCAGTTAAGATCAAAGTTGATCTTTGTCAGGGAATATACTGGCCTAAGATAAGACTACCCACCATAGACTGCTTTTTAATTTTAAAAGTTTTGCCCTAACCAGTTTGGCTCAGTGGATGGAGTGTCAGCCCGCAGACTCAAGGGTCCCAGGTTCCATTCTGGTCAAGGGCATGTATCTTGGTTGCAGGCACATACCCAGTAGGGGGTGTGCAGGAGGCAGCTGATCGATGTTTCTAACTCTCTTATTCTGTTCCCTTCCCCTCTGTAAAAAAATCAATAATAAAGAAGTTTTAATTCCAGACCATCCTCTGGTTACTTCATGTTGGAGTTTGCTGCAGGCTTTGCCTGAGCTAGTCAGGTTAGTATGTGGCCCCTTTTTGTCCACACACTTAAGGATCCTCACAATTGTGGGTAACCACTTATAACAGCCCCTAACACCAGCTTGTAGGACTGTAATCAAATGTTTTCCATCGTCTCCACTGTATGAAACAAAAGACAAGATCTGCAGACCAAAAGGGCCGGAAACACAGAGTATGATCCCACCGTCCACATTTGAAGCGTCCCGGGAATGATATCTCTGGTCAAAAGTTGCCCTGGAACTGACCTGCCCCACAGAAAGATGAAAAAAGCAGGAGGACAGACCCCAGCTACACCTTCAGGCTCTCAAAGGAAAGCACAGGGGTTTCTGACACATTGATATGCAAGTCGCTGTTAGGCTGTGAGTCAGTATTCTCCTCAAAACAATTAGCAATTACCCGCATTTATTCAGGGAGCAGAAAGCAGGCTGACAGTCCATCATTATCACAACAAAAGAACCACAGCTTTTATCCTCCCCAGAGGAAGTGAAATTTTAAGAACTTCAACTTTCAGGCTCACACTCTTCCCAGACCTATTACTTATTTCTTCATCAACCTTAAAAATAATATAAAGTTCAACTATTTATTTTTAAGAAGCACTGTCCTCCCAAGGATCAGGTGCAGCCCCAGGAAGCTCTGACACTACTGAATTTAGATCAGCTCGACCTACAGGGGGTGCCACCTCTACACTCACCGCCCTATTGCCCTATTGACTGCCTCTGGGAGAGGCACCCGTTTTGCAAACTCCCTGCAGAAGGCTGCCCTTTGGCCACACCCTAACCATTCTGCTGCTGTTTTGATGTGGTCAAATCCATCATTCTTTTGCCACATTCCAATTACAGGCCAATACTAGACACTGTAGAAGCCAGAATGATCCGAGGACCTTTGTATGGTCCCAGCTCTTGAGTACCAGACCTACAGTTCAGTCAGAGTTTCAGCAATGGAGCCAAAACCACACCGGAATCAAATCTTTTCCCCCTTCACCCTTCACTTGGTTGTAGTTTTGGGCAAAGCATCTACCACACGGAGCGTTAGTTCAGCTCCTCATTTATCAAAAAGATAAAACCTACCTCACATAAATTAACAAACAAAAAAAAGATAATATACAAAGTTCATAGCAGCACAATTCACCATAGCTAAGATTTGGAAACAGCCTAAGTGCCCATCAGCAGATGATTGGGTTAAAAAACTGTGGTACATCTACACAATGGAATACTATGCTGCAGAATAAAAGAAGTTCTTACCATTTGCAACAGCATGGATGGAACTAGAAAGCATTATACTAAGTGAAATAAGCCAGTCAGAGAAAGACAAATACCACATGATCTCACTCATTTGTGGAATATAATGAACAACATAAACTGATGAACAGGGACAGGCCCAGAGGCAGAGGAGCATCGACCAGACTGCCAGCCCGGGGGAGTGGGGGAGGGGGGGTGGAGATCAACCAAAGGACTTGTGTGCATGAATATAAGCCTAACCAATGGACATGAACACCAGGGGGGTGAGGGCGTGAGTGGGGGTCGGAAGAGGGGGTTAATGGAGGGATAAGGACACATATGTAATACCTTAATCAATGAAGAAATTTTAAAAAGATAATATACAAAGTGGGACAAAAATAGGTTTACAGTTTTTCACCTGGAAATTAATACAATAATTAATAAATAATAATACAAGAATAAGCTGTTTTGCATACAACTGTAAAGCTACTCTTGCCTCACCCTGTATATAAAGCACACTGCCTTACACACAACACCTGCTCACCCGCCCAGCCAGCTGCCCCTGCGGGCCTCCCACACCCACCTCTCTCTGGGCTTCTACTTCCACCGCCAAGATGTGGCTCTCCAGGCTGGGCCACTTCTTCCCCGACTTGGTGGCAAAGAAGCAAGAGGGTGCCCATGTCTCTTAAAGAGGCAAAGCCAGCGGGCGAGTTCTCTTCCAGGACACGCTGACGCCTCCCAAGACAAGTGGGCAAAACTCAGGGCGCCATGGAGAGGGCCCTGGCCTGGGAGAGGGGCCTGACTCAGGCCCTTTGGGAGCTGCAGACTCTCAGCTCTGGGACTTCCTGGAGAACCACGTCCGTCCCGGGTGAGGAGGTGAAACTCATCAAGGAGATGGGAGACACCTGACTCCCCTCCGCAGGCTGCCGGCCCCCAGGCTGGGCTGGGCGAGTGTCTCTACCAAAGGCTCACCCTCAGGCACAACCAGGAGCCTGTGGAGCCCAGAGGCCTTTGCGCCCCGCCTCTTCCCCTGGAGTCTGGCTTTTGCCTGAACCTCTCTCTGAAAACGCTGGCCATTCTTTTTGTTTTTGTTTTTGGGTTTTTTTCATAGGTGATATTTTTTAATATATGGAGTTCTGCTTGCTTACCATTAATGTTCCCTTGTGATTGAAATAGTACTCGAACCACCCTGGAGACCTCTCCCAAGCAATGGGCCAAATGAAACAATAAAGCATTTTGCATTGGGGGGGGGGGGGGGGAGAGGAATAAATAAAAATTAGGAATTGTTTTTGCTTTTCTACCCATAAAGATAGAATTACCTCTTCTATGATGATCCACACTTTAATAAAATCAAATTCAAATCACATGGAATGACAAAAAGGACTTCCATGCTTTAGTCAAACCTTGGCAATCCTGGAATTTCTGGGAGGAAGAAATGATGGTTGAGGGGGACGAAACAGAATATTTGAAGAACAAATGTATGTTGGGCAGAATCGAGGACATGTCCCATCCTCTGGAAGCTGTGTATATGTTTGTTACAAAGGGAGTTAAGGGCAAGAGGGAGTGAAAGGTTGGAAACTGAATCCAGGTACTAGTCAGCTAACCTTAAAACAGAGGTCTTTTCCTGCATTTCCCAGGTGGGCCCAATGTAACCACAAGGGTCTCTAAGAGGCTGAGGAGGGCATGGCTAAGAAGAAAGGTGCAGAGACACAACATTGCTGACTTTGACCGTGAAGGAAGGGGACCAAGAAGCAAAGAATGGGGGTGAGCTGGAGATACATTCTCCCTGGCGCCTCTGGGAGGAACGCCATCCTGGGACCAAAACCCTCGTCAGACTTCTGACCTCCAGAACTATAAGAAAACACAGTGTAAGCTGCTGAATTTGTGGTCATTTGGTACAGCAGCAATAGGAAACCGGTGCAGGCTTGCTCTAGAAATCAGGAACACACTATACCATTGCCTTTGGTCTACAACATACTGTACTCGGTGGTTGTAAGTTGGAAATATGCAAGGCTAGAGCTCAGCATGTAAAGTGAGAATTGGGAGAGAGAGGTAAAACAACGTGTTGCATAGACAGCAGTCAAGGAATTGCAGGCTACCTTCCTCTGATCAGTTGATCCAAAATAAAAGCAATTATGCTATTTCAGTATTAGCTTTATTTTTCACAGAAATAGCTTATGTGTTTTAAATAACTGATGTGCCACAAGTTGTAACTTTTATAATCTGAATAAATGTTTAAATCTCTAAGGAAGATGTGGGTGCTGAGTAATAAGGGATATATAATATGCAAGTCTAAGTTTGTAAACTAATCATTTTGAGAAATATAAATATCTCGGTGCTAAAAAATCTATAAGCCTAGGACCATTGGAGAAGATCATATCAATTGTTGTTGAAAAAGAATTCCCAACAGAATTATATCTTTTCTTTACAAATAAAAATATCAGTAGTCTAGAACCTATTATTTTAGTGTCTGGCACTAGAGGGCGCTGTAACCTTTACAGAAGATAACACTTTCTAGAATTTTTTTTTTTAGAATATAACATTGCTGGGCAGAAAATGAACACCAGTAGTATATTTTAATTTTTTTCCATGTAATTTTACTATGTTTATATATTTCACCTTTTTATTTTTATCTTACAAGTCAACCTCACAGAAATAAAGCACGAGAAATGCGCTGTGACACTTTTCATAATAATCCAGGAGGACAGGTGACAGAGAACGACAGCACAGTGAAATTGAAGGTGTCATTTCCACATTAACATCTTGCCCCGAAAGACCATGCAGCGCTACAAGTCACATCCCCCTCATGCAAGGACATTGACATCCATGGTGACTTATAATCTTGGTTTCATTATGGGACACTAAGTGTTTCCATGGGGCATGCTTCCCCTTTGGACTCGAAGAAATACCAATACAGAGCAGTTGAGTGCCCTCACAGCAAGAGAAATGCAAGAACTATTTTTTTTAACAAAAATCCTTTTTTTTTAAAGTGTTTTCTTTGTGGCCTGTGGTAACATGGGGAAGAGTGACGAGAGATGTGCAGAGGACGCAAGAAGATAGCTTCCTGTCTCACCATGTAGAAAAACATGTAGCCGCTCAATATCCTGTGCCCTGAGTTTGGCGTCCTAGTGTGAACCCAGAATTGTCCCATCCCGGTCCATTGCACATGGGGTGTAACAGTCCATTTTCGGGGTTTTCCTTTTCAACTCCATATCCTAAAAGCCAGGGCAGGACAGTCACCTCACACTTCTAGGACTTGGTTTCTCTTGTGAAGTAAGTGTACAAAAAATTGGAAGGGAAATAAATGGGAGCACCTCAATCAGATACCGTATTCTGCTAGACTGAAGAAGAGACACATCCTAAAACTTCGTTTGGACATGGCAGCTCCTCAATAAATAGTAAATTTCAGATAGGCATCCCGTGTACTTAAATTGCTCACTAAAGCTTCGGTGTGGCTGTATCAAAATACTACCTTTCAATGTCATCTCTCTTTAAAAGACTGAAAAGCATATTTTCTTTTTATGTTTTACCTCTGATTTTGTTTGTGATTTAAAGGCTTTCTGTGGAAATTATCCTCATGATTATGTGACTTTCTAAGAGTGTCAGGAGATGTCTGAGCTCAGTCTCTGACATCTCCTGACACGCTTTGAAAGGAAAACAAAAAAATATGCTCCATTTCTTGAAGTCTATCTCTTTCATCCAAGGATCACACAGCACCTCACAAGCAGTAGACTTTTCGGAAGGAAGGCAAGGAAGCCCAGAGTGCTTAGGTTAAACCCCAATTCACAGTCAACAGGTCACTGCGGGAGGGACAGTAACTTGTGGGAAGAGACTGTGTTCAAGGAAAAGAAGGCTCCCTCCCCCCTTCCCCGGGGGGAGTCAAATGGATGACTTTGCAAAAGCCACCACTGCGTGTGCCCATTTCAGCACAAAGACATGGGCACTCCAAGTCCATCTATTTGGATGCAACAGTGACTGGGCAAAATAAGGGGAGAAGGAGAAACAAGTTCAAGGAATGGCTATACCACCTGAGGCTCTCTCCAGCACCTCACCTTTCAGAGTATGTTTCCTCGCTCCATCAGACAGAGGGGTACTAAACCACAATCATCCCATGAAGACCACTGGGGAGGGGAAGGAGGAGCCTGAAACACACAGTTTTCAAACTATAAAGTGCTGCATACATATAAGGCATTGGCTCACACTGAAATCTTACTCCAAACCCAAGTTCTTTCTTAGGTTTCTTGGAGTCTTTGCAAAAGTATGCTTTATGATTCTTCTTGATACTATGCTGGGATTGTAGCAAAACTAAGAATTATTAAAAGCAAAAAAAATGGGATCCAGGAATGAGACCATCCGATTGGCATGTGCTGTGATGGACCAGCAAATGGAGTTCAAATGGATGATTTTGCAAAAGCCACCACTGCGTGTGCCTATTTCAGCACACAGACATGGGCACTCCAAGTCCAACTACTTGGACGCAACAATGACTGAGCAAAATAAGGGGAGAAGGAGAAACAAGTTCAAGTCCTGGCTATCCCATCTGGGGCTCTCTCCAGCACCTGACCTTTCAGAGTATGTTTCCTCGCTCCATCAGACAGAGTGGTACTAAACCACAATCGTCCCATGAAGACCACCATAGCAGGCACCAGTTTGGGTCTACAGACTAACAATGGTGAGAAGTGGTCCTCCCAGCAACCCCATGGAGGAGTCTGACCCTGATCCTAAACAACAGGAGGTGCCCACAGGTTTGGACCTGGTTATGCTTCGATATTCTCCACTTCCTTTCTGAACAGCCATGGTTCTGGGTAACTGCGCCCTCAGACCCTCTGTCTACAAGTATGGGTAGAGCAGTCTACCCTTAAAGGTAACTTTGGTCTAGGAGAGCAGGATGTAAAATGGTACCATTCAGTTTAACTGCCATTTGGGGAGATTCTGCGTGGTGGCTGCTTTAACTAACACAGCAAATGCTTCTAGACTAACTCAACTTTGAAAAATAACTGAATGGCTTGATTAAGTCATCTCATGCCTCTGGATTTTTATTATTATTATTATTACTATTGACTTTTTACAGAGAGGAAAGGAAAGAGATAGAAAGTCAGAAACATCTATCAGCTGCCTCTTGCACACTCCCTACTGGGGATGTGCCCGCAGCCAAGGTATATGCCCTTGACCGGAATCCAACCCAGACCCTTTCAGGCCACAGTTCGAGGCTCTATCCACTCCTGCCTAACTGGTTTCAGCACCTCTAGATGATTCTAAGGGTATGTCTACTAAAAGGTCAGTTAAATATGTATTAACGAAAAGCCAAAGTAAAACACTGAAATATATCCCAAACCCTAGTCAAAAGCTTTTGGAAAAATTCAATTTAGGGGAAAACAAACAAACAAACAAACACCAACTCATGAAATGTATAGGTTGGTGCTGGGAACTAGAGAACAAAGGTGGTAGGACAGTACATCACACTCCATTATCATTTCCTCCATTACATCTCTTTCCCTCAACACGTGGCTATACATTGTGCATCCTACATAATCAATACTCTAATAGCTGCTAAATGATCATTTCCAGAGGAGAGCTTAAAGCATCGGTCTCTCCTACCAGCTTAAAGCTCCGGGTCCCAATCTGAGGACATGAATGGTTACTTCTCCCCGGTGCCAACAGTAACTCATCACGGGCCAGGCTCCTGCTTCTGTGTGGCCTGTGGCCTTGCCCAGCATGGTCCACTGGGCCTAGGAGCTTTGAAGAGTTTGCTGGGCTAACCCAGCTGCACTGGCCTCTTATCTTACACAAGCTTCTAACATTACAGGTTGCTTCCAGGTGTGTGTGTGTGTGTGTGTGTGTGTGTGTGTGTGTGTGTGTGATTCTGGTTTGATTTTTTTCTTTCCTGATGCTTAGGTTGGTGTTTTTTGTTTTTGTTTTGTTTTTTGTTTTTGTTTTTTGCAAAGTATTAAGACTTCTTAATAAAGCTTGGGAAAATATTCAACAACTATTTCCATTTAGTTTGCAGATAAAATTCAGGGATTATTTTCATTGGAATATCAAGCCATGGTTAAATATTATACAGAAAACTGTGTTATGCTGACCATTTGCTAGGGGTAGGGCCAAAGTGGGGTTTTGGTGGTTTGTGGTTACTTTTATGGTGAAAAATATTCATGGTGATTAGTAAGGGAAGACTTTTATATTGCTTCTCTAATAAAATTAGTTCTCTTTAATAACAGACCCCTGAATTTCTACAGATCTTTAGACAAAAGACTACGTTAGTTGTATTTCATTTGGTTTAGGGCATAAATGGCATAAGATTTAAATTTTATTTATCCAAAGGGATAATGTAAGATGAAAGTCTATTTCCAGTTAAGAGGATGACTTAAGACAGAGAAATTGAAGCTCTCTGCAGGGAGAAAGGGATGGAGAAAGAGATAAATCAGAAAATGAAAGATAATTATTGCATGCCCCCTCATTGGTCCCACAAGATTTCCTGAGCATTCCTCATACATTACATATGTAATAACTCCAATGAATCAATCATCAATAGTATTTCTATTTTTCTCAAGCAAAAATGTATATCCTTTGAGAATATATACTGAGCAAAACATAGAATAGTATATCATCTTTTAAAACACTAGTAATTTGAACTTCTATAAATATACTTAAATAACAAACATTGTAGATGGCTATTCACATAGGACACAATGTGACATACACATACAAAAATAAAACAATCATGTTTGAACTCTTTTGCTGTTTTTGTTGGCTGGCTGTTGTTGTTTTTAGAGTAAAGGTTTTTAAACAATCCAGATAACAGGATGACCCCATCAATATTCATCCTGGGGAGCCTAGATATAAAGTTATACTGTGCACAGGCATATACCCAAGGACAACGGCAGCAAACATTCCTTGTGGGACCTGTTACTGTCCCCTACAGGGTTTCAGGAATGCTGGGAAGAAGTAGAGGCCTCCAAGTATAAGGAGACATTTTTGTTAGCTGTTCTGTGGAAAGGCAACATAATCAGATCCCATCCCACCCCCAGCTGGTGAAGTGTGAGCCATCAAGCTGTCCTTTGAGTGAGGGGACCATAGAACACGCCTCCTTCTCGGGTTTTCCCACACCCCACTCGCTATGAAGTGTTTCTCCACTCATGGAAAAGGTACCACCATTCTGGACCAGGGCAGGGGATTTCAGTCCCACAAAAACATTTGTCCTGTTCCAGTTGCCACCATAGAAAACATTCCTTCATCCAACAAAACGATTTGCAGAACTCAGCTGCCCAACTCAGTAGAATTGGAGAACTGAATATTTCTATGGTAAAAAAGTGATCCCTTGTCCACAGAACGTTGTAATTGTCTTGAGAGCAGAGAATAGTTTTCACATTCCTCCTAGAGTCTGGCATAACTGAGCTCCCAATAGGTACACAAGGACTGTTCAACCAGACTCCATCCCTCTGGTCTCCATGGGAACGCCACACCTGGAAGGAGTTCCGCTGCTCCTGATGCTGGTCCTCACCAAGACTGCATCTCGAGGGAAGCTGATACTTGAGGAACTGGTCTCAGTTTCCTTTTAAGGAAAAATGTGAACTCTGGCAACATCTTGTAGAGTTGCTTGTGGGGGGGATTGGGAAAGGGCAGAGAATGCTGGCTTGTTGTCAAACAGAACTTTCAACAGAGGCAGAGGAAGGTGGTTTTTGGCGTCCCTAGGGGGAGCCTGCAGGGGCCGATGCAGACGCAGTGTCCTGCTGCTGCTGGTAGATGTCCTGAATCAGCATGGTGTTCATGACCTTCCACTCCCGGTATTTTCTGGCGGTCAGCTTCGGATCATCCAGCAACTGGTTAATCATGGCCAGGTCATGTTCTTTACACTGTCCAAGTAGGAAAAAAAGGGGGGGGGGAGTGATAAGGATTATAGCTAGTATCTCAATTGCAATAAGCAACCTTCATCTCTTTTATAAATAATTGCACATACACATTCATCAAAATTATCAAAATGTGTTTACCCATTAATATTCAAATCCTTACAATAACCCTAAGATAAATGGCAGGATACCTGTTAAGTATTCTACCCAATGGAAGAACTAGATATTCAGCCAAGGTCTCCTATGTGACTCTTCTCTGACTAATCCATTTTTGCGCATCACAGTGATAGTTCTGTCTTAGTGTGACCATTATTCCTCCTGAAACTCATAACTGTATCATTATTTCATTGGCTAGCCAAACTTCACCAAGTAAAATGGAAAACAGTGCTTCCCCTACGATATAAGACAATAAAAATGTATTTTTATCTTACCTTAATTTTTAATAAATCACACACATTTATTTCATTAATATATGCAGAATAACTATTTAGGCCTTTTTTAAAATTCAAAGACTACTAACTTTCCATGAAAACAGTATACAATGGTGCTAATAGAGTATAGAATCTACTCATATTATTTCACCCTGCCTCTTCTGTAATCAATGATACACATTTCTGAAATGTCAGACCCAGGTTAGGAAAATTTTCTGTAGTCAAGAAATGAGGTAAAAATAAGATGCAACAGCTTCCACATTCCAAAAAAAGATAATTCAGTCCTAACAATTTTATCTCAGATCTATTCTTGTTTCCTCCATCCCTATGACTATCACACTAAGATACTAAGTCCAATATACCACACTCAACCTGCTGTACAGCCTCCTTCCTAAAGGAGTCCCTGTCTCTAATCTCCACTTCAAATCCACTTCCACATGGCAGTGCTGGGATCCACCTAAAATGCTAAGTCCCTTTCATGGTTCTCCTTCATGTCCAGGGTTCCACAGGCTGGAGCACCATTTGTTGCTCACCATGTTACGCTTAGATACTCATGGATTCCTCATACCACCTATTCTAAAGCTTTGTAAGGAAGGTGATAACAAACATTGAATTCATTGCTGTGTTCTTTATTCCTAACACAATGCCAATTGCAGGAAGACATTCAATACATATATATTAATGAACCATTCTCTCTACCTACCTCCAGGATGGCATATGTGAAGCTAAAAATTTATAGCTGTGCTCACTGGTTACAGTTCAAATTCATAACCAGTGCCATTAAGTGGACTTCCATCATGTTTCTTCATCCCTTTCCTCTCTCACTCTTCCAAAGGACTAGTTCAAAACTTCTTGTGTCTATGCAAGCCTTGCCCCCATCCTCCCTTACAGCTGATGACCGTGTTCAATTTTTTTTTTTTTAGGAAAAGAAACAATAAGAATATTTCTCCCTAGTTCGTTTTGCCCACTACCTACATCTACATAATTACTTTACTCAAATTCCATCTTCAAAGAAGATTTTCATGTCTATCCTAATTAATAAGTAATCCCTCAACATTCTTTATCCACCTTTTCTAAAATCTATCATTACTTTGTACACTATGAAATTATTTACTTACTTTATTTATTTATCCCTCTACCTAAACATAGCTTCATGAGGGCAGGCAATTTTGTGTGATATACCCGCTACTATGTCCTCAACTACCTGAAAGAATGACTGACACATGGTGGACATTCACTAAATACTTGTTGAAAAAAATAATATGTGAAATAAGAAATGAATAAACTACTTATTTGCTTTTTAATTTCTTTTGCATCATGAACCCAATTTGGAGCCCCCCCCCAAAAAATCCTCTCCATAAACAAACAAAAATATTGTATACATGTTATGTATACACACACATATACACACACACATAAACATATATATCCTACATAATAAAAGGTAGAACAACCAGTAGCTATGATGTGCACCAACCACCATGGGACAGACACTCAATGCAGGCACTGCCCCCTCATGGTCAGTGCACTCTCACAGGGGGAGCACTGCTCAGCCAGAAGCTCTGAGCGAGCTCGTGGCTGGCAAGCACAGTGGCAGTGGTGGGTGTCTCTCTTGCCTCCAATGTCATACATCCCTTGAGGGTTACCAGACTGTAAGAGGGCACAGGCCACGCTGAGGGACCCCCCTGAGTGCATGAATTTCATGCACTGGGCCTCTAATATATATCTAA
Source organism: Antrozous pallidus (assembly GCA_027563665.1). Classification (NCBI taxonomy): domain Eukaryota; kingdom Metazoa; phylum Chordata; class Mammalia; order Chiroptera; family Vespertilionidae; genus Antrozous; species Antrozous pallidus. Next base: position 97,695,015 of record CM050517.1, read on the forward strand.
TTATATTTTATATATCACACATCTATATATGCTAACTATACAGACATTTCTAGAATGTCATAGTTTTAAGGATTCTAGAATTGTCAGCACTTGTTTTATCCAAATGAAGTATCTGATCATAGATGATCACAAATGTTTGTGGCACTCAAATCTATTGTTTTATTACATTTTTCTTGTTTTCTTCTTTTCCAGTTTCTAGATTGGCCAGAATAATATGGATTTCAAGAGAAAAGTATCCCCCTCATACAGAAATCTGAGTGCTGAGATTTATAATATTGAATCAAGTGAATAAGGATGTGATAATAGATGAAGATCAAGAGATATATTTAGGTTTAAGAAAAGAGAAAAAATTGTTCAGTAGGAAAGTCATCCAAGAAGGACAGACAACAAGCAGGCTGGCCAAGACGCAGAAGCAGAGGAGGGAGGCGAAGTAAGTGGGTAACTGGGAAGGATTACCGGCAGAAAGCTGAGCCAGGGTCAAGAGAGTTTTCTTTCTTCTCTCTGAGTTCTCAACATTTATGCTTCCACCAAAAAACCAGTATTTTTAAAAAGAGCTTTTATCCTCTAACACATAGTGCTATTCATATGAAGTTATTTAAGGATCTTACTTTTGCTCTAAAGAAATTTGTCATCTGTTCAGACAGAGATCCTAATATTTTATTGAAAAACAAGATCTTTGCAGTTGAACAAAATTTGGAAAATTAATATGTAAATGCAAAAATGTACTCATCATCCCTCTGAATCTGACCAAAGGTTTTAGGGAAGAGTTTCTTCAACTTTGGGCCAATACCACATGTTTTATAGTTCTAAACAATCCAAATGTCTTCCCATTTGGCTCAAGTCTGTGTTAGTTTTTAATGGAAAAAAGAAAAACACTGTAGACAAAAATTTAGAGGAAGGGCATTAATGAAACAACAAATCCTCTGCACTCCCTCCTAGACCCAGCACCCCGGACTCAGCAGCATCATGCTGGATCCTGCTCTCCCAATGCTTTGAACCACTTTTACATCATCCTTGCTTTTTGGCAGGTAGGCTGGGCTTGGTAGGGCTTCCAAAAAATACTGTGAAAGATAGATGCTATAATTTCATTTTCACTCCAAAGATGCAGCAGATAACTTGATTCAAAACCTAAGCATTGAAATTAAATCCTATCGGAGCAGTTGGGCAAAGAATGGTTAGTTCCCCTTGACATAGGCCAGGGAAACCCTGAGATAAACTTTCAAGCAGACCCTTAATTATTCCAGTAATCATTCATTGTAAACCAAAGGAAGACTTAGCCAAAATCAGTGGATGTTGAGCTATCAGAAATTCCTAAAGATCTATATTATAGCATGACATGATAGTCTGCTTAATGTTCTTGAAGAATTTTCAGATTTGTTCCAATACAATCTTTATATAGGGATATGTTTTATGTATGGAATGTGCCTATCACTAATATAAACACTATCGTTAAAACAGTTCCTTTGTTTTTCCATGAAATTGTTGTCTCTGCTTGTCCACACTCGAGCTTTGAAGTGCTTTATTTTTTAAAATAAATCTTGGTATTGCAATGTAACATATACAGAGAACAGCCCACACGCAATAGGGCTTGAGCTTGATGAATTATCACAAAATGGACAGGTCTGTAACCAACACCAAAGTCAACAAAGGACCCTTACCAGAATCTGAGAGACTGTACTTGTGGCCCCTCCCATCATATCCTTCCCTCCTCCTCTAAGGCAACCACCATCCTGACTGCTTGGAATTTTAAACCCAGAGAAAGACAAGTACCATATGATTTCACTGATATGTGGAATCTCTTGAATGAAATAAACTAACACAATGGAAACAGACTCATAAGTACAGAGAACAGACTGACAGCCATCAGAAGGGAGGTGAAGGGGCTGGGTGAAAAAGTGAAGGGATTAAGAACACAAACAAAAAATTCTCATGGACAGACAACAGTTTGGTAATTACCAAGGGTGAAGGGGGATGGGGAAAGGTAGGAGAAGTTAAAGGGGAGAAATGGTGATGGAAGAAAACTTGACTTGGGGTAGTGAGCACGCAATACAATATACAGATGATGTATTATAGGATTGTACCCCTCAAACTTGTATAAATGTATTATTCAATGTCATTGCAATATAGTCAACAAAAATTTAATTAAATAAATGTGGTTAAAATAATTCTTACAGCCTTCCGACTTGAATATACAGTACTAAATTATCTCTGTACAATGAATAGTTTGATGTGCTTTTTTTCCCCTCCAAAGTCAAGTTCCACACAATCATGTCTTCCTCCCTCCTAATGAGGTTGACAGGAACAGGTGACATGGATGATGTTTCATAGCCCCAGCAACTCACTTCCATGAGGCCTTTGGGGAATCTGTGGAAAGGGCTTCCTTCCAGGAATGTACAGAGAGTAGCTGGGCATTGTAACCCCTGACATGGCCCCAATGTTTTTGCTCCCAGGTATCCATGTCCTTGTATTATCCCACTCTGTGGATCCATGCTGACCTAGTGACTGGCCTCTAATGACCAGAATACTGTAAATACTATGAATTTAATGCGATGTCATGATTGACATTGGCATATGATCCATTTTGTTTCCTCGTTCTCCAAGTCTTACTTGCTCTCAAGGAAGCCAGCTTTCATTTTGGGAGCCACCCTTAGAAAAGGCTACAGGGCAAGGAACTGTGTGCCCTCCCACCAACAGACAATGAACAACTGAGACCCTCAGTCCAGCAACCGGTGAAGAGCTGAATTCTGTCAGCAACCTCATGAGAGAGCCTGCAAGTACTGACTCTCCCAGTGGAGGAATGAATGCAGTCCCAGCTGAGACCTGGATCATAGGCCCTTGAGGGAGAAGCTCCTCAGCAAGCCACGCCCAGATTCCTGACCCACAGACACTGTGAAATAAGTGTTTATTGATTAGGGTTGCTAAGTTTTGAGATTTTTTTTTTTCTTGTTACCTAGCAATAGATACCTAATGCACAGAAAGAAAGGAAAAGCTGGATTGATCAATTACATGGCCACAGTGCACAGAGAGCAAGAGATTACAGAGAACCACAGGAGGCTGCTAAAACCTTTGAATTCCATGTGTAAACCTAGCCTCTCAGTGGCCAAGCTAGGACATGGTCTTGTGATGGTCTAGAATCCTAAGCCTGCTGCTTTGTGAGGGTGACGAACAGAAATGGCCTGCTCTGTCTATCCTCTTCTTCGCCTCCATGACCTATTTCTCCCAACGTGGACTAAAGCATGATCCACTGACATACATTGACCCAAGCCAGTTCCTCCTCCTTGAATGTCCTTTCTTCCCATCCTGATATTTTATTATTTTGTTTTTGTTTGTTTTTTCAGAGAGGAAGAGACAAGGAGAGAGAGAGAAACATCGATGATGAGAGAGAATCATTGATCAGCTACCTCCTGCCTACCCCACACTGGGGATTGAGCCTGCAACCCAGGTATGTCCCTTGACCAGGAATTGAACCATGACCTCCTGCTTCATAGGTAGACACTCAACCACTGAGCCACACCAGCTGGGCTCCTCCTGATATTCTTCATCTCTTACTCCTTTGTCAGTTGTCAGCACTGTCCCTAACGGCCTCAGATAGGCAGCCACTGCCCTCACCTGGACTACCAAAGCACCCCAAGCTTAGGATTCTAGACCATCACAACATCTTAGCACATTGCATCTAACTGTTTTCCTCTCTGTTTCCATTGTCAGGTGGGGTCCATTCAATGGTTCCAGTGCCCTAGAATAGTGCCTAGTGCATAGTAAGGTTTGGGAAATATTTGTTCAATGAAAAATGTATTCATTGATAGCAGTTACTGCAATTAAGTTGGTAAAATCCCAACATACGAAGGCATAGTACATCAAGTAACCAAACATTTATCCATTCTGTACATAATGTGAAATGTATCATATTTGCCTTTAAAATCTGTGCTAGGGATGCTTTTCATCAATGAATGTTAGGGAATTTTTCTGCATTTGTATTTTACTTGTATCATTAAAATACCTCTTTCCCTTTTCTTTTGCAGCCTCATTTTTTGCAGGGTGCTGAGGCCTTCTATTGACTAACTGGGACATCTGAGTAAGAGTCCCTCAGCCATCTCTTTGTAGCCTTGTGCTTTGATGGATGATACTTCTTTCTGGAAAGAGACTCAAATTCTCGATACAGAAGGACATGCACAAAGCAGAATTAAATTGCAGGATCTATCAAGGCTTTTCAGAATCTTTAAATCCTTTGCTAGTTCAGGACCAGCTGACCAAATATCCTGACCTCCTCCTGTTCATGCTATAATCTAAATGTGGAAGCAGAATGCTTTTGTTATGAGGAATCGTTTTAGTCACAGGAGGCCCTGAAAATAGTGTCAGTACATCCTGCACACTCTCCCTCGTTCCCATCGTGAAAACATCTGCTGGTCTATTATCAGGAAGCATATATTTCCTACTGCTCGACTCTCAGGGCATATCTTGGCTGCAGAGCCTACAGATGACAGTCACTAAGTCTTTGCTATATTTGAAATCTAGAAAATTTCTTACGGATGTAGTACAGAATAGTTGCACTTTGTGATAAATTAGTGGAATCCCAAGGTCTTATTAATATTACTGTTTATTCTCACAAGTTAACCATCTTAAGTGCTCATCAGCATCTATTGGGCTAGGTCAGTGGTCAGCAAATTCATTATCAACAGAGCCAAATATGAGCAGTACAACAATTGAAATTTCTTTTGAGAGCCAAATATTTTAATCTTAAACTTTTTTCTAATGGCACTTCTTCAACATAGACTCGCCCAGGCCATTGTATTTTGTGGAAGAGCCACACTCAAGGGGCCAAAGAGCTTCATGTGGCTCACAAGTTTGCCAACCATGGGCTAGGTCAAAAGGTACACACACAAAAATTACTACACATGGTCCCTGACTTCTAAGGAGCTTAACATTTGAAATTTTATACTGGAATGCATGAAAAAATCAAGGTTTATATGGAAAAGTAGATGAGCTCCCCTGAGAGTGTTCTAGAGCTTCAAGAACACCAAAGGTTATCTCATTCCACAGAGACTGGACTTGCTTTTACTTCCCTCTCACCCACCCGCACAAACACACAGTGGCTAGCGTGAATCTCTGCGGAATCAGCCATTCTTTACCCGCATCCACAGAGTTCATCTACAGTTTGACACTTTTTACCTTTAATGTGCTATTCAAGGTTCGGATTTTGTGGAGTTTCTCATTTATGGATGGATTTTTACACCGCCTCACAAAGGACTTTCTCAGCTCCTTTTTGGTTGAAGGTCGTCGGTCCCCCAGAGGAGAGAGACTGGCTTGCTCTAATGATTTGTAGAGCTTCTCCATTTCATCATCTCCAGACACTTTTGTTTCTTCTATGAAAATAAAAAAAAAAGCAGTAACAATAAATCCAGTTAAAATCAAGGTGAGAACACTGAACACTGTGGTCCTAAAACAAGGCCCTGCGGACACAATGATCTCAGGCTTCTAGCTTCCAGAACTGTGAAACAATAAATCGTTGTTGTCTAAGCCACTCAGTTTATGAAGTTTGTGGTACTTAGTGTTGGCGCAGTTGTGTTCCCTTTGAAGACGTGAGGGAAGGAAGGATCTGTTCCAGGCCTCTCTCTGTGCTTCTGTTGGTTCCTTGGCTTGCAGCAGAGTAACTCAACCTCCACAGGGTGTTCTCCCTGCATGCATTTCTCTGAGTCCAAATGTGTCCCTTTTATAAGAACACCAGTCATACTGGACTAGGACTCACCCTACTGACCTCATCTTAACTAATTACATCTGCACCTACTCAATTTCTAATGCAGTCATAGCCTAAGGTATAGGGGGTCAGGACTTCAGTATAGGAATTTTGGAGGAACACAATCAAACCCATAATAATTCACCATCTAGCTAGCCAAAATTCATGTCCTTCTCACATGCAAAACATTCATACCATCCCAACAGCTCCAAAGTCTTAACCCATTCCAACATCAATGCTAAGTTTAAAATCTAATCCAAATATCATCTATATCTGGTATTGGAGAGACCCAGAGAATGATTCATCCTGTGGCAAAATCCCTTTCCATCTGTGAACCTATGAAACCAAAAGAGTTATGTGCTTCAAAAATACAGTGATGGGACAGGCAAACCCTGGCACACTAACACACACCCTAAGGCTTCACTTTCCCAGATAACATTTAACTGCCATGGAAAGAAGACACCTGCCTGTGGTCTGTGGCTTTGAGCAGATGATGATTATTCTTTCTGCTTCCTCCACTCACATTCCTAACTAGGCCTTTCCAGCCTCAGCCCAAACGCTTCTAGTGAAGCAACTCTACCCGCGAACCAGGGGACCATTTGTGCTAGGCTAATCCAATGGCAGCTCCATTATGCTGGCCACAGTCATTGATTTAGGAATGAGCATGGGTTTCAGGGACCCGTGAGGGTCCAACTGGAGCCAGAGACCTCAGTTTTGAACTTTGGTTTGGGGTTATCACGGAATCAATCTCTCTGTTTTCCTAAACTGAGTAGTATGATGATGTGAACTAGAAAATTCCAGAAGTCATCCCAGGAATCATAAGAATGGAGCCAATCTATAGACAGGGCCGAGACATGCATTTTAGTGACACCATTGGATCTCTCAGCTCATGGGAATTCTTTCTCTTCCTTTTCCTTCTTCTCTGAAATTACTCCTATCTAATAAAAGGGTAACATGTAAATTGACCATTACTCTTCACAAAGATGGCAGCGCCCATAGCGGCTGGAGCACTGGATGCTGGCAGCGTCACTCTGGCAAAGGGCCCCTGTGTCCCATGTGCCCTGGCCCATCGAGGAAGGGCAGGTGGGTGAGTCTCTGGCCTGAGGCTGGCTGGGGCACAGGACACTAGCGTCATTGCAGGCCAGGCTGAGGGACCACCACTCCAGTGCATAACCCATGGACACAGACAATAGCATGGTAAGAGAGAGAGAGAAACGTCAATGGTGAAAGAGAATCATGGATCAGCTGCCTCCTGAATGCCCCCCAGTGGGGTTCGAGCCTGAAACTTGGGTGTGTGCCCTGGGGGAGTGCAGGGTGGAGTTAGTAAAGGGGGAAAATGGGAGACATCTAATACTTTTAACAATAAAGATACATCTTTTAAAAGTGGCAACAGAAAACTTGTACATGAATGTTCAAAATAACACTATTCACATAGACAAAAGGTTGGAACAGCTTAAATGTTCATCAATTGATGAATGGATAAACAGATCGTGGCCTAGACATACAATGGAATATTATTCAGTAATTAAAAGAAATGAACATACTACAACATGGAAGAACCTTGAAAACATTCTGCAAAATAATAGAAGCAGTGCCAAAAGACCACATGCTGTATGAATCCATTTATATAAAATGTCCAAAATAGGCAAACCCACAAAGACAAACTAGATTAGTGGTTTCCCAGGGAGAAAAATGGGATTTGACAGCTAAAGTGTACAGATTTCTCTATGTGGTGCTAAAAATGTTCTCAAATCAGATTATGGCCACAGTTACACAACCCTGTGAATATACTAAAAACCACTGAACTATGTGCTTTTATGTGTGAATTTTATCGCAATAAAGCTGTAAAGAAAATAGGCTTTTATGATTATCATCAAGACATCTGGTAACACCTTCACAGAAATACGAAGCATGCTAACAGTCCTGCAGGAAAGCTGGAGATATGGAAAGATTTAAGAAAATTAAATACAATGATATCTGAGTCTTAAATGGAATATTAGGATTGGGACTATGGCAGTTTTCAGACATACCAGAATATGGTCATTTTATATACAGGATAAGGCAAAAGTAGGCTTACAGTTGTGCCTATAGAGAATAATACAATAGAAAAATAAACTCTGCCTCACATACTCACAACTGTAAACCTACTTCTGCCAAACAAACCCTATGTTTTTTATAGCTAGTAGGTAGAATATTACTGAATAATATTCTATTGTATGTATAGGCCACAATCTGTTTACTTCTAATAAATTCTAAATACATAGCCTTCAGGACCACATTTTTAAAGTGAGTAATGCATAAACTTCAAGAAGCAAGTCAGGCAAGCATACAGCAAAGATAAACAGAATGGTTTCTTTAAGTCTCTCTCTATTCACTAAGCTGTTAAGTGATTCTACTAAAATGTATGTCAGAAAATGAAACTACTCTTGTCTAATAAATTAGTTTATAATTATGTCAGTTTTAGTAAAATGATTATATTAAGATAATGCATCTAATTCAACAGATATTAAATTAACGAAGATAAAAATAATTAGAATCTTGGAATAATGTGACATAAAATACATTCCATAAGTGAGAGCTAAAAAGGACTGCCTTTTGGATAATTTTATTATTGTTTAACATACTTATATGGATATTTATTATCTTTATGTTAAAATATCAGAGGTATCTCTCTTCTACACACACACACATTCCTTTCCTTCACTTCAACTTTGGGACATTAGCAATGAGAAAATAGGTGTGTGTGTGTGTGTGTGTGTGTGTGTGTGTGTGTGTATGTGTGTGTAACTTTAAAATTAACACACAGGTAATAGGGACCTATAAGATTACTGAAAGTTAATACAGAATCCACCTAAAATATGAACAAATAACATTCTCTAGTTGGATCTGTTTTGGAATTGGAGATAATAGTGAGATAAGGTTAAAGTTCTTGGAGAAATAAGGAGGAAAACGAAAGGCAAATTATTGTATTATTCTTACTTCTCAGCCATCAACTCTTCTTAGCAGAAACCTTAAACTGAAAGCCTCCAACTTCTAACAACCTGACTCCAGAGTAGACCACAAGTATAAAGACAACAAAATAATAAATGGTGTTGAGAGTCGTCAAATAAAAATATCTTTACTGGCTCTTTTGTGTCATAATCTGAGAGGCGTACAACGTATTGCTAGGTACTCAGGATCTAACCATGCCCACACCTAGATGAGGACTTTATATTGTTTTCACTGCTGCTAGTGGCCGGTGCTTAGGTCTTCACAGGGCCATTAAATGAGCACTCAATACCAACAGGAGCAGATGACACACAGAATCATAGGGGAGCTAAAGGACCCACAGGGTACAAGCACACAATGAAACAGAGCTTGCACCTGAGCCCAAAGCAGAGGTGAGTCCTTCCCCAGTTGCTATATGGAAGATTAGCGCTGGCCTGTTAGCCCATAGGACTATTCCTGTACCTTTAAGGGTCTTCTCTGTAAAGCAATATTCTTATGTAAATATTTTCCTAAATTATAATTACATATCAGGAAGCACAAGATTATTTCTCCTACTTTACCACATTGTAAAAAGAGCAAGAGAAAAGGCAGGCAGGAAAGACCATTGCTCTCTCTCCCACTGGAAACAGAAGCCAGGTTAATTACTTCCACTGCCCTTGGCCTCCAATAGGAAACAGAGAATTCTGTCGGAGAGCCAAGTGTTTCCACTGCAATTGTTATCCTTCCTCTCTAGAGTGTATTTCAGTCTTCTTCCATAAATTAACAGGACTTCAATTCCCTTCTCCACACAAGGCACTTCATAGTCTATCTCATCTTGCCTTACCAGTGCTTTGCCAAGAAGGGTGAAAACTATTTTTATGTTATGGATGTGAATAAATGGAGATTCTTGAAACACAGGTAAGTGATCTTTCCCAAATGTAAATCCATGATGGAATTAAGAATAAAAATTCAATCTCACAAGGTGCTTCTAGACCAGTCTTCTCAAATGTTCATAAACAAAAGTCACCTAGAGATTGTGTTACAATGCAATTCTTATTAAGTTGGGTCAGGATGGTGCTGAGATTCTATATGTTTAACAAGCTCCCAGGCCATGCCAGCACTGCTGGCCCATGGACTGTCCTTAGAGTAACAAGGCATGCCTTCCATATGTCGTGACTGTGTGACCAGCCTCAACTCATCGGAAGAGAAAGGGACTGGAGTCACATGAGAAAGGTGGGACTTGTCCAGACAGTAGTGTCCACTTGTTCTGAGCCATATCCTAATGAGAAATATATATATTTACATCTTTGTTTACAGGAGTATGTCCAGAATCCCTGCTCTAAAGCCTGGTATCTCATATGTTGAGTTGGCATGATTTTGAGGGGAATGTTGGTGACAATGGACATCTGTTAGATCAGCTCAGCACGCCTCGAGGGGGCAGACTAGTACACTTGCCCCAAACTTAGGTCAATAATCGAATCATTTAGACTCAGGAAAGGCATGGTATTTTTGATAACACAATCTTTCTTGGTGATATTAGTAAATGAGACATAAAATTTTTAACTAATGGTTAGATATTCATTCTTTTCCAAGGTTATGTCAAATGAATGTGCTCCTCCTTCCTCTTCCCCCCATGAATTTTAGCCTATCGGCTGCTTCAGATGGGACAGGCATGCTCCTAGAGGCCAAGACTTCACTGTCAGCGGATTCTCTCTTTTAAAGCTGTATTTTCAACTTCGCCTCCCCCACTATTTTATTTTTAGTGTTTCCTTGTGCTTTCTAAAATGTGGTTTTTATTTTCTTTTTAGAACATAAATCCTGGCTTCAGAAGATAAGGGGAATTCGTATGCCGTATTTCATATTAGAATTTGAAAGGGAATCTTTGGAGATTAAAAAAGCCTAAACGATGCTCCAAAGTAGACAATGTTAGTTTTCAAACATGAAACACTTGGAAAGGGTTAGGCAGAAACAATGCTCCCCGTTTCTACAGAACACCAATGGAATAACATGGAAGACATCGGTTACAAAGAGAAGAAATCTTGAGAGCCATTGGGACATTCTGGGTAGCTTTTAGGGCTTTACAAATGTTATTTCATACATCATCCGATGCCAATAGATAGTGGTTCTCAACCTTTCTAATGCCACAATCCTTCAATACAGTTCCTCATGTTGTGGTGACCCCCAACCATAAAATTATTTTTGTTGCTACGTCATAACTGTAATTTTGCTACTGTTATGAATCGTAATGTAAATCTCTGTGTTTTCCGATGGTCTTAGGCTCTTCAGCAGCGGTTTTTCACCTGAGGGTCGCGACCCACAGGTTGAGAACTGCTAGCAGGGTCACCTAAGACCATAGGAAAACACAGATTTGCATTACAATTCATAACAGTAGCGAAATTACAGTTGTCAAATAGTAATGAAAATAATTTTATGGTTGGGGGTCACCACAACATGAGGAACTGTATTGAAGGGTCATGGCATTAGATAGGTTGAGAACCACTGCAATAGATCAAAAGCATTTGTAGGCTTTCTCTATTGATTCTGACAACTCTGCAATGTAGCAAAAATACTTCCATCATAATGATGAGCAAATTTAAATTACATAACTACGATAAATCTGGATAACCCATTTTTACTAGTACAGTCAGGATGCAACTGACCTAGAACATTAACATAGCATAATCTTGAGGGAGAGTCTGCCTGTTTTTGCTGCTGTGCACGCTCGTGGAGATAGCTTCAGTAGGAAGTTTTGACTATGGGTGAGGCACTATGTTAACTGCTGTACCAACAGTATCTCATTATCTTTGTAACAACCCCACCAGGAAAGTATTATTAATCCTGATGTACATGAAAGAAAGATATAAAGGACATAGAAATCTTTTTATGTCCAGGCATAGAAAGATTAAAAACCTTAACCAGCATCACAAAGAGACAAACCTAGGTTCTGACCCAAAGTTCATTGTTTTAGATACTATGCTATATTCTACAAATGTACTTGGTATACTTTCTTTTGAATAAATTCTAATGGTGATTATTTCAGAATAGGTAATATATAGTCACTGAGGTGGTAGCTGGCTGAACTAGAGCACCAGAACCCAGGGCAGGAAATTCATGAGCTAGACAGAAACCTGGTAAAAAGGCCAGATAACTGGATTCTCTGCTTGGACATTTGAACTAGACACCTGGAGGTAAAATTGAGAGCAGAAGGTGAGAGTCAAGGTCATGGTAGACTGTGACCCTGGATGCAACAAAGGTATAAGTGCTTAGAAACAGACAAGCAAAGTTGGAAGAATGGTAGTTGGGAATGAGGTGTTTTTTTAAAAAATGGCGGGTAAAAGAAATTCTGTAAGAGAGAAAACAGATTGAGAGAAAGTCAGAGTAAGCATTTAAGTATAAAGCTAGTATTTTTACTTATGCTCTTGAAAGTCTGAAAAAACAGTAGTTTCACTTTGATTTTCCTCATTTTTCCATATTTGTTTTATCGTTTTTGCTGAGTCATGTACCTATTTTCTCTTGGATGTTTAATGTTTCCATTAAGTAAGGCAAATCACTACTACTGTATTATTGTTTTATTGATAAGAGCAAATCTAATCTAGTAGACAACCTTTAATATTGTTTTTATTTTATTAGTATTGCCTCTTGTGGCTATAATTTTGGAAATAATTTATGATTATTGTAAAGATGCACGAGCATCTGATATATAACCTTACTTCTCAAAATAAATAATTCCATTTATCTTTAAAATGTATTATTTCGATTGTATTAACAGCCAGGATTTGGTAAAATACGTAATGCAGTTATAAAACTTCTGTATTTGCCCACATCCTAAGAAAACAAAAAAATATTGGCATGCATACTAAATAGGCATATGGGCAGGTTTTCATTTTCTTTTTAAAATATATTATGAGGTGGAGATTGAGTGGGAAATAAATGAGGGGAAGTAGCTGGAAAAATAGCCTAAAACCAAGGATATAATTTCAATGCATTATAGAGAAATATGCCAAGTTGGCCCCATAACATACTGGATCCATCATCCATGTGGCTCCATGACAGAGACAAGTGAGAACAACAGACAGAAATGGAAGATCAGGAGGAAAGTAGACAAGAGCATGAGGCAAGAGGAAGAAAGAAGTTACTCTATCTCAGTCTCACTAAGCAAAAAATGCAGGTTTGAGACATATAAGACTAAGCTCTCTTTTTCTTATTTCTATTATTGTAGAACATCCTTAATGTACAGTAGGTCCTCACTTAACTTTACCAATAGTTTCACAGAACTGCAGTGAAATGTATGCTGACACCTATGTTATCATAGGCTAACTGATATAAATAAGAGTTAAAGTTCTACACCACTTCAATAACATTAATATTGAGTGAAAATACATTATTTAAGGACCTACTGTACATATTTAGAGTTATATATTTAAATATGGCCATTAAATCCCTAGTAGGAAAACTTTTTTTCCCAGAAAATCATAATCCTATGGAGTTGAAGTTATCTAATGCTACAGGAGATTGAGTGTGGTGGAAAACATATGACTCATCCTTGATTCCTCTCTTTTCTTCACACATTTGATTCATTCATTTATTCAGCTACTCCATCAACAACTCTGTTAATGCCCATTGTGTGCTGGGGATGGACTCAAACAGAGTAGACTTTTTATGAATCTTACATTCTCATATTTTATCTTTACAATATATCCCAAATATGTGTATTTTTTCTCCCCTTCACCCTCATTGCTACCATCTTAATCCAACCAACATTATTCAACTGTTGGCCCATTTCAATAACTACATGGTCTATGTTAGCTTTCAATACCCATTTTCTATATAGTGATGTCATCCCTTAAAAATGAGCATCAACCTATGAACCAGGAGGTCACAGTTCAGTTCCCAATCAGGGCACGTGCTGGGATTGCAGACTCAATCCCCAGGAGGGAGCATGCAAAAGGTAGCCAATCAATGATTCTCTGTCATCATTGATGTTTCTATTTCTCTCTCCCTTTCTCTTCCTCTTTGAAATCAATAAAAAAATATATATATTTTTTAACTGTAAACCACACCATAATACCTCCCAGCTTCAATCTCTCCAAAAATGTATCATTGCACTTGGAAAAAGATCCAAACATCTTAGAGGACCCAACTAGTGCCCCATAAGCCAGAATGCCACTGAGTTCTCCAATTCATTTCTATGCCTCCCAGCCCACTCTGCTTCAGACACTACAATTACTCATGTGTTTGTGGTGATGCAGGTGTAAAGAAACCTAGAGGGATGTCAGTCATATAAAAGTATAGCACATACAAATACACCTAGATTTGTGTGAGTGGGCTCTCTGCTGTTTGCACAATGGTAAAATCACCTACCATCACATTTCCCAGAATGAATCCCCATCATTAAGTGGTATCTGTATTTAGTTACTTCTGTTTCTATCATTATGTAACCTGCACTGCTTCACTGGTAGTTATAAAACAGGAAGGAAATTGTTCTGGTTATACGATGTGGCTTGGCTCACATCACATCTAACCCAACCCTGCTGATTACTTATGCAGAATTATTCTTAATCAGGTGGTTAAAATCTCAAGCCCTGGAGTCAAACAAAACTGCATCCCAAACACAATTTTCACACGTAGTAGGTGCATGACCACTTTCAGCAGTTTACTTAACCACTGTATGCCTCGGTTTCTTCATCCATAAGAAAGAAGTGGCAATAAAGTACCTACTTTTAAGTGGTTGTAGTGGAGAAAGAGTTTTCCCTTGGAGATCAGGCACACCACAAAAATGCCTGCCACCACTGTTTCTATCAGCATTATACTGCATGGCCAACCCAAGGCAAGAAATGTATATGGAAGTTAAAATGGCCAACAGTATCCCAACCACTCTTTAGAAAGACCAAGTTAGAAAGACTTGCCCTATCAGACATTAATATTCTTTTTCTAAAAGGGTATGAGTCAGGGTAGGAAAAAAATAGACTGATGAATGACAGAAGTCTAAGAAGCAATAGCACTGGATTTACAATAAAGATGGCATTGGGGACTCGTGTGGACACCTTGAAGAAAGTTGGATTTTACATAAATGATACTAGCAAATGACACATGCATATGGAATAAGATGACAGCAGGCATAAGTAGACCAGGATATATGTGTAATAATTCTCATTCAGAGAATGAAAAGGCAAGCCACAGGCTGGGAGGAATTATTTTCCACTACATATAAAAGGTCTTGTATTTAAAATATACAAAGGACTCAACAATGAGAAGAAAAAAAACAAAACAAATAAAAAGTGAGTAAAAGATTTCAGCAGATATCTCACCAAATAAGACATGCAGAAAGTAAATAAGCTTAGGAAAAGATGCACAACATTTTATATCATAAATTTAAACAAAGAGATACCATGACCCACCTACTAACATGGCAAAATTCCAAAACACTGACAACACCCAATGCTGGTGAGGATATGAAGCAACAGAAACTCTCATTCCTTGCAGATGGGCGTGCAAAATGGTACAGCTGATGTAGCATTTAAAAAAAGATATTTTATTGATATTTACAGAGAGGAAGGGAGATGGATAGAGAGTTAGAAACATCAATGAGAGAGAATCATTGATCAGCTGCCTCCTGCACACCCTCTACTGGGGATGTCCCCGCAACCAAGGTACATGCCCTTGACCGGAATCAAACCTGAGACCCTTCAGTCTACAGGCTGATGCTCTATCCACTGAGCCAAACCAATTAGGGCTGGAATTTCAATCAAAGCTCAACATAGCCTTGTCATACACTCCAATGATTGCACTCCTAGGCATTTACTCAAACGAGCTGAATGTTTTAAATCCCACATTGAAACCTGTACACACTGTTATAGTAGCCTTATTTGTAATTTCAAAAACTTAGAAGCAACTGAGATATCCTTCAGTAAGTGAATGGATAACAAACTGTGGTACATCCATACAATGAAATATTATTCAGCCATAAAAAAAAAACAACAATGAGCTTTTTAACCCACAAAAATGCATGGAGGACATTAAAATGCATAACAGAAAGAAGGCAATGTGAAGACCACACCTACTGTATGGTTCCAACTATATTACAGTCTGGGAAAGAGCAAAATTAAAGAGTAAGAAGATCAGTGGTTGTCTGGGGCCTGAGAAAGGGGTGGAAGAGAGGATGAAGCGGTGCACAGGAGATTTTTATGACAATGAAATTGTTATTTATGATGTTGTGATTAATGGTGGACATATGGCATTAGGTACTTGTCAAAACCCATAAAACTGGACAGAACAAAGAGTTAGCCCTAATGAAAACATGGACTTCAGTGCATAAAAATTTGTCAATATTGGTTGTTCGTTGTATCAGGTAAATCGCACTAATGCAAGATACTAATAATAAAGGCAATTGTATGTAGAAAAAGAGGGGTTATATGGAAATTCTCTGTACTTTCTGCTCTGTTTTTCTGTAACTCTAAAACTGCTCAAAAAGATGTTTATTAATTTTTTTTAAAAAAAAAAGAATGTTCACATCAGCGTGTATTACAACAGCCCAAAGCTGAAAAAATGTTCAGCAACATCCTTAGCTAGTTTGGCTCAGTGGATAGAGCATTGGCCTGCAGACTGAAGGGTCCTGGGTTTGATTCCAGTCAAGGGTACACGCCTGGGTTGTGGGCTCAATCCCCAGTAGGAGGCAGCCTACCAATGATTTTCTTATCATGGATGCTTCTCTCTCCCTTTCTCTTCCTCTCTGAAATCAATAAAAATATATAAAAAATAAAATAAAACATTCAGCAACAGTAGATCAATTTCTTGTGGCATATAAAAACAATTAAGTGCTATAAAGCAATGAAAATAAACTAATTCCTCCTACCCAGGGAGGATCTCACAAAGGCATTTGTGGAGCTGAGAAAGCAAGAGGTGGGTTCCCTGTGCCTGAGACCAATGCCACTGAGGTCAACAATTATAGAGCCAAGATTTTCCCAAAAGTAAATATATATTTCCATTTTCAGAGCATAGTTCAAAAAATAAGATCACTAGGAAATTTTCTAGGGACTACATTAAGTAACAGAGACACAAGACCAAAGTCAGTCTTCACCTTGATAGGCACGCTGCAGAACCCCTCATGGCTCACCTTCGCTTCCTCTATGTCCACAGCCACCTCAGTTATTACAGAAGCTAAGAGGATAAGTCTCCTCTTACTCTCTTCTACTCCATTTTCTAAATGTGACCTAACCCTATATAATACAATCCTAATATGTAAATCAACTGAAGAGTGGAATGACTGGTGGCTATGATGCACACTGAAACCAGGGGGCAGACACTTAACACAGGCGCTGCCCCTTGGTGGTCAGTGTGTTCCCACAAAGGGGAGAGCTGCTCAGCCAGAAGCCTCATGGCTGGTGAATGTAGCAGCATTGGCAGGAGCCTCTCCTGCCTCCGCTGCAGGCAGGTGGTAAGTAGTAAGGAGTCCCAGACTGCAAGAGCCTCAGACTGTGAGAGGGGTGTCTGACTGCCAGCTTAGGCCTATCTCCAGGGGAAGTTGGGCCTAAGCTGGCAGGCAGACATCCCCCATGGGGTCCCAGTCTGCAAGAGGGCACAGGCTGGGCTGAGGAACCCCACCTCTCCCAGAGCACTAATGTCATGCACCAGGCCTCTGGTTTTTATAAAGTATACTTCAATTACAAGATTAATCTGGTTAGAAATATTCATCCATTACCTATTGAAATAAACTGACAACTAACCTAGTATTCAACATCATCTAAGTTTTTCTCCCATCTCTCTTTCCATGTCTTTTATCTCTATGCACAAAACCTCCCACTTAGATGTCACATTCTATAGAGTCCCTGCTCTCTTTTAAATCTCTCAAGTACTTTGTATCTCTCCGTGACACCTATTTTCCTCTGCTTTCTTTGGTTAAATGTGTCTTATTCCTCCCACTCTCCCTATTAGATGTTAGAATGTTTTATACCAGCAATAGTATCTTGTTCATCTTTGTATTCCCTTTAATACCAAGTACCTGAATATGTAAGGTGCTCAGAAAAGTAATACAAAGTAATACCAAATTGAATGGAGTTCAGTATTCAACATTTTCTAATTATCTTCTTACTTCCTAAACAGACATGCCACAGAATTCCTACAGCAACACCTGAAGTAGCTGGCTAAAATAACGTGTCATCTGTACTGTTCAGATTCAAATTGTAAAAAAGAAAATTGTAAAATTTGCAAAATTCTAAAATATGGCTTATTTATGCCACTTTCCTGGGATGTGATGCATGCTCTAGTGTGCTTATCTTTTCATTAAAACTGCTTTTTATTCAACATGATTCCCGGATTAATTCTGGCTGTACTTGTACTTGAAAATATATTTGCATAAATTGGGTGTTAGTCTTATTAGTGGTTATTAGCTTTCAGCATCCAGGGTATGGTCACTCAATTCATGCAGTACATATAATGAAATTGCTTCCACGTTGTTAACACAATGTAAATAGAGACAACAATGCGAGTTGTCATCACACAGGCATAAGTCAGGGGCCAAATAACCTCTCCCACAGGAAGGACACAGCACAGAGGAAAACTGAGCTGAAATAAACATGCCGTTAACTCCATGGCCTCTTTGCCCCTTGGCTTTGTAGAAAGACTCGGGGAAGAATCCGGACAGCTCTGGAACTCTGAAACTCCCAATGTGCAAAGGCAATGGGATGCAATTAGCTCTGTGCAATTTTAATAGCTTACACAGCAGGGGAGAGATGTCTTAGAGGATATTTAAATTCAGCATAGAATTCTAGCAACCGCAATTTAATTGCATACCAACTGCAAAATATTCCTCTCGTTGTCTAAATAAAAAGAAGGCTATAATACATGCTGTCTGCTTGTTTCAGGACTCGGTTATTAACTTTTAAGAATCTTTTTATTTTCTAGGATAAAAGCCTCTTACTCCCACAAATGCATCTTGAGACTGGGACTTAATTTTAAATTCCAGCTCCTATTTTGGAGGACATCAAAACTTCAATCCCTGTCATGAAAATATCCTGAACAATATTTCAGACACAGGAATGTCAGGGCTTTTATGTATTTTTTTTTAAACTGGCAAGTAAAACATAATTTTTAAAAGCCACAAGAATGAAAAGCTACCTTCTCCAACACACAAACGCACACATGTTTAAAAACACGCAAAATACACAATCTGAGTCCTCAATAGCAGGTCATCGGAAGCACGAGCGAAGACTGGGTTGCTGTTTCCATAGCAATGACTCTATGTGGTTTAGCTCTTCTGGGAATTTAACCAAACCCCCAGGAGCAGGGGGAAAAATCATCAGCAGAAATGCTGGAACATATGGCAACTGCCAGCAAGCAAATCAGTGAGAGGAGAATACTTTTATTTCCTCTTCCTTCCTCCTGGCAGGTGCGCTTTCATGTCAAGTGGTTTGAGGAAGTAAGTGTACAGACTGTGTTGGTCACTCAGCACTTAACTCAAAACTTAAAACTACAAGGCTTCTTCCTTTTCTTGGAATGAAAGAGCCGTTGGTGCCCAGCGAGGCTCTGCATTCCAAGAGTGACATTCAGACATGGGTAAGAGCTTCACGCATCTTCCCATGACTCTCATGTTATGACTCTAAAGTCAACTCAAGCTGCAGGGTTATCTCTTGGAAAAGAATGCAAATGAAATTTTATTATCTATATTGTTTTTGAAACCATTCTCATCCGGGGGTTGTGTGTGTGTGTGGGGTGTGTGTGTGTGTGTGTGTGGGCAAGTTTTTAGTTCTACCTCTGGCTCAATGATGAAAGTAAGAGTTTCCGGCAGAAAAAAATAGAAGTGGCATGTTTTATTATTTTCTTTAGTCTCACCACTCCTATATCTGGAATGATCTGCTAAGTATCAAGTTACAGGCCATTGAGTTGGAGATACTTAAATTCTCCCTTCAGTATTGCTCTGTAAAGCCCAACACAAGAAACAATATGCAACTAGCAGCCGGCGACAGTGGTAGTCTCAGGATGAGAAAGCACTCTCCATGGCAAGGAATGCATTACGTTCCGAAGAGCACATTCTATTTTGAACGTTCTCAGTGTTAAAAAGAAGTGTCTTAGGCTGACCCTAAAACTCCCTCCTTTTCCCTGCACTGCTGGCCTCCGTTGTGTACTTCCGAGGAGATACAAATTAAGCCCATACTTCTTCTACATGACAGCACCTTGCAAACCTGAGGACAAGGAGAGTCTGTTTTACGTTCCTTGCAGCCCAAACTTGACCCCTCTCCATCCTCAATGGCATTACTTTTATTCTCTTCCCTATCCCACCTCATTCACCACTAGGAGTAAGTTACTTTGCCAATAACTTCATGCACTTCACTTTTTTCATGTAAAGTAGACCGTGGGCCTAAATGAGGAGTGACCATTGAAAATGTCATCAGAGACCAGGCAGGTAAGTCAACTGTGTGAAACATCACAGGAAGTGGTGACAATTGAGGTGACTGAAGGATGAGGTCCCGGCCAGAGGATTACAATTCGAGTTCTTTAAAAGGATGCACACGAAACACACACAGCTGGGTCGGCAGTTGCAATCCTTGGCCTTCATGACTCTGATAACAAATACTAAATTAATAGAATACAACTAACAACTTGTGAACTTAAAAAAAAAAAAAAACCTTCCGCTGATTAGGCTAGGAGAGAGGGGAGTCACTTATGCCATCAGGCCACTCTAGCTAAGTATCACGGGAATGTAGCCAGCCGATTTTCTCTCTGCAGTACATTGAAAAAATACAAACCAGCCCAACCAGCGTGGCTCGGTGTTTGAGTGTCAACCTATGAACCAGGAGGTCACGGTTCAATTCCTGGTCAGGGCACAGGCCCGAGTTGAGGGCTCCATCCCCAGGGTGGAGCATGCAGGAGGCAGCCCATCAATGATTCTCTCTCAGCATTGATGCTTCTATCTCCCTCTCCCTCTCCTTTCCCCTCTGAAATCAATACAAATATGTTTTTTAAAAATAAAAACCAAAATTGTCACTGCCTCATTGCTCAATATGTTATATCAGGTAAGCTTGTTCTCCACCAGAATGAAGAAGGCACACAACCATCAGGAAAGACACACCATAATTGAACATAATAATATTTTTTTTAAAAAGTTAGACTGAATGAAAGGTAAGGACCTACTATCACAGAGGATTAAGAGATGCACATTATTAATTTCTACATTCCACTAGCACTTTCCTTTGCTACGACTTAAATTTTACTTTCAAAAGCATAAGCTGTGCTCCCCTTAATGTTTAAAAGTTCTAGGGCTGCCCTCCAAAATGTATGCAAATTGTCTGTCTTCCTGTTAACCACATGGGCACCTTCAGGAACCTACTAGCTAGCCCCAACTTTGTCTGCGGCCGTGGTCCAGGGAAGGTAGTTGCTCTAAGTTTGTGTGGAAACAAGGAAGAAATGTTTTAAATATCAGTCTACACAGCCTTGATCTATTTCCTACAAGCTTTATAGCATAGAACATAGGACCAAAAAAAGAGTCAAGCTTTTCCTCAGATTGGCAAAAAACATACTATTTTATGATCACCTGTCTAATAGTCAACTGGAAGCATTTGGTGAGTGACTCTTATCTATACTAATAAAAGCATAATATGCTAATTAGACCAGACAGCCAAACAACCTTCTGGACATCCTTCAGGATGAAATTGCCATGGTGGGGGCCGGGACAGAGGTAGTTAGGGGCAATCAGGCAGGTAGGTGGAGGCAGTTAGGGTGATCAGGCAGGTAGGTAGAGGCAGTTAAGGGCAATCAGGCAGGCAGGCAAGTGAGTGGTTAATAGCCAGCAGTGCCAGATTGCAAGAAGGATCCCAGATTGCAAGAGAGTGCAGGCTGGGCTGAGGGACCCCCCAGACCCTGTGCATGAATTTCATGTACCGGGCCTCTAGTAGAGAATAATGCATGGCCTCGAAGCTGGAGTTTCTCACATGCAAACTCCTCCACAGAAAGAGCCCCTTGGCTTAACCCACAAGGCTGCTTAATGACTGGATCACCATTTTCACTCTTTCAACAAATTAACGTTAGAGTTCTGCACCCACACTCAACTAGTCATTCCCTAAAGAAAAAGAAACGATGTATGAGTTTACCTCTGTCCACCACCTTTGACCCCGTAGGCTTGTCTGGGACAGTGAGATGGTCTAGGTTGCTGCTCAACGAAGAGGTGTCACCACTAGATAAAGAGTCCAAAACTCCACTTTCTGACACGGCCAGTCTGTTCTCCGGGGTCTTGTGACTGTTTGCCTCTGCGGGTCCAGGGGGGTGGACCTCCACAGCTATTGCTATAGACTGTCCCACATCTTCAGCAGCCAACGAACGGTTCATGTCGGTCAAGGACTGTCTTTCCTTCGATGAGGAGGTGGGCAAAGTGCTGGCTGCCTTTACGGTATTTTCCAGGGAAGAGAAAGAACTCGGTGTTTCACTCAGTTTGGAGGAAGATGAAGATGCCTGCTCCGCTGCCTATTTTGCACAAATAAAATTGAAAAAAATAATAATAAGTTGTGATTAAGTAAGCATTCTCTACTTTTAATATTCAATGAAGTTAATGCATTGTTTCAAAAAGTGGCCAAGAATTCAGATAATATGTGTGATACTTATATCCATATGCCAGGCATTATGATGCCCTTTTCTAAAAACTGGTTTATATAATTTTAAACTCACTGTCAAAGGTCTGGAAAAAAATTTCCATATCATAATTTACCTATTCTTCAATGTTCTCCAGAAACTTACCAGGCCTCTTTGGGGGATTCTTTGGAATACTGAAGGACTCTTTGAGCAAAAAGGAGATTGCAATCTATCACTCAAATGAGAAAAAAATCCTGAGAAATGTGATTAAGAAAAGAGAGCAAAAACTGGAGCCAGAGATGAAGCAAAATAATATTAACTGTGTGATGACCGGTAATATGGGCAAACACTTATATTGATCAATCCTCCAGTATCTTTTACACATTCCTTAGTACATGACCAGTATCACCTCATAGCTGCATTTGGTGAGTGACTCAACAAGTTAGGTGAAATAATGTTACCTCATTTGCTCTTCAATACTTTAAAACTTTTTTAAAAAATATATTTTATTGATTTTTTACAGAGAGGAAGGGAGAGGGATAGAGAGTCAGAAACATCGATGAGAGGGAAACACTGATCAGCTGCCTCCTGCACATCCCCTACTGGGGATGTGACCACAACTAAGATACATGCCCTTGACCGGAATCGAACCTGGGACCTTTGAGTCTGTAGGCTAATGCTCAATCCACTGAGCCAAACCAGTCAGGGCCAATACTTTAAAACTTCAATAATAAACTTTTGCCAAAAAAGACAAAGACACATTTGCAGGCTCCCAATTCATTACAGAGAAAC
Source organism: Antrozous pallidus (assembly GCA_027563665.1). Lineage (NCBI taxonomy): Eukaryota > Metazoa > Chordata > Mammalia > Chiroptera > Vespertilionidae > Antrozous > Antrozous pallidus. The sequence goes on from CM050517.1 coordinate 97,718,062, forward strand.
CAAAAACTGCCCCACAGACTAGGTGAAGTGGGTTGATGATGTAGGTGTCCTGCAAGCAGTTCCTAACACACAGTCCACGGCTGCATGACTTCCCCTGGTGAAATGTTCGCCAGTCCATGGAGAAAATATCAATGCAGCATCACGAACAGCCCTTGCTTGGTAAACTCTTCACTTATTCTGAGAGTTTATCTGTGTTACATTTCGATGTTAAAATACAGGATGTCCCCCAAAATGTATGCACACTTTGAATAATTATTAATTCCAGTAAGTTCGATCTGAAAAGAAAGACACATCAACTGAGTTATTAGCTATAAAGTGTGTAAACATTTTGGGGAGGGGATGCCCTATATATTTAGAGAGCTATGATGGTGGATATTAGCTTTTTTTCCTTATCTATGGGCATCAAAATAAAGATTCCATAACTATATGTTATCCTTCCATTTTTAATTTTATTGATCAGTAAGATCCATGAATCCAGACTCCAGTGGTCTATGGATCAGCCTATATCTCCAACGACAGGTAAGACAGAGAAGGCATTTCATGGTTCAGTTTCATTATGTCATCCTATGGAAAATTCCCATCAATTTTAAACATTCGAAACTCCAAGGAAGTGGGAGAAAGAAATTGTTAGAGGGAAGAAGCCAAAAAGTAAACTAGGATCTCTGCTCAGAAGACCTCAGAATCACTGCAACTAACTCGGAATGGTTGACTTTGTTCCACACCAATACTGTCCCAAGAATTTTGCAAATTCTAAGCTCTGACTTCTCACGGGAAAAGCCTGTTTGGGGGCCAATATGTGCCAAGTTGGCTGCATACTAGACATGGATCATCAAATAATCAATAAAGCCACTTTTTAGTAGCATGACATTAAATTATCTAGTTAAGGCACTGACTCATCTTCTTAATAATATATTTATGAAGACATGAAAACTTTCCATTCAGGAATACATCATTGAACTTGGGAACCAGTTGCTTTCAATCACTCCGACCACTTAAAATCTAACAGATCCAAGAAAGATCTGTAATTCATAAAGTAAAACCCCAGTTATCTGGAGAAAGGAATGCCCACTTGCCAAACGATCCAAATAAATGCCGGGAATAGTTTACTCATTAGCAGGATCTATAAAATAAATATTACAAAAATACCTACTCTGTCCCAGTCCCGACACGCTCCCCTACTGTGAGCTATTTTGGTAAAGCTTGGCTTCCTTGTGTTCAGCTTCCTTTTCTACAGAGACGAAGCTCAAGCAGTTTCTGTTGCTCCTGCGGATGCTTCTCTAATTAGATTACGGCAAAATGGATATTTGAGCCAAAAGCCGCACACACCTGCTGCAGCACACTCCACAAGCCTCCAGGAACCTCAAGAGGCTGCTTAAAGGCCTAAGGAAAGACGTCAAGTGAGCATCAGACATGCCTGTGGACGGTATTCCCGTTAGTGGTGCTACTCAGACACGGCAAATGCTTTCCATTTTCTTCAGCACCAAGGAGCATTTATAAATGTGATTTTAAAGCGGAGAAAAGAATAAACCGAAGGAGGAGGAGGAGGAGGAGGAGGAGGAGGAGGAGGAGGAGGAGGAGGGGGAGGAGGAGGGGGGAGCAGGAGGGGGAGGATGGGGGAGGAGGAGGAGGGGGAGGAGCAAGAGGAGGAGGGGGAGGAACAGGAGGAGGAGGGGGAGGAGGAGGGGGGAGGGGGAGAGGGAGAGGGGGGAGGGGGAGGAGGAGGGGAACGAGGGGGGGGAAGAGGAGGAGGAGGAGGGGAACGAGGGGGGAAGAGGAGGAGGGGAACGAGGGGGGAAGAGGAGGAGGAGGAGGGGGAAGAGGAGGAGGAGGAGGAGGAGGGGGAGGAGGAGGAGGAGGAGGGGGAGGGGGAGGGGGAAGAGGAAAAGGAGGAGGAGAAGGCGGAGGAGGAAGAGGAAGAAAGAGGAGGAGGAGATGATGTGTATCAATCAGAGGGAGTTTTCATTAGAAGAGAGACTGACAAAGTACAAGTCAAAATGAACCTACAGCAGCATTGCAGAGAATTCCACACAAGAGCGTGCTTTATAGGCAGTGTGGTATTAAATCATGGACAGTGTGGTGTGAAATCACGGCTCGTTGTTTCTACCCTTCTGTAGCTGCTAATAACTGTAGCTGCATGTCAGACAAAAACTGCTCGCCCCCTGCCTTCTGTGAACCGTCTGTGTGATGTGCTCATAGGTTCCCCACTGCGGATCAGGTGAAGGTAGCGAGGACTGACTGCCAGTCACACCCTTACGTGGCTAACAGGAGCCCATCCTTCCGGTATCAGTTCAGGGCAAGCTCCTCCCAGAAGCTTTCTCTGGGGACATCAGGGCAAAACAGGTACCCTTGCCTGGTGCTTGGGGCTTACTTCTGTCACACCAGTGGAATGTCATTTTATTGGTCAACTGACACTGTAATTGCTGATTGACTTGTTCATCTTTGTTGGTGAGTTACTTGAGAACAGGCTGTTTTTAATCATTTTTGCACAGCCATTTGTTACATCTGTGCCTGACACATTGGTCCCACACTAATGCCAACAAAGAGCAGATTGGAGAGCCAGCTGTATGAAGAAAAACAGCCTGGGGTGTCCAGCCTGCTATTGAAGAGACCCTGAAACTGCCTGTAAAGTTGCTTTGGGTGATTTATCCTAATCCTTGGACAGGTACTGACTGCAATACAAATGCTCATTCTCACAATCGCAAACAAAATTAGTATTTTACATATTAGATATTAACAATGGATGTGGTTTCACAAATTTGAGAACATTTGGGATTTAAATATTTTATTTTTTGTTTTGTGTGTGTGTGTGTGTGTGTTTAATCCTCACTTGAGGATATTTTTCCATTGATTTTTAGCGAGAGTGGAAGAAAGAAAGACAGGGAGAGATATCGGTGTGATAGAAACACATCGATTAGTTGCCCCCTGCACGCGCTCTGACCAGGGCCCGGGTTGGGGAGTAACCTACAACCAAGGTAAGTGCCCTCAACCGGAATTAAACCCAGGAATCTTCAGTCCTCAGGCCAACACTCTATACACTGAGCCGAACTGGCTAGGGCTAAATATTTTATTTCTTAATGAGAGATCTAAAGACATTTTTAAGATTTTAATGTTAATGAAGAGACTATATATATGAATAAATTAAAATTTCAATATTAATTTTCCCCATTTTCTGTATAAGATACTTTTATTTGTCAAAGTATAGTTCAAATGCTGACTAGCTAACAATTCCTTTGAATTGTTTTAAAATGCAGGTTTGACATGGGGAAAATTAGTTTTAAATAGCCACCAAAATATTGTAATTAGAAAAAAGTGAGTTAACATATAAATTTTAAGCAATATTAGACAAATCATATAAAAAATGGAAGATACAGGAATAACTTAAGACTAAACATAATAAAACCAAATGAGAAAAAAGAGGAATGTACACAGCCTTTTTTCCCTTTCATTTGCTATACCAATAAAAACAAACCAGTCAATTTGTATTGTTTGTATTTCGTTAGTAACATTACCATAAAAATTCAAAGACCTTGGTATCGTATACTCCCTACTCTGTGACTGACCTTCTGCATGACCTTGGGCGACGAAGTGGCAAAAGACTCCCTCCTCAATCCAACCCTTAGTATCCATAACCTTCAAAAAGCCACTCTACCTCCAAGTCCTGTTCTACTCACTTCCTATCTCCTCCATCGCTCACCTCCCCTGCCTGGTCATCCTCTAGTCTAAACAATAACTAGAGTATTTCTAAAACATAGAACAGATCACAATATCCCCCTGCTGAAAAATCTTCTAATAACTGCCCGTAGAAGTAGAAAAATGGCCCCATTATAGCTGAGAAGGCCTACAGAAAGCCCTACCAGCCCCTCAGGCACCATCTACTGCCACCTCCCCTCCCTCTCCTTTCAAGCCACATCGACCTTCTTCCTGCTCTTTGAGAAAATCTCTGGCTCCTTGGGCTCTCTGTGGATTGTTCATTGGCTGCCTCCTTCCCAGGATTTTGGTCCCAATTCAAATATCACTTCCCTGACAGTCATACTAGTACACAAAGCAATAGTCTCTGTCCCCAAGCCCAGCCACTCCCTAGCACATTGCCCTATTTTTTCTTTGTCAGAGCATGTATCGACACTTGAGATTATTTTGTTTGAATCACAAAGTTGTCGTGCCTCTTCCTCAATTTACAACTCCAGATGCTCCACAGAAGAGACACTATCTCGATTCGGCCTCCCTCATCAGCAACAGTGCCTGGTACGCGGTCCAGACACAAACATATTCCTTAGCTTCCTGACCGACTGACGCAGGTTCACCGAGAGGAGCAAATGAGATGACATAAGAGAGGATTATTAATAAAAGGTTTAAACATGCAAACGATATTTAGGACAGCCGTATTTACTCCTCTGAACGTGGCTTCCTTGCTTGTAAAATGAATACAAGGTTTCTGTGAGTCAACGAGAACCATCCTTCGCAAAGCCATCCGAAAGCACTAGAGAAGTGCAGAGTAGTAACTTGCCAATTCTCAGGGGGGGAAATGCTTGTAGAGCACAAATCAGTGGAGAGTGTGGATGGAGTCACAATAATCACCCACGGACCCATTTATCAGTCTATTAGTAAATATGTATTAGTTTTTGAGTATGTGTTAGGAGTAGTCATAAGTGCTATGGGTAAAGAAGAAGATATTGGACACTGACTGCAATATTAAGAACTTAATAAATAGCCCCTAACCGGTTTTGCTCAGTAGATAGAACATCGGCCTGAGAACTGAAGGGTCCCAGGTTCGATTCCAGTCAAGGGCATGTACCTTGGTTGCAGGCACATCCCAAGTAGCGGGTGTGCAAGAAGCAGCTGATCCATGTTTCTCTCTCATCGATGTTTCTAACACTATCCCTCTCTCTCCTCTCTGTAAAAAAATCAATAAAACATATATTTTTTTAAAAGAAGAACTTAACAATTAGAGAAAAACAACAGATATACAAAATCAATAATAAAAAGGCAGATGAAAAGGTGTCAAAAAACACTGCACTATAGGAGTATAAAGGATTCAGAAGAAGGATGGAAAATCCTGACTTAACAGACAAAGGAAGCTTTAATGAAGGAAGTCACAGTTGAACCTGTCTTCAAAGATATTTAGAAGGTGAAATTAGGGTGGGGGTGGGAGGTTCCTGCAAGTGGAGAAACTGTAATTCCAGGCTTCGAGAGCAGGAAATTCTGGAAAGTTTTGGGGAAAATAACCCGGCAGTTCACTGGGGTGATGACAGTGGAGGACTCAGCATGAAGACAGTACTGCTGGTTTAAAGGAAGCTCAGTACCTTAAATATCAATCCAATGAGTCCAGAATTAATTGGATAAGCAGTGAGGGTTGACTGAAAGGTCAACTAGGTGAATCTATATTATCGGACTACACTTTTTAGAGAGACTAATTTGGATATGGATTCTAAGAGGAGAGATTAGAGATCAAGAAAGAAAAATAGCTTGCTGTTTCCATAACCCAGGCAACAGCTAAGTGGTCCCAAACAGGGGAGGGGCAGTGGGAACGGAAGACAAGACAGGGTGCAGACAGCCTGCACATCTTGTGATTGACTGACAGGAGCAGGCTGAGGAGATGAGCTGTTAAAGTGAGAAATAAAAATGTGAGAGCCAATTTTAGAAGGATCTGAAAATCAGTTAAATGTTCAAACCATAGAGATGATGATATTTTTTTGCATCTTAAAGAGAAAGCATGCAATTTTATTTTTCTTAAATATGTAACCACTGATAATTCTTTTACAACTATCTCCCTTGTAAGCATTTGAATTATTTTACATAGTACACATATCAAAAGATCAAGTAAACTTTAGTAAACAGCTGGGCAAGATTTATCCTGCTAGGAATTACATTTCCATTTCTAAAATTGATTCTACCACTTCCTGTGTTTCAGAGACTTCCTCCTCTGCCAGGGTCCCATGGGCCACAGTGTGCAGGGTTTGTCTTTACTTCTCTTTTTAGCTGATTTTTTTTTTCATCATTTGGATATAAAGGAATTGTACTTGTGAAAAGCAGCTAAATATATGACTATCATGTTAACAATGATCTGCATGAGCTTCCTGCAGCTGAAATTATCAACATTCATAGTTTCATTTTCTCCTGTGTCTGACCCAGGTGGATAACCTATTGGGTGGTCTACCTAACTATATGCAAAATCTGACCATTCCATGTCTCATCTATGCCCTGCTCTGAATCACCACCGTGTCTCACACTAGACTTCTTTGCTTTTATACGTAGCCCCTCCTCCCACAGTCTCTCCCATGCAACAATCTGCATGATCCTTTCAAAATGGAAATTGACCACTTCACTCCTCTGCTCAAACTTTCCCAGGGCTCCCTAAATAACTCCAAACAGCACAGGCTGTACATGATATGGCCACCTTGAGTCCAACCTCATTTCCTGCTCCTCTCATCTTCCTCACCCTGCTCTCAGCACCTGGCTTCTCTACATTATCCTCAATGCACCCAGGAGATCTTGACTTGAACTGTCCTCTATGCTGGGGCAACTCCTTCCCCAAAAATCCACCTGGCTGACTCACCACCATCAAGAGTTTTGTTCAGATCTCAGCTCTCACCCAGGCCAGTCCTGGCTTCCTATTCATTGTTACAACCCGACCTCCAGCACTGCTGACCTCCCTCACTCACCTTGCTCTACATCTACTGAGAGAGCAGATAAGCATCAGTTTCCTTCGACTGGAAGTCTGGATGCAGAAAGAAGAGAGGTGGTGTCTTTTTTATTCACTGATGTGTCCCAAGTATTTAGGACAGTTGCTCTCAGCAAATATTTGTTAAATGAATTAATAAGCATATAATCACAGATCAAGTTTTCAGGCAATGATTTTTTAAAAATAAGCTTAGAAGAGAAATACAGGGTACAGCAAACGTAGGTTTACAGTTTTCAGTATGCAAAGCACAATTTATTATTATATTATTATTTCTTAATTATTGTATTATTTTCCATACAAAAACTGTTGTCCCATCTGCCATGCAGGATAGATTTTTAATGAGTTTTACAGTTCTTAAATCTCTTTGTAATTTATAATATTGGATTTTAAAGGTGAATTTTTTTGCTTTTTTGTGATTTCAGGGAATCATGGATAGTGATTTCTACAAATGATTTCCCATGAAACCTACATACTCCTATCTATTTTGAGCTTTCTTAATAGGCCTATTAGAAAGCTCCCATTTCTAATTTCTCTGTGAATAAATGAATGTCCTGCCTTGTGAAGCCTTCTCCAGGAAAAGGAACATAAACAAACACCTCTTGTTCACTCACTGAAGACGCTGTCATGTCCCCTGTAATTCAGCCACGGGAAGCAGAGGTCCAAGTCCATGTAGTGCTCAAGTCCTACAGCTTATCTTTCCTCCATAGCCATTAGAACGACTGGATATTAGACTAGATTTTAGCTCAAGATTTTAAAATCTTTTGAAAAATTTTCCAGAATAATATGGTTTTATATTTTGAGTTCATCATTCCAAAATGAAAGATTATTACCAAAAAGACAAGAACTGAGTGGGGGAGAGGGGGACGGTACTATTTTCACCTACGCTTGTATAGCTCAATCAAAGCTAGACTACACTAGATTGAGCCAAAACAACAACTTGAGTCATACTCTGGAAAAAGTTACTATGATTTTTTAAAATTTCATCTATTTAAATAAAAAGCTTAAATGTTATGTTAACCAAGTGTCTTACATGTCTGTTTTTCAAAAACAAGGAGAAACAAAAACAAAATCTGCCTGGGAAATATGCAGGAATGAGGAACATATTCTATTTCCAAGAAAAAGAAAATCTAGCTCTTCAATATTTATCTATTTCTAACATATTTCTTCAGAAAAAAAAATGTTAGTCTTAGTGGCCTTCCAGAAAATGTTCAACATAGAACTTGAAGAAATAACATATGAGTGATGACCACCAAATTCTAAAAAATCCTTCCACGTCAATGATGTAAATTACTGGTCTCATAAGCACCGCATCAGTTATTTGTTTTAAAACAGCATTCCCTGTCTCTTGGCCTTCCTTCTGTCTGTGATCCTACTTCTAGGAATATATCCCAAGAAACCAGAGGCATGAATTAGAATGGACATATGCACCCCTATGTTCATAGCAGCACAATTCACCATAGCTAAGATTTGGAAACAGCCTAAGTGCCCATCAGCAGATGAGTGGATTAAAAAAACTGTGGTACATCTACACAATGGAATACTACGCTGTGGTAAAAAAGAAGGAGCTCTTACCATCTGCAACAACATGGATGGAGATGGAGAGCATTATGCTAAGTGAAATAAGCCAGGCAGAGAAAGATAAATATCACATGATCTCACTCATTTGTGGAATATAATTAACAACATAAACTGATGAACAAAAACAGATCCAGAGACAGAGAAATATCAATCAGAATGTCAAACCTCAGGGAAGGTAAGGGACAGTGTGGGGAAAGGGGATAGATCAATCAAAGGACTTATATATATGCATATAAGCCTAATAAATGGACACAGACAACAGGGGGATAATGAGGGAATAAGTACACATATGTAATACCTTAATTAATAAAGAAATTAAAAAAAACAGCATTCCCTGTAACAGCATGTGAGATAGTCATGGCACAATGTAGCTGAGTCATGTCCCTTCATCTAAGACGATAATTAGTTACATTTACTCTCACCCAGTAAAGTCCCGGTACCTAACAATGCTTCTTGTAATCTATGATACTAATTTGCCATTTAAAAAAATGAAAATCACAGTATTTTAGAACTAAAATAAATCATGCCAGAGTCATATACGGGGCACTGTAGGAGAAAGAATGAATTTCAGGAAGACAAGGAGGGAGAAACAACTAATCCTTTTATGTTAGAGGATAAAATAGGAGAAAGAGAAAGGGAGTGAAGAGAGAGAGAGAGAAATTCAACTGAAACAGATGCTTCTCTATTAACTCAACAAGGAACATCTATTAAAGACCTCCACAACTTTTTTAGGAGCAATAAAGGGTAATCCAATAAGAACATTGTGGAGGGCTAGGAGACCCTCTGAGATGTTGAGATAGCATTAAGCTTGACATAAATAAAATAATACATTTTTCATAATTTAGAGACTGATTTCAAAAGAGGAAGACTATGTTATCAAAAAGCTATGAATGTATAAAGAAAGGATAGATTGCAAGACTAGTTCAAAAACTGGTCCAAAATTTATCATATTCAAATTTTATTTTATTTATATCTCATTTAACTTTGGCTAATCCTATTTAATAGATATTAAAAAAAATCTTCATTCAGTAAATATTTATTTATGGTTTGGCTGCTAACCAAATAAATTCAAAAAGTGACCATAATCCTGCAATGGCAGAGGATAAAACTGGAGAGGTCATTATCTAATTGATATTTAACACCCTAAATCCAGGACTTGGAAAAAACAAAAATCCATAAATAAACTGAACTTACATTGGATACTCAAACCTGCACATTTCTCTAGTGAATATACAGAATCATTCCACGTGCAGATTTCATGCATTAAACCCACTCCTGGCTTCCAGCTATCTTTCCGACTCTAGCTTTCTCTTAATGCTGGTATCTTTATCCCCTTCGCATTCATTTCACATTGTAGCACATGCACCAAGGCACGGCCCTTTCAATTCTCTCTGAGAGTAAGTAGGCTATCAATAAACGTTATAAAACGAGCCTATGCAAGCACCGGCCTAGCACCAAGAAGCCCGCTGCATTCACTGTGAATCCTCTGAGAATGATACCTCTGTGGGTCACGCACAAGTACTCAAAGTTTGTCACACCAGTGGGTTGCTATGGAAAAGGATTAAAATCAGCACCCTGAGAATTGTACTTGTTCTTTGGCAAGCATCTTAATTGAGCCTGTTCGAAAAATGTATTAGTCAAGGTCATTTCTACCCAATGGGAGGCAATGACATCCATGCACTTGATCAATGAACAGCAGACTGATTGCGTGGGTACATACCAAGGGGGACAGAGTCTCCGAAGAGTTAGGAGGCAGTGCTGTCTCTGCAGCTATCTCTGGGTCATCCTGTTCGCTCTCACTGTAGCATTCTGTGACAAAAATGAAAACGCTTAAAGTTCTTAATGTTTCCATGCCATTAGCATTTACCCCATAATGCATAAGCAGAGGTCTATCTATCTGGCTATTGCAATCCCAGTCCAATTCAGAAAGGAACTCATCTAGTGAGCTATTGTGTTCAAGGGGGTTGCAGGAGAGGGAAAAACAAGTGGCCACATCAGGGTTTCTGCCCTCAAGGGGTGTCCAACCCACAGGAAGAGGACTCCCCATAGGTAGCTCAGGCAAAATAAAATAATTCCTCACATATTAAGAGAGCATAAAATCAATAGTGATTAATTCTGACCCCAGGAACCATAATGAGCTGAAATGGAAAGAATAAGTAAACCATCAATGGTGCCAAGAGTGATGTTAGTAGCAGGCCAACAGTGCCACTACATGAAGTCCCTAAAAGAGATGGTGGGAAAAGAAATGGAAAGGTTCCTTAAGGCCATATCATGGAAGGCCTTACATACCAGGATAAGGAGAGGCTTTTAATAATGGTTGTGATTATTTTTTACAACATATCAATGTACTTTATTTTTTAAAATCTTTATTGTTGAAGGTATTACATATGTCCCCCTTTCCCCTTATTGACCTCTTCTAACCCACCTCCTCTGACCCCACCCCAGGCCTTCACCACCCTACTGTCTGTGTCCATGGGTTATGCACATATGGATACAAGTTCTTTATTTGATCTCTTCCCACCCACCTACCCTCCCTGCCTTCCCTCTGACTTTAAAACTAGAACCATTTATTTTATGGGCAATAGGACCAGGGAGATAGCACATTGATTTCACAGTTTTATAATGTACCTCTCTATTGTTTTAAGCCTTGTTGCCACTTTTCTATTTCTAAATTAAGACTATTTGATTTTTGTTATCCAGAGATCTCTCTCTAGTTCCAATTCCCAAGTTTTATGTGGTTTGAACACTTCAGAATAGCAGCAGCTCTGCAACGCTGGCACCTCTGCCTCTTCTTTTCCGTATCAAGGAGCACTTACATCATTAAGAAGAATCAGAACCTGGAGCTGTGTGCGCTGAGAGCTACAGGCTGGGCTCAAAGACTGAGACTCGGCCTGTGTCCCAATCTGACCTTCAGGTTCCTAATACAAGCTCAGGGTAATTACTCTCAGCACACATCTGGTGGAAATACTAAAATACCAGAGAGGAAACAGTGGGATAAAAGTTATCTGTCTAGGTCATGATGAGAAGAGGCCTATGAGTAAGAATCCAGTAAGTGAGGCATTGAACATTTGCATTGGCAGTTGTGTGAGCTATCATCAGAGCCTCCAGTTGCTAACGAGTGGGTGAAGTGCGAACAGCAGAGGAAGCTCAGTTCCATGCTAGCGAGTCTGTGCGATTGTCTCTGCATGTTTTCAGATAATTTTAAATGCCAAAGTATGTTTCAGTAGGACAAGTCAATGCATAGAACTCGACATGGTTTTCTCATCTTATTTCATCCTATTCTAATTTTCTTGCTAAATTTTCATAATTTTAAAATAGAACATACCTTCGTCTTTTGTAGTGGATTCATGATGGGTTACAGATAGTCCAAGCTTGTTTAACCACCTACAATTTAAATAGAAAATAAACATTTGACCAAAGAGATTCATTCACCTTTCCCCTAGAGCATCAAAGAAGGTTTTGGCCATATTTTATAATAAAGTTGTCATGATCCTATGGCCAGTCTAAACATTTCCAGCACAAATTTGTGGTATCGAAACCTAAGACCTCTGGTTTCACAATATTTTCATGACTTAGGGCACTCTTTTTAAAATATATTTTTTATTGATTTTAGAGAAGAAGGGAGAGGGATAGAGAGATAGAAACATCAATGAGAAGAGAGAATCATTGATTGGCTGCCTCCTGCACACCCTACACTGGGGATCGATTTGGGTTTGTGCACTGACCAGAAATCGAACCATGATCTGCTGATTCATAGGTCAATGCTCAACCGCTGAGCCATGCCAACTGGGCCACTCAGGGCATTCTTTGCAAGAAAAGAAAAGAAATGAGGTAGCCCATTATCCAGATGACTACTGTGGGTAACAACATTATATATTCTACATATATGAATATATTTTTTTGCAATTGTACATTTGAAATTGTTAGCAACCATGAAAATCCTTATTATTAATGTTAATAACTTTACCGTTAAAGTTTTATTTCTGTAATTCTTAAAATATCTATTTATTTTACATAAAAACAAAGAAAAGATGATACATTTTTAAGCCAGAATATTTATTTTAATCAGTAAAAGATCTAGCTGAAGCTAGATAGGTATTCCTAAACTGGGGAAATTTTTAATTCCTTGAATTAATGTGATGTAAAGCAAAAACTGTCAATGTCATCTCTTCTATTGATTTACCATTTTGCTGGCAATGAATTCCAATTAAATGTCAATAACAAAAATAGAACTAGATGACCCTTAAGGAACTCAAACTTGGTTTATGACTTCAGGCTATTGCGGTTCTTTCTCCAGGGTTTTGTTAGGAACATATTTTATAATACAGAATTTTTAAAAGATATAAAAAGTCTACTTCATATGCTCCTAACTGTATAACCTATTTAAAGGGAAAATATTATTTGGGGGCAGTGATCATCTAAGCAATTAATTTTCCACATCTTGCCAGTTTTCCGTATTTTTAGAAAACGTTTCAGGCTGTGTATTACTTTTGAGACACCAGAGAATTTCATAGTGGCCAAAGTCTACCAATACCAACAAAATAACAATGCTATGCACTTCGAGATTCACTTCTATTTTTCACGTTCCTGAGACCTGTAATTCCTCATGAACAACTGCAGGCCACACACCACGGACAGAAATAGTGCACATTCCCATCTGTCAATAAGTTAGGAATCCTTACCCAGCCCTTCACCTGCCATGGCCTTGCTGCATTTTTTAACATTTAACAGTAAATATAAAATAAATTTGATTGCTAAAAATAAATAAAATAGGACTGCCTGCCAAGAAAAGATGAACCACAGCCTCATCTATTAAAACCCCTTCAGCACCATGAGAAATGCGTACTCTTTTAATGGCACTTGGAACTGGAATAATACCTGGGCCCAGGTCATGCCACAGGCACTGGAAACTGTGCATCCAGACCCAACAGAATAAACAACAAAACAAGGAGACAGGAAATCATAACCAAAAAAAAAAAAAATGCAAATGGCTAATACACACATGGAAAAAATTCTAAGCTTTGACTCTATTTTGGGTAATGCACATTCAAACACAGGAAAATATTTTTCACCATTAGATGGGCAACATTTTAAATACCTCTGATTTCTAGGATTTAGGAGAAAACATTATAATCTTTGTTGAGTTGAACATGAATATTGATGTGGCCAATTTTAAGCAGGCAATTCAGTGATAGTATTCAAATGTTAAATATCCATCCTTTTTGCCCAACGAATCTAACTATAAACATACTAGTGGCCTGGTGCACAAAATTCATGCACATTAAAAGGGGATTAAGTAGAGGAAATATTTTAATATTGCTATTTGACCTTTCTCTATAATAGAAATGTCAAAGATGAAAAAAAATACTAAAATGTATATGAAAATCTCCATTCCTGTCAGAGTCTGGGGCTCACCATGAGATTCAGAGTCAATTCCCCACCCATCTGCATGAAATCACTTGAGACCAAGACCGGCTGGCCCCACCCCCATCAAGCCCCACATTGGCTGGGGTTGCAGCCTCAGGTCCCCTGGCCCAGCACCGGGCAGAGGGCACAGCCTAAGGTTCCCCGTCAAGCTCCATTGGGTGGCGGGCATGGCCTCAGGTCCCCAGGGCCCTGGTGTGATGGCATGATGTCCATTTGCATATTAGGTCTTTATTATATAGGATAATCTACAAACCACAACTTCGTATACACAAATGACAAAAACAAGAAAATAAAACATAATCTATATATATAAAATCCTTGCTGAAACTAGTTTGGCTCAGTGGATAGAGCATCAGCCTATAGACTGAAAGGTCCCAGGTTTGATTCTGGTCAAGGGCATGTACCTTGGCTGCAGGCACATCCCCAGTAGGGGGTGTGCAAGAGGCAGCTGATCAATATTTCTCTCTCATCAATGTTTCTGACTTTCTATCCCTCTCCTTTCCTCTATAAAAAAAAAAATCAATAAAATATATTTTAAAAAAAAAACCTACACAACTATTCAACCACTTGACCATCCAACCAGTAGCCAGGACGCACACTGACTATGAGGGGGCAGACCTTCAACACAGGAGCTGCCGAGCTGCAGTGACTTGGCAGCTGCGGTTCTTGGGTGTTACACCCGGAACCCGAGAGGAGAGAGCCCAACTTCAGGCTGTGTCACCTGAGAACTGCCCTCTCGCAATCCGGGACCCCTCAGGGGATGTCAGAAAGCCAGTTTCGGCCCAATCCCCACAGGACTGGCCCAGGGATCCCACCGGTGCACGAATTCCATGTACCGGGCCTCTAGTACAATATAATTGTCCACCAATAGGAAAATGGCTAAAGCGTGGCACTGATTCTATCGGTACTAGGTTATAATGGAGCTAATAAAAGGACAGGTGGGAAGCCTTGGAATGACGTGGGAAAGTACTATCATCCTGTGAAGTGAAAAAAAAGAAAAAGAACGTGAAAACATGCTTAGGCTGATTCAATGTACTTTTCAAACTATGTATTTGTATACATTCACAAATTGATATGCAAAGAAAGCCTCAGTTAGGCTATACAGCATACTGTTGAAAGGGGCTAATCCCCGGGAGAGAAGTTGGGGATATGGGGAGGTTTTCACATTGCATACTTCTGTAGTATGTGATTTCTACAAGAATATATTTTGTGTGTCACCTAACTAAAAGAAAAATATTTAAAAGCACATTTTTAAACATTGATCAGGCAAAGCACCATGAATTTAATGATTCACTTTTAAAAATACCAAAAATACGCTCATTCTTAATTTATACATAACTTCATAATTATATAAGCTAATCCCCCCCCACACACACACACAAAAGGTATATAAAGTAAAAGAGACAAAAAAATCTGACATATCAAGACAAAAATGGTTTTAAATTGAGAATGCCTGAAATAAGCAAGACACGAAAATACAGAAACATAGCAGATTGGGAGAGTATTGACAATAAAAAAAGATTTCCCTCAACTCTTATCCAACAGCCATGCCCTTTCCATTGCCCGGGTTAGTTCCTTGCTGTGAAAAACGGGTGATTAATTAGAATCTTGTCGGGGTGTTTTCTTTCCAGCGCCCACTGGCTTAGAGCACCTCCTTGGCTAAGAACGTTTTAGTTAAACATCGAGGCGGCAGAAACGTTTCCATTTGTGGCAAAATAGATGGATGCACAGTAAGACTTATATTTACATAGAAGATGACAGATGTTCCCAGGCGTGTGCCGTATGTTGACTTGCCATGAATGTGTGTGTTGGAGAAACACAAGTGTTAAGAAATAGATGTGAAAACAGGCACATGCTTCCCGCACGCACCGTGGGAGAAAGGCAGCTACCACCAGCCTCTGTTCAGAAAGCATCTCTTTCATCTCCCCCACCGCTTCCCCCATCCTTATAAACTGAGGGTCCCTTCAGCATACACAGCATCGCCATTAACCTTGATTGTCTTTCCCTTCATCGCTCCAAAGTGCCCTTTCCCCAGGAGGAGGGCTTCTAAAGCAGCACCATCTCTCCAGATGCCCGCACGCCCTCCCTCCCCGCATCTCTGCATCTCGCTGAGGAACACCTGAGGTCCTGGCTCCAGCACCTCAGGGGCTAATGCAGAACAAACCCTTCATCACCAGGAGAACCACCTCGTGGGAGAAGTTAGCCTGGAGGCCCCGAGAGATGGTGTATCGAGGGCTATTAGAAAAACCATCTTCAGAATAATGAAACTTAATAATGTATCACAAATCAGAGAACTTATGGCACATTTGGGCACAGACAAAATGGGCCGTTTGTCTACGAGTGGCCGCATGGATGGTTTTAAACTCGAAAGGTCATTCAGAGCCATGGGATCAGAACAGCTAGCATTCACATTTCAATTTACACCTTGTTTGTAAGCCGGAAAGGTAAGTGTTAACATCGTTTCAAGTCAGGTTAACAGGTCTTCACACCATAGACTCGCAATAAGATCTTGACTTCGGTAACTATGAAAGGCTTTGACTTGGCCAACCAGACAGAATATATATATATACACACACACACATATACTATACACACACACACACACACACACACACACACACACACACATATACTATATATATATATATATACACACACACACATATACTATATATATATACACACACATATATATAAATTAGATATAAATAGTATATATGTAGTATATATGTAAATAGTACATATATAGTGTATAAATACACTATATATATATATACACACTATTTAATACGCATTCAACTCTGCTTGCTGTCAGATCTCTGCAAATGGAAAACACAAAAACTGAACATAAGTGGACTAGAAACATAAACTGGAAAAGAGGGTGAGCAAGAAGCAAAATAAGGCAGATGTGTGATGTATAGAGCAAATCTGACTGCAATGTAACAGGTTTACTAACTTTGCACTGGTTCACAAACGTATTTTGCGACGCCAGGTGAGAAAGTCACAGATAACAAGACCCTGAGCACTAACTGTTTCTCTGGTAAACCCAGTCTCACTCTTCCCTCGTCAGAGAAAACGGAACCACTTTGAAAGGGCCAGTCCCAGGGTGGGTAGGAAGGCTGTAGACAGGAAGGAAGCTGGCGGCCAGGGACAGCAGGAGGCTATGCGGGGATGCAGGGGGAAGACCATTTGGGGTTAATGAATGGCTTGGCTCCAGGCTATCTTGGGGCCCCAAATACTGCTCGGCAAAACATTAAGCTTTCCACACACCCCCTTACACCCCCGGGGCTTGCTAATCAATAGGATTTAGAGTTCTTCATGTAAATAAATGAAGAGCTTTGACAGTGAAGTTTTAAAAATCTTCTCCTTTTGTGTGCCTGCTCTTTTTTTTTTTTTCAGACACTTGAGAAAGCCAGGAAGGAAAAGCTAAAATCAGAAAGAGGGAAGAAACAACTTCTCTCTTTCTCCAAGCAAATAAAAGGCTTGTTTGAAAGACTCAATTGTCAATTCCTTGCCTTGTTATTTCTAACGCTGGGTTTCTCAAGAAAAAGCCATTCGGCCCTGCCCTTGCCTGAAGGGCTGTGGTGGGGAGATGAGTGTAGGAACCAGTGAGAATGCTCTTAGCTAGACGAGGCTACTGATGGGATAGCCTATAAGTTGTGTGTGTGCTCGTTCATGTATGTTGGGTGAAAAGCAGTTTTTCTTTAAGCTTCTGGAGCGAAAGGGTAAAAGGAAGTTATATAAGGCAGATAGAATAATCATTATATAAAAATAAATAAAATAGATTAAGCCATAAACTCCATGAACGGAGGAATTATGTCTGCATTCTTTATTTCTAGTGCCTAGGATCTGCTTCAATGCGACAAAAGCAGGTGATCCATAAACATATTTTAATTAGTTATGTGAGGTAATAAGAGACACTAAGAATTCTTGCCCTAGCCAGTGTTGTTCAGTGGTTGGAGTGTCGGCCTAGTGCACTAGGGTCTTGGGTTCAATTCCCAGTCAAGGGCAAATACCTGGATTGAAGGTTTCATCTCCCACCTTGTCCGAGGGTTAAGTGCAGGAGGCAACCAATCAACTGACCTATGTATGTGTGTCTCTCCCCTCCTCCCTCCCTCCCTTCCACTCTCTCAAAAAAAAAGAAATCAATGGGGGAAATATCCTCAGGTGAGGATTAATAAACCAGAGAGAAGAGAGAGAGAGAGAGACTAAGAATTCTGAAACTAGAGCTTAAATTAGAGTGCTCTCTGAAGCCTCAAGCAGGTAGTACTATATGCATACAGTCCACTTCTTCAAACAGAACAAACAAGAATCAGGAATTTAGGGACATAAAACATGTCAGCTGTACTCTGAGCAAGACTGTTCTGCAAAATATTTGCGATTTCACATGGAGAGCTAATAAATGATGGATCATCATGATATCACACAGCACCTAGGAGACGATGTAAAGATCAGAATTCTGAAAGCTGCAAGGTCAGTTACATAATACTTTCAAGCCTTCTCCCCATGATTCTGACTCTCATTTTAACATTTGCTTACAATTATTTGTCTCTTCCTTTCTCAACTTAGTGGTTCCCTAGGAGAATCTCATTATTTCTTCCAAAAATAGCCATTTTGTATGTACAGTTCTCCAAAATGCTCCCACCTACTAGAGAAGAAAGCAAGCAGACTCTGCAGCTGCTAAAGAGATTAATCCCTAAAGCATGAGAAGTTAATAAAACAATAGCTGATAGGAACATATGCTTAAAATTCAAACACCTGACCAAAGTAAAACTATTCCCACAGAGATTGGATTTATCAATATCCTCTACTTACACATTCATTTCTTGTGTATTCTCAGCTGCAAAATAAAAGGTCTTGATCTGTGGATGGCTGATCTTGAAGGCACTTGAAGGGGAAAAGGATACACATACAAAGTTAGTGCTTGTAATCATCGATGGGTTTGAAAATAAATCAGTCAAATATAAGTACAGTACGTGCACCTGCTTTCTTTGTAACTTCACAGAAAATAATTCAGTCACATTAAATATCCATTATCTAATCCCTATTTCATTTCAGAAACAGAGGGTTAATTTATCATGTATGAACACCCAGAACAGGACTGTGTCTTAGCTGGTCAGTGGTTTCTACTTAAAACATATGGGCATCTTCCTTTATTTTCATTTACTAACGACTTTGCTATTGAGATAATACATTAAAATGTAGGTGATAGAGGTGTCACTTCAAAATACGTAGGTCAACTCCTTCCAGAACTGTCTTAATTCAATCACATATGGATGAGAATTTGTTTACACGAAGATAATCAAGTATAGAACTTGTGATAACCCATCAAAAACCTTATTCAGCCACTCTTTAGTACATAAAACATATAAGGTAGACTTTTAGTTTCAAATAAAAATATAAAACACTAAAGATAATAATAAAGTGTTTCCCCTTTACCATTTAGACCAGAAGTCCGACAATATGAGGCAAGGACATTTCTAAATAGTTTGGTCAAAACTACAAGAATCATCACAAACCCGTGTATCACTGGATATGTGCAGCTACACCAGAGTGGAAAGGACTTAAAGCTAGCACCAGTTCATTCGTTTTCTTATAAATAAGCAAATCAGTGGCTGATACTATTAATATAGATCAATAGGAAATGTCCTTTTTCTAACAAAACAGGAAAAGATGTCAAAGGTAGAAGAAAAAAATAAGAAAAAGGTGAAGTGGACACATATGCAAAATGCAGCTGGATGCTGTCAACAGCACCTGCCTGGGAGGCTGGATAGCTGGTTGAGAGCCAGCCCTTCCATGAGTTCTAGACAAGTCTAAACTCTCTAGACTATTCCCTTCTTCATAAAACTAGGACCACACCTGATGACTATTTTTTCTCAAATCTTTGGAACTTAAATTATATCAAGTGTCATCCCCAAGTCTAAGACATCTCAAGAGAATTCAGTTTCAAGATTTCTCCTGAGCCCTGACTGGTATGGCTCACTGGATAGACTGTCCCGCCTGAGTACTGAAAGGTCCCAGGTTCGATTTTGGTCAAAGGCATGTACCTTGGTTGTGGGCACATTCCCAGTAGTGGGAGTGCAGGAGGCAGCTGATCGATGTTTCTCTCTCATCATTGTTTCTAGCTCTCTATGCCTTTCCCTTCCTCTCTGTAAAAAAAATCAATAAAAAATATATTTAAAAAAAGATTTCTACTGATAATTCTATTATACACTAAGGAAAAGTCATCTTGCCATAATATAGACAGCTCTGGAGAATTCTGTTTAACTAGTCATTCTCTTCATAAGGACAAAACTTTGACATCTGACCTCCCTGCCAGTTCTGGAAGGGAGCTTATTTTAAATTCTGTCATAGACACAGTGGTCAACAACATGCCATGCCAAAGCCCCGTGGTTTTAAAATCCATCTGCTCCACAAAATGCAATTCCTGAAAACAGCAGGTTAAAAGCTTCTATTTTTGTTTGGGGTGCCAACCCATAAAGTTCAAAGTTCTCAGACATTGAGTGTTATTTTCATTAATTTCCAAATCACCACATCATCCAAAGAACTTTATGAGGGGATATTATCCTGGCTCAGAGTTTTGTGGGAAATGATAGACAACTTACTGCTTTTTTTTGCATTCAGATGCTTTCTCCACAGTGAAATCAGGCAGGTTGACAAATCCATCAGCTTTTTCTGCCTGAAACACATGCATGCCACATATATGAATCAATGCCTTAGTCTAGCAGTTAGGTTATTGAGATTACATACAATAAAGAGAGCATAGATGAAATAAAGGAAAATCAAAAGATATCTTTCTGAATCAGCGCTGGACTTCTCCTAGATACACATTTTATTAGAGAAGTTTGATAGTCTCCTATAAAGTCATCTAGAATCTTCCATCAGTGGTAACCTGACAGCCATTGTATGGCACCCAAAAGACCTGCCCTGTCCCTTCCTCTCTTCCTAAACCATCAGGGCTATGCTTCCTGCTGAGCCTATAGGCATCCTCAGCATCATTCCCATCCTACTTCTCTAGGAAGCCACAGCACAGAAGATGGAACCTAATTAGCACTCATATCTGCTGGACAGAGGCTTGACTTTGGAGTTAGTAAATTGAGGTTGATATCATAGATCCACAACTTATTTGTTGTTATATGACTGAAATTAGTTCAGGTAAATAAAACACTTAACAGACACCCAACAATCATTATTTCTCTCCCAAGACTGTAGGAAGTTCCTTGGGGAATAAATCAGAGTCAAATCTGGTAAAATCTCAGTTCCATAACAGATCCCTAGGAGGTCTTTCTACGCAGGAAAGACTGCAGGAGAAAGTGACACTTTTGAGACATAATATGAATGCCACTTTAAAACATCAATAATTTTTATGGAAATACAATCATTCTACCATCTTTCTAAGAATCTGTTAATTTTTACTATATGTATAAAATTTAACTGTACCACAAGTCAGTGGCTAGATTGCTTATCACAGATAGAACTCAAATATTTTTCCATCTAAAACTGGTGTTGAGTGGAGAAGTACAGACCACAGGATTAAACATAAATGAGCCAGGGGTTATTAGGAGAGAAGCAAAAATTGATTTTGAAAATATAATCTACATTTTAAAAATCAGCTTGCTATCAAATTTGCACCATGGGAGCTCTTACTTTACTTCATCATTTGTCTCTTTCTCTTGCTGCCAACTAGAATGCAACTTGCACTCTTTTCTTCAGGAAAATTAAACTGAAACATCCAACCTTAAGCTTGTCCCATCATTCCTCTCCTACATGAGTCAATTTATGCAAAGCATTTCACTTAAAATGCTTTCCTATAAGACTCAAAATGAAATTCTAAAGGGTACTTTCTAGATGGACACTAGACTTATCAGGGTAGTCACATCAACCTATATAATAAAGCCCTAATATGCAAATGGAGCAACTAGTGTAATGACCTGTGGAATGACCAGTCGCTATGATGCGCACTGACCATAAGAGGGCAGACGCTCAACATAGAAGCTGCCCCCAGTTGGGGCTGGTGAGTGGGTAGCACAAGGCCACCAGCCAAAGCAGATGCCAGTGGGGGCCCCTGGTTCACCCCACCCATTGGTTGCCCCACAGATGGGCCCTAATCACCGGCCAATCCTAGTGACCCTACCCATGCACAAATTTTGTGCACCAGGCCTCTAGAGTAAGTTACATAAATGTCTAATCACTATATTGTATACCTGAAATGACATCCATGTTACTAAATCCCACCTACCTTTATGAGCCCTCACTTGATTGAACTCTATAACTGATACTATAGCCTGCCCCCTCCACCTTGCCCTGCCTCAATGCCCTGCTTTTCTGACAACACATTTCTGCTGTTCCCTTGCCCTCTAACTACTCTTTGCTCTCCTTCTATAGGTCTTTTTCCCCTGTCCATTTCTTAAATGTCACTGTTTCTGACCACAGAGCTGTTCTCTTTTCATTCCAATCCTCTCTGTGGGAGACCATACACACTCCCCTGGCTGCGTGTACTGCCATTATATACACACATCCAAAATATATACTTCAAACTGAGATGAAACCCAGAGATCCCATCTCAAGGATCCAGTTGCCCAGTGTACCTATTTACATGGGTATTCCAGGGGTTCCCTGTTATGGACTGAATGTGGCCCCAGGTTTGATTCTGATCAAGGGCATGTACCTTGGTTGCAGGCATATCCCCAGTAGGGGGTGTGCAGGAGGCAGCTGCTTGATGTTTCTCTGTGATTGATGTCTCTAACTCTCTATTCCTCTCCCTTTCTCTCCGTAAAAATCAATAATATATATATAAAATATATTTCAATAAAGCTGTTTTTCAAAACATGAGATGCAGGAAAAGTTGGGGAAACAAAAAGCTATCAACAAAATGCTACCCATTGGGCTGTCAGTAATACTTGAAAAAAGGTAAAATATGAGGTCTCTGATGATCCTGCTTATGACTCAATGTGATTGGTTCAAGCATTAGACACATAATTGGTTTAATATTTCTTATAGTCTATGGTGTAAACCTTATTGTAGCTTCCATTTTGGACTACAGGAATTTTAGAAACAAAAATATTTTATTTTAAATTCACTACCCTTCAGAAATATTTTTTTAATTTATTAAAATGTGACATCAAATTTTAATATTTAAATACAAAAATGAGCATTCATTGCCTTCAGAAAGTTTGGCTTTTTCACATTACAGATATGTGACAAAATAGACAAAATTACTTACGTACCTACACAAGTCAGAGAGGTAGAAGGGCAGACCTAGAAAAATAATAGTGCTGTGTATGTTTCAAAGGCTAAGTCAGAGAAAACCAAACCAGCAACAGATGAAGTTGTATAGTAGAAATTATTATGTATTTCATGGTTAAAAATAAAAAGTATATTGCCCTAACCAGTTTGGCTCAGTGGATAGAGCGTCAGCCTGCAGACTGAAGGATCCCAGGTTCGATTCCGGTCAAGGGCATGTACCTTGGTTGCAGGAACATCCCCAGACGGGGGAGTGTAGGAGGCAACTGACCAATGTGTCTCTCTCACTGATGTTTCTAACTCTCTATCCCTCTCCCTTCCTCTCTGTGACAATATCAATAAAATATATTTTAAAAAATAAAAATAAAAAGTATCATTATCTTTCTATTCTCAATGAAACCATATTATCCTGATTCAAAGAAACCTGATTTTTTTACACTTTACGAACTCAGAAATCAAGAGGCATCTTGGAATCTACATGGACTTTCACTGTAGCATTTCCCACTCAGAACCTGTCACTAAACAAATTACAGGTCTTTAAATAAAATCGTCACTTTGAGGGAAAAATCATTTTAAAAACAAAATACAGATTCTTTGGTAATATGCTTTTGTGTTCATGTGTAAATATGAAGTTAACATTATTGGGGTTAGTTGAAATAAAATGAAGTGAGGTGACCTGGTGACTCCCAGAATCCGGAGAAGCTGCACCTCCAGTTCTCCAAGTGGATGTGAGGTTCGCTTGGTTTTGCCCTGAAACCCCAGCACCTTGGAAACAGGCAAAGTCTGAGTTCTAAGCACAGCTGCCATTCTCATGTCACCTTAGAACAGTTGTCACTAAATTCTAATGGCACACACAGACTTATGAGCGCTAGAGAAATTTGAATTACAGTCTCAAAAACACATGCCTAAAATCAACTGAGACGGAAAAAAACAGAAAGCCAGTTGGGAAGGTGCTGGCTCTACAGAGAAACAGTCTCAGACACGGCTGGTGGTCACCAAAAGGAACGCAAGGGAAGGAAACTGGGCAGCACCGAGCAAAACTGCATGGGCGCTCCGACCCCGGAGCCCACTCCTAGGATCTGTCCGAAATATAATGATGTGCCATGACGTATGCATTACAGCATTTTTACAACAAAAAGACTGTAAAGAATCATTGGGGGGGGGGGTGCATTAAATAAACTGTGGCATCCACATGCCAAAAATAATTGTAAGAAAATGACAAGTGCACATAGGGCAATCTCTAGGACATGGCAAAAGAAGAAGCAAGGTACAGTGCCACAGAGGCAATAGGCTAATTTTGTGGAAGAAAAGAGAAACCGGGTATGCCCTAATATACACACTTTATAGCTACAAAAAGAATGAATGGGAAAAAATGAAACAAAAACAAAAAAGGAGGAAGGAAGAGAATAGAGGGGTAGGGAGGAAAGCAAGACATATCTGGCTGTAATGTGTAATATAGTGTTGACTCTGGAATTGGGGTAAATGATATATATTAATAAGACAAACCCCAAAAAAAGCAATTCCTAAAATTAATAAACAAATAAAAATCAATGAACCTAACTGAATATAAGCCTGGTGATGTAAACCCACAAATAATGACTCCAAAGGACCACAGAATTTCGGCTATACATAGTGGAATATAATCTAAGACTTTTCAAAGGGACATTGTTATTATTTTGTATATAGTTTTTGCAGTTTTTCCCTCTCTCCTTCCCCGCAAAGTTGCATTTAATCTAAATGTCCTCTCCTCCCCTCCATAGGAGACAGTCCACGATGATACAGCTTTGTTCTGTCGGATGTGCCCTCTTCCCGTTTGAAAAGGAAGTAGGGACGTTACACAACAAGGCAACCTATACTCTGCACATGTTGCGGGGCCTGAGGACTGAGCCTATTATGTTAGCACTGGGCACTGAAAAACTTTAAAAAAGGATGTTTTGTTTTGTTTTCTTCTCGGTATCAGAAGCAGACCTGGCAGTGAGAATGCCTGAAGTCCCTTTAAGAACTATAATCATCTTGACTAACACTTAACAACAGATAATATTTATTGATAGCTAAGCATAGTCCATTGAGGTAACCCTATCAGAACCTTCAGAAGAAAATTAATCAACATCCAAGTGCGAGAATTTACAAAATGATCGGGTTCTAACTTAGACAACTAACTAGATGGGCATTATAAAATGGGCAAGTTATGTGGCATTATTGAAGTGATAGACACCTCAGACCAGAATCCAGAACTCAGTTAAGTAATTATAAGCATGAGATTGAAAAAAAACGTCTTTAGTCACAACTGGGAGCTAAAATTAGAAGAGAATTTGCTATCAAGGGATGGCACAAAGAATGGACCAAGGATTTGGTATCAAGTGTCTGAATATAAGCTACCTACTGTGTGATCCTAGGCAGAGCACACAGTGAGAAAGCAGGTAGATCCAGCATCTCAAAATGAACTTGATTTCACATAGATGTATAATACTGTTAAATTGTTAAAACTATTTTTAAGAAAACTAAGGTTTGTTAATTCATTATCTCATAAGAATTGGGCAAAGAAATGAAAAGAAAGCGAAAGAGAAGGTATGTCCCAGGAAGACAAGCTGAGCCCTCTGAACAGCTGCTGTGTGTCTCAGCCTTCCCTGCCCTCTTTGCATCAGACTTATCACTGGAAGAAATATTTTAACTTCTTTAGAGAACAAAAATGCTAGTAAGCTCAACATAGCCTTCATACATGACTTAGGGAATGTTTTTATTAAACTACTAGAGGCCCAGTGCATGAAAATTCATGCACTGGAGGGGGGTCCCTCAGCCCGGCCTGCTCCCTCTCACAGTCTGGGAGCCCTCAGGGGTGGGAGGCAACCCAGCAATCAGAGGAAGGTGACACCCCATCACACCTCTGCTGCTGCCAATGCCGGCAATGCAAGCTTCGGCTGCCTCTGGTTACCTGAGTCTCGGGTGGCCCTGGGCAGCTGCCATCCAAGGCTTGCCTGCGCCTCAGGCTGGCCCTAGGGGGACTGGGTGCCGCCATCTTTGAGGGTGTGACAGTCAATTAGCATATTTCCTCCTTATTGGCTGTGGGCACTGTCATCTTTGAGGGTGGGGCAGTCAATTAGCATATTCCATCCTTACTGGTTGTGGGCGCTGCCATCTTTGCAATGGCATCAGGGTCAATTGGCATATCTCCTCTTTATTAGACAGGATTCTTGCATTTGGTTTTATCCAATATTACCCTATGACTATGATGGGATTTTGACCAAAAGATACTTTATTCTCATAAATGCCTAGCAATTCTACATAGAAAACATTCGGTAAATGTTTTTTTGGCAAATAAACAAAGGCCCGATGTCTCCAGGCCCCACACATCCTGGTATTAATTATAAAAATGGACTGAACATGTTGATGGTGGTAACTATGACGGCTCTGAGGATGCCAAGGCTCTGATAAGGACCACAGAAAAAGGGGCTCTGAGGGCAGCAGATCACTTGTAGCAGGTGCTGCTGATAAACCCACCACTTCCCACCTGTGCTGAGGGGCTGAAGATCACTGCCCCCAGGATGAGTCCTCCAGCAGTGACCACAGGACTTGGTGTGCACAGACCCCAGGTCCCGCCCTGTGGGAGGAAAGCTCTGAGATGCATATATTTCAGGGGCTCCTAAGCGTCCCCCAGCAGCCGAAACTGGTTTGGCTCAGTGGATAGAGCATTGGCCTGTGGATTGAAAGGTCCCAGGTTCAATTCCAGTCAAGGGCATGTGCCTTGGCTGCAGGCACATCCCCAATGGGGGTGTGCAAGAGGCAGCTGATTGATGTTGCTCTCTCATCGATGTTTCTGACTTTCTATCCCTCTCCCTTCCTCTCTGTAAAAATCAATAAAATATTTTTTTTTAAGGAAAAGAGCTCCCCAGCTGTTTGCTAAGACGAGCTTTCTTAGCTAACTGTCTACCCTTTCACTTCCTCACTCCCTCTCCAAGTACTTCCAGTATCACTTCCCAAATAAACTCCTGGCATCCAAATTCTCTTCTCAGGGTATACTTCTGGGAAACCTGAACCAAAATGCCATTCCTTTCCAAGAAAATGACTCTGCTCAGGGTTCCTACTCACAAAAGCCCAGCTGCCTGGCACCCTAAGTCCTCTTCATTATTGCCTCCGAACCATCACCCAAGGTTGACCACCTCATTAGCATATGAGGTGGCACTTAAGTGGTTGCTAGAAGCAACTGGCACTCTGTTCTGTGACTTGTTCATCAGTTTTCCCAGCTCTCCATTCTTACCTACATTCTTCATTCTCTCCCTATGGAGTTGTATTTTAAATGAAATTAAGGCACAAGTGAACTTTCTTGGTAGTCTGGCATGCAAAGATTATCACATCCTTCTGAAATACCATTTTCAAAAGAATTTAAGATAGGAGCAATACACGGGGTAAAAGAATCCTGTATTATTGCCTGTAATACAAAATTCTTAGCATGCAGGCCATTCAGGATCTGACCCTGTCCAATTGTATCTCCCACCTGTCCTTTTAGAAGCCTTAAAACCCTATTGACAATTTTCACCTACTTAGGGATGGTCTCTTCAGCAGCATGGTCAAAAAGAAGAATAAAGCACTGAGTAAGAAGGAAAGTTTTAAAAGAATAAGAAGAAAATTAATTAAATCTCACTATTACAGAATAAATTATATCTGTTTCATCTAATAAACCAACTATTCATGATTAGAACAGAAATGGGGAAGAGTAAATAAAGGAACTCCACTTAAGCAAAGTAAAAATCTTGTGCATTTGCTTTCAATATTAAAAATTTGGGAGAAATAACGAGTAAGTTTAGTTCTTTTAAAATCACGGTTAGTCATTATACCATAATCTTTTAAAAATATATATTTTTTATCAGTGTCAGGGAGGAAGGGAGAGGGAGAGAGAGAGGAACATCAGCGATGAGAGAGAACGTTGATCGGTTGCCTCCTGACTGCCCCCTACTGGGGAATGCCCACAACCCGTGCATGTGCCCTGACAGGGAATGGACTGGTGACCTCTTGGTGCATCAGTTGATGTACATCCAAGAGCTACACTGACCAGGCATTAAAACAATTTTTAAAGATTCTACTCCAGAAGTCATTATTTTCTAGTAAAGGAGGAAAACGCATTTGCCACAGTAAGTTTCATAAGCTTCAGAGTATGAAAATAGTGGTTAATGTTCTACTGATGAGCACAGTCTCCTTCACCCCCCAGTGATGGCTGTTTCTCCACACAATTCTGTTGGACAGATAGGGAGGAAGGCCCAGGCAGGTGGGCAGTTTGCCTGAGGTATAAAAGGCTGAAGCATCAGGGTAGAACCTGTCCTCCTGATTCAGAACCCAGTGACACCTTAGACCCTAGAATGTCATTTCTTTGTGTCTTTTGGGAAGACATTGTTTCAAATAGAGTCCCTTAAATTCTGATTCCTTTAAAAAGTACTCAACTTTTAAGAATTTCTGCTGCATAGCTTCCGTGTGAAGTGTTCTTAAGTATGCCTTACAGGACACTAGCCACAGTGGCAAGATGACAGATGAGTTTATCATGAGCTGGTCGGTGGGAGCAGCTGGGCCTTTGCCCCTTAAGGAACGCACTCCAGAAGGATGATAAATCCTCATGTAATGACTTCTCAGGAAAATCCTCAAATCCAACCCAAAGTTCAGCTCATCCCAGGGGCCACTTCTCATTGCTATTACTTGAGAAATGTACACACAGCCCTCATCACTCGGTCATGATTTACCTGAACTCTCCTTCCAGGTTAGCAAGCGCTGTGCTGAAGAATCCCCCAGGGCTGTCTAGCTGTCGCCCCTGTTTAATGTCTTAAAATCAGCCTTTACTCAGGGTCAGGAGGCAAGTTTTAGAATTTCGAGCACAGGAGCAGCCACTGTTTGTTGCCCAAAGAAACCATTTCCGGTGTCTGAAAACCCTTACCACAATTCTTCTGCCTTCTGAAATCACAATATGATGTAAGCACATTTTACCTAAAGCATATCCAGAATTGCCTTTCTCTGTATGCAATTCCTTTGTTTTTTCCTTATGTTGTTTTCAGAAGCATCTGATCTTCTCAAAGTCTGAATTTTGTAGAGATAATGTTCTTGCCACAGTGTACTTGTAAGGAAATGGATGCATAGAGTCACATCACAGACCGAAGGGTATACAGCTGCATAAGAAAACGCAGAACTAGAATCCAGGTGACATTGCTCCTTTACACCATGCTAACAAAATCCACCTTCCTGCCTGCTAGCTTAAAAGAGTGACTAAATTATACATACACACATATGTACACGTATGTGTTCAGACATTTCAATATATGTATACATATATTAACATTTATTTTTTTAATATATTTTATTGAGTTTTTACAGAAAGGAAGGGAGAGGAATAGAGAGTCAGAAACACCGATGGGAGAGAAACATTAATCAGCTGCCTTCTGCACACCTCCCACTGGGATGTGCCTGCAACCAAGGTACATGCCCTTGATCAGAATAGAACCTAGGACCTTTCAGTCCCCAGGACGACACTCTATCCACTAAGACATAACGGCCAGGGCCACATATTAACATTTATACACATATATTAATAGTTATGCAAACATGTTTATAGGTAAGTTAAATATGTATTGCTTTATATTTAAGTTCGTATATGTGTGCTTCTGTATTCTACCCGCTGTTAGCTGCTTTAAAAGATGTGAGGCCTGACCGGTGTGGCTCAGTGGTTGAGCGTTGGCCTATCAACCAAGAGGTTCAATTCCCAATGGGGCACATACCCAGGCTGTGGGCTCAGTCCCCAGTATGGAGCATAAAGGAGGCAGTCAATGATTCTCTCTCATCATTGAGGTTTCTATCTCTCTCTCCCCTTCCTTTCTGAAATCAAGAAAAAAATATTTTTTTAAGATTTTAGAATAAAAGGTATTTCTGATTTTAGATTCTATGGATTGATAAACTATAATAAATCTATATGTAACACAGTGGTTAGACATGATGTTTGGATACATATGCATTGCCATGGGAATATGTTGAGAATGTATTGCGTAGGGAGAAAACAAGTTATAACATAATGCACAGTATCACTTTATTTTTGGAAAACAGAAAAAAAAGCTTGGAAATATCACAAAATGTTTACAGTGATCATACCAAGGTGGTAGAATCATGATTAACTTAAATAGATTATCTTAATTCACTTATTTATTTCTGTCTGTTTGCCTCCCTATCTCTTTCATTTTGCTTCAGTATATGTACCAGCTTGTCTAAATGAACACATATTATTACGCAATATTTTTTAACAATTTTAAATTAATTTAAATATTCAAGAAACAAGACACGATGGATTCCACGGAGGAAAGACAGAGTCAGACAGAAGTTGTGGCACCGCCAGGGAAAGCACTAGGCACTGCCACCAGAGACAGCAGGCTGAGTGGGCAGTTCAGTCACTGCCACGCACCGAGAGGATGCACCTGTGTTATAGCCCAGCCCACGTCATTCACTCCAGCGCCATCCCCCAAAGCAGCAAGCATATATCATTGCCTCCGGAGAACAAGCCCAGACATGAGTGATTGCATAGTCTCGGTGACTCACGATTGATTTTGAAAAGTTTGGAAAAAATAGAAAGGAAAACAAATTGGCAACCTAAGCAATTGCTCCCACATTCTATGAATTTAGCAAGTAGGAGTTACTAAAAACTGCCTGCCTCAACTACAGACTGCATGCATGATCATAAAACTGTGATGGGAAACCATTAATTTAGAAATACATTCTGGGAACTACCAAGGAAAATAAATATCAGGACATGGTGATAGCATCATAGACAACCTAGAGATGAAGGGAAATGGCCATTTCAAAGATTGTCTCCGCAAACCTGAAATTATAATGAGGGAAGTAACAGAATTTTAAAGGTCCCCCATCATTCCTGTGTCCATATTTTAAGTAAACTGCTCACTGACAGCTGCCAAAACATCGTTTTGCCTCATGTAGTTCCTATATCCAAGTTCTCAACATCTTGCCTTTTGTGTACTATGCCTCAAATTTTCAGTTTCCACTCTAGTTCAGGAGTTCATGGCCCAAAGCCTGCATTTTGTCACCCTCTCCCTGAAGAAAGCTCCTTTATTCTCCAACATCTCTCATGAATGAGTGCTAGGCTCATATTGTCACATGCCAATTTCATTTGAGCATCCTGATTCCAGAATATATGGTGATTCCCTACTCCCTCCTGGACCCAATCCACATCCCTCCCCTGTACGCTTGAGGCCCGTTCACTGGCCCTGGCTCACATCTCAATGCTCTACAATTGAAGCTTGGGTGGGGGAGGGTGGGGAAGTAGGAGAGCTATGGGTCAGGAAACTCTCACAAGCCAGTAAATGAATTTGGACTTTACCCTAGAGGTGAGGAAAAAACAACTGTGTGGATGTTAAACCCAGGATTTTAAACAGCATGAATGTTTATGGCTATTAAACCTGAATCTGCTTTTATAAAACTTGGCATACATTCTTGTGCGCTGTATCAGGTTTAAGCACATAATATGAGGTGAGAAAAATGGCAGATGAGTATCTGGACTTGACCTTTCTCAAGGAAGTCTAGCTAGTACTCCTTGAAGCAGCAAAGCACTGTGAACAGAGAAGGTAGGCCACGAGTCAGTTCCTGGGTGACAGCAATAACAAAATCGCCAAGAGAGGGGAGGAAGTGGCGGTCTCCCAGGCACTGGCTGGGAACGGTAGAGACAACAACCAAAGGGGTCCCATGAGATCACTTGTACTTTCTCCCGAGAATGACCCTAAATTTAATTCTAGAATTGTTCTCCCTCTGGAAAGAGGAAACAAGGTGTCTAATCCTGTCACCTGCATGCAGTCAGATTTACATGGCAACCATCCTGGGCTAAGGATATTCCTCTCTGACACAGTCACAGAATTCAGGAGCTGGAAGGGTCCTTCCATCACCTACCACTAGTTTAACAGGATAATTCCGTTGCCAGGTAACAACACATTTATTCTCCATTCAATGTTGCTGATCTATCTCTATTCAAGTACAGGATTTGCTACCTGGATATCACTCTATATGCATTTGCAAGTCAGGCCTAAGTGCTTGAGAATGTCTGATGCTATCTCCTCTTCTTTCTAATCTGGCCTCAGCCAACACTGCTGCTCCCTGTGGAGGCACGAGATTCCTAATGCCCAAAATAGCAATTCACTGCTCTTGCCCAATGAGCTGATGAAGCCAAGTAAAACAAATCCGGAACTGTGTGCTGTCTCTTAAATTCTGTGAAGACCAGGACAGCACCCGGGACACCTCTGCTGAATAATTTGATCGGAGGAGAAAATGAACGCCACGTTTCTATCTGAGCTTTGTTATTTCCCACAGATGCCCCATTCTCCACCAGCACCCAATCCTCTGGAAATTCCCGGGGAGCTATTAAAATGTAAATCAGTAAGTCCTCTCATTTTATAAAAGATACAGACTCTCACTTGCTACAACTACCCAAAAGCAAGACCTTAAATAATATGAAACAAGAGGTAGCAGTTTACATTAACATGAACTCTCCCTAAGAAGAAAACAGTATTTGTTTAAGAAAAATCCCTTAGGATAGCAGGTGAGACCCCCAGCTCCAGGTTGCCTTCATCGGGGTAAAACCATTCCCTGCTGGAGAAGAAGATAAAGAGAAGAGAGAAGAGGAGACGGTGGAAGATTGCATGTTTATCAAGGTGACTCTTTGTGAACCTCCCAAATCTTTGATCAGGTTGTTAAAACTCACGAAAGGCTTGAGGAAATACATTTTCATAGAACTTGAAGAATTTTATAGCATGTTTTACCCAAGGGTGTTGGAGGAGGTACAGAGAGAAACACTGGGAAGAATGCTAACTTCGCATCATTAGAATTGGATTTGGGTCCAGTTTAACCAATTCTTTACAGAATGGGTGCCAGTGGATAGTGATCAGTGGATGTGAATTTATCAACTAAAAATATTGCCCACAAACCATACACAGAACTTATTTTACATTTATAAAATTGCATGCTCTAATACTCTGTTGCTTGCTCTGTGGCACATACAAGTTACTTTTAAAGAATGGTGTCATATAAAAATAATTATCCTGGCTTAAGAGTAATTCTTAACTTTTCCTTAGTTGATCAAAGGATAGCCATTGCTGATCTTCACTTTAACCACCAAACAAACTCAAGCTCTGCTGAGATTAGCCATTGGCTCCTCCGAGTTTAATGGAGAGAGTACCTATGTGAAAAATCTCTGCTCATTCAATCTTCAACATCAATGTTTTCAAAATGTCTCAAGCCAGGACAGAGCATCACATTGTCTAACAATAACTTTATTCCTAGCCCTCTCCAAACAGAAAACTGGCCTGTGAAGAAAACCACACAAGCATACTGCCTCGAAATGATAGATGAGACAACGCTCCTATCAAGATTGCCCAAGCGTAATTTAATACCATCACTGAGCATGCCGAAGCACAAGACACAGTAGTCACCACCGCAACTCTGGCTCACAAGTTAGCGATTCCAAAACCAATGGGTCAGAGGAAAAGATAGTCAAGGGGGAGAAATGGGAATAGGGTCTGTGGACTGGCACCGCTAACAGGTCTTAAAGCTGAGTCCCTTTTTCTTGTAGAGACTTGAACAATGTATATTTCCCATATCCAATGCTGTCCACATACATCTTGAGATGACTGGAATCTCTCATAGAATAGTAACATCACTAGACACAGAAAGGCTCCTTTATAAGGTTGGATGGCCTTCTCCAACCAAAGCGAGGTCAGTCAAGCAGCATAGCTTTCTCTTCTGTAAAACACAGGAGAATGACCTACATGTGTATTGAACCAGAAATGGTTTCAAGAACCAGTTTATTCGCTCTGTTCCAAGTCCCAGCAATAAAAAAAAAGGCCACTTTCCCAATGGGATCATCTGCTCAAACAAGGATCTTCAGCTCACCCTTGGGGAGAGAGGCTGGGGGTGGGAGGGAGAGGGGACTCACCAGTTGATTGCTGTACCAGTACAGGGAGGATGCCTTCAGTACCACCCAGAACTTCTTCCATTTGTTGCTCAGGAAAGTCCCTTTCTCCTTTTTCTTATAGAGCCACCCTTGGCAGTCGGCGTGGCCCAGATCTTTACACGATATCCTCCTCCGGCTCATCGTGAAAAAACCTGCAACGGTTACATGGAAAGATGGTCACCTATTCCCCCCATGTATGCGACAGAGAAAGGAAACTTCATTTTTTTTTTTTTTTTTTTTACCTCCTGGGAATCAGATTCTCTTTTAACCAAGATTTATGCAAAGTAAATGCAAAAAAAAAAAAGTCATTTATCTCTTTTATTTTTAAACATCCATTTAGTGCTTAGAAGGCACAAGACATGTCCTAAGAGACCAGCACGCAGGTGTTAGTCTAAGACTATTATTCAACAAAGAATAAGTGGAAAAATTCAAACCCAGAGGCTGCCCGGCACCTCTCGGCACAGACAGAGCTGCCGTCAGCAGGAACAGCCGTGGTTACACAATTGACAGAAAGGGTTAATGCCACCAAACACACAGCCGCTTCCTGACCCCGTGCCAGGCTTTCAGAGCCCTCCCAACACACCCCAGGAGAGTGAGCCAAATGAGCAGCATGCCGGCACTGCTTAAAATCGACCCCCAAATAACCCCAAATGCATCTGCCGTTCATCCCCCTGACATCAACAGGAAGCCGGACACCAAGCTGATCCCAGAGAAGAGACACGCACACGTGCAAGAAGGGGATGCACACACAACACAGATGTAATTACCTTGAGTTTTCTTTCCCGGCTTCTGACGCAAGGGAACCTGCTGAAAATGCAGGAAGGGGAGAAAAGAGGCAATTTCTGATTGTGTGGTAACATTTGTAAAGAGAGAGAAGGAGGGAGGAGGTGGCACGCCGTGTTTGTGAGCAGGATGGAGCTAAAAAAAAACCTCTCCAAGCAGAGCGGAGGGGAGCTATAGCTGAGGCACAAAATGTGCTAATTAGAATCAATAGACATTGAGCTAAACCTTAAAAGAAAAAAAAAGAAAAAACAGGTAATACAGTTTATCACTAATGTTTCCTGTTTCCACCCACAGGCAGCCTTCTCGCTACGACTTCAGTTATGACAGGACACTGCTCACTGAAGTTTTTAAAAATATGTGCCTATTTCCCTTTTATTTATTTTGTGTGTGTGTGTGTGAGGGAGAGAGAAGAAAATTATCTGTATGTACCCTGCTTCTTTCCTTGCAATTTCTAAGTGACAATTATTTCAATAAACCTGGAAGATAATCTTTGCAATCTCACAATACTACAGGTTCGCCTCAGACCAAACAATTCATGGTCCAGCTACCACGTAGGGTTATACCTAAACCACAGGAACTAAATATCCCAGAAAAAGATGTGTCACAGTCCCTTTGGTGAGCTCTAAGTGGCCATCAAGCCTCCTTAACAGGAAAGTTTTATCTACAGGCAAATTTAAATTGCTTATCTATCCTAAGTCCCCATGAATAATTCTCACATTCTAAAAGATGAACACCAACTCCTATTTTATAATAGTTCTGCAAATACTCAAATCAGGCATAAGACAAAAATCTGAAATACACATTTTTCGTGGCACATTTTAAACCATTCATGTAAAATAAGACTATCAGCAAAAATAGAAAACAAAACAAAACAAACAAAAAATGGCCTTCTTGGTGTGTGTGTGGAATGGGGGGGTGTAGAAAGAAAGACATTTTAGGTTAACGAAGTTTCTTTTTTTTCTCCACAATATCTAAGCTGAATTTACATGGGTTTAAATGACAGATTTTTATGCTAACAAGTAAAAAATGTAAAAAAAAAAATTATACATAATTGAAAAGCAGTTCTAAAAGTTGGTAGGCCACCTTATTATAACATTTTATATTATTCCACCTGGTATTCTACATACCTAACTACTGATCCAATAGTTTTTTTATATGGTTCTATACATTTGAAGAGGGAATATAATCTAGTGGAATTAGGATGGGATTTTTTTTAGCTTGAAATCAATTTATGTCTGTCATAATTAGCAGCTGTTACCCAGGAAAAAATTCATTCACCACTCAAAACCCACTTCCTCATTTGTAAAATCAAGATACACATAATTATAATTCTAAGGTCTCATAATATTTAATATGTGAAAATATCCTGAAAACTAAAAATCATTATATGATTATACATAACATAACATTATATGATTATACATATAAACAGATACTTGATATCTAATAAACAGAAATTTCATAATAACTTTTTAGGATAAGTGAAACTTGTATTTCTTTCAGCAACAATGATGAAGTTAAAGTGCTTAAATTATATTTTCTGGAAAATCACGAGCTGACTGTTTATTTTACAAGTGTTAGGATACAATTTTATTCCCAAAGAAATTAATCATCCTTGTGTTGGGAGGTGGGGCATAACAAAGGCAGTAACTATCCTAAATTTAGTCAAGAATAGACATGTTGCAGACAAGACACGTGACTAAACTTTAGGCATGTTATCACATCAAGGTCCTAGTCCCATCTCCACTTCACAAAATATCTCCCACCCTGACCTGCATCCTGGTCCAAAATCCCCACCATTCCCTCAAGTGGCCTCCTGGGCCTTTTTTATATGCAGTTCTCTGAGATCAGTAAAACCAATGGTAGCTATTAACAAAATATGTTTGCCCAAATACGTACATTATTTGGAGAGCTAACACTTGTTCAAGGGCCAGGCCGAAGGGCAAGGGAGTACATTTGGATAGTGGGAGTGATTTGAAAGGAGTGGGTTCAGAAGAGGCGAGGGAGTACTCCAGACCAACTAAGAAGCAAAGCAATAGTGAGAAAAGGGAGCTGGTTGTGTAGGGACGTTCCTAGAGAGTTCTGGCCCCAGACTGACAGGTGAAATTGCACTGCTAGAGCTCATAGATAAAGAGCAGCTTTAATGAGAGAGAGAGAGAGAGAGAGAGAGAGAGAGAGAGAGAGAGAGAGAGAGAGAGAGAGAGAGAAGTCACAAGAGGACCGCTGTAGGATCTGTGAAAGGAACCAGTGACTCTCCTCCACCCATCCCTTATGAATGCCTTAGGACTGATTCTAGAGACAGCCCCAAATCAAACTGTAGCCTTTGTCTCAACCTTGCCCAAGACTAGCCCTTGGTCTGCACTAGATTCTGTGCCTACACTGGATAAGAAGTGGGAGCTCTAAGCAGAAGGTTGATCACCCAACATCAAGAAAGTGCTTTATTTAGGTTGTTTTAGAGTGGGGTAGGGGAGTTCAGTCACTGGGTCAGCTCTCCTTAAGAGCACTTCTCTTAAAGTATTTCACAATCTGCATTAACTGTGGAAACCATTTCCCTAGTGACAAACAGACTGCATATTATAGAAATAACAAATTACAGGGAGTTTCATTTTCACGTGACATATATGAATTTGAAACCTATATTGGTTGACATCAGAGAATGAAAACAATCTTGAGAACTTCAGTGAGTTTAAGACACATCTTACTCCTCACAACAGGAAGTGGAAGTGGCGAACTAGTCAGTTTCAGGACGATCTTACATGTGGTTTTTTTCAGTGAGTGAGTGAGGAAACAAAAAAAGAAGGCAAACTGAGCATGTTATGAGATAGTTTTTCAACAGGGGAATTACATACAGCTTATACAGATATAATTTTTGCCACATGGCAGGCACCAACCTCACTCTTTCTCATAACAATAATCCAGAGCCTAGTAAGACATTTTTTTTTATCATTTTCCTCTCATTGGAATGTTATGGGTAAAAAATTAAAAATTACTCTAAATTATGAATTTGCCCTCACTTGCTTCTAACATTGGGGGTAAGCTTTTCTTTTAAACACATTTTTTTTCTTTTGATTGTAAAAGAGTACTTTTACTTTTTAACATGGTTAAAACATCATTTGCTCACTAATCACTCAAAACATGAGCATAAAAAGAAACCAATGCAAACTATAAAAAGGGGCCTCTTTTGATGTTGAATGATGTTAACTCAACCCAGGATAATTATTACATTGACTATGAATATATATAAAGTAATTGTTAAATCTTGCAGGCACAATTTGCCCTCATGCTATATTAAAATTAACAGTAAAACAGTTTGTCATTACATCAAACTTCATAATGATCTTTGTAGTTAGCAAAATCATACAGTGATATGCTGCCAAATGGGCCCCGATTTGTAACATTTACCTAACTCCCATGGCGTAAAGCCTCACATTGCTGTCAATTTCAAGCTACTAATACTTTAACCAAGCCAGAGTTCTTATATATTTCAGGGTCAGGCCAACACCAGTTGATACAGCTGTTAGAGATATTTCTCCCCAACACTTTCCCCCACAAACATCTTTACTCCTTCCTAGAAAATTAAGCTGAATTTTTAAAGGAGAGTTTAAAGTTTTTAATTATTAAAATTTTGCCTGTGAAAATACATGAAAAACTTACTTAATTTTTTCAGAAGACTACCTATCTTAAATATTACTTAATAGATTAATATTTTATAAAAGCTCTATTATTGGAAAATGGGGAAAGATAATAGACGCTCTAATCATAATAGTAATAGAAAACACTGACAGCTACGAAATATTCATAAAGCTTATACACATACAATTTTTGTCACATGGCAGGCACTGATCTCACTCTTTTCATAAATTACTAGAGGCCCAGTGCATGAAATTCATGCACAGGTAGGATTCCTAGGCCTGGCCGGCCATCAAGGCTGATCAGGTTTCTCTCCTCCCCACCTCCCTGCTTCCTCCATCCCTCGCTCCCTCAGTGTGCTGCCACCACCACTGGTCGCCACCATGTTCTGCATCGGCCGCTGGTGGTCAATGCACGCCATAGCGAGTGATCAAACTCCCAGTCAAACTT
This sequence comes from Antrozous pallidus, assembly GCA_027563665.1. Lineage (NCBI taxonomy): Eukaryota > Metazoa > Chordata > Mammalia > Chiroptera > Vespertilionidae > Antrozous > Antrozous pallidus. The sequence continues at coordinate 97,756,827 of CM050517.1, forward strand.
CCAAGGGGACAATTTACATATTAACCTTTTATTATGTAGGATGGGGCTGAATTCTCAGATTTGTGGCTTAGGTGCTATGTTTTATTCCCACTTTATAGGAAAGGAAATTGAAGCAAATTGAGTTTTAGTATTTTGCCCAAAGTCACAAAAGTCAATGGAAAATGCAAATATTTATTTTGAGAATAAAACTTACAAAAGTAGTAGTTTGGTAAGATGTTTGCTTGTGTTGTTTTATGCTTGGTATAAAGGAGTAGGACAGGGAAGCAAGCCTAGAGTTCAAGGGGAAGCTGAGTGCAATGGCACTTTCTACATAGAAGAGAAATAGAAGAAATAAAGAAAGGAGGACTGGGAAGAAAAAAGAGACAGGATAGAAAGATTCAAAGGAGAGGAGCAAAAGAAGGGAGTGGGCACAGGGAGATGAAGGTGAGGAGGACAAAAAGGATGAAGAGGAGGAGGAAGTTAGAACATGGACAGTGAGGGGGAGCAAAGTGCCAGGAAAAATTTTGGAGTTTCTAGCTCAAACATTTGAACATGATAGCACTATAGAGAGCATAGTTTTTAAGTATGTATATTTGTTTAGTAGTAAGCATATTGAGTTTGATGTACACATGCAGCACACAAGTGGAAATAGTATGCATAGTATTTAAGGGTCAAGGGATTTGGAGAAATCTGGACTAAAGGTCTAATATTGGAAATTATTAGTATACAGAGAATAGAAGTCCTGAGTTTGATAAGATCACCAAGATGTGTAGAAGAACAAAGGACAGAAGTTGGAATCCAAAGGCAGATCAATACATTGCACAAAAAGCAGCAGAAGAGGTGACTCCAAGCAGACTGAGCAAGAATAGCCACTGAAAAACCAAGCAAATCCAGAGAGGGGTTATCATGGGAGTGAGGGAGAGACTCAAGAGAAAGGTGGGTCCAAACCATCCAATGCTGCCAGGATAAAAGAGAAAGAAAAGTTCACTAGAGATCTTGGCAAAAATAGCTTCATTGTCAAGTTGGACTAGCAGACTAATTCCAATAGGCTGAGAATGAATGGGAATTAAAGAAATAAATAAACACAGTTTGGAAGTCTCTGTCAACAATCTTAACATTCAGGCTTTAAAAAACTGATTTCACATAAAATAAAGTTATCTTCACATTTTTAATTTTTTATTGTCTTAACATTTTATAAAAGTTTTAGAATTTAAAACCCTCTCTCTCTCTTTCTCCCCCCTCTCCCCCCAATTCTTCTCTCCCTTTCCCTGGCTCCCTCTTTACCAGTTTGGAATTTACTTCCACTTGCTGTGTTACTAGTCCTGCAATTGTGTCCTGAGGCTATCATGAAGACTCTTGCATACCCAGCCCTAGACCTAGCTGGTGTCTAGGTTCACTTCCTGATTTAGAGACTCTTATCTCCTCTCTCCCCAGGCCCTGAGGTGTTAGCCTAAGCCATGGTTTGATAAGTGTTTTAATCTTTAGCCCTTTCACAAGTGGGGGAGCCCCCACTTACCACTGTCATCAAGAAGCAGCTCTCCTCACATGAGTGGAGCATTTTTTACCCCCTTGCCTTGGGCCAGAGGTAAACTACTTCCTGCCTCCAGTGGGGGCATTCAGCAGACCCATAGCTTCGGTCATGCTTGATGCTTGATTCCGTTCTTATTCACAGAGATGATTACCACATTGTTGAGCCCAATTTTGCCTTTCTGGTTTCCTGTCTCCTTTTGCTTATCATTGCTCTATGTTTATCATTGCTCTACATTTGCAACCGAGTGGAATGTGAAAATGTGGCCTCACAGGATCATTACTGAGTGGAAACCAGCCATTTCATTTGTAAGGTTCCATCTTGCAATCACAATCCCTGCCCACAGCAGCCTCAATATGCCTCCAAGACATCTGTTCATTTCCTCTCCTCGTACCCTCAACTTGTTTCTATTCTGCAGAAATGTCAGGCACTTTAGCGACTTCATACCTTTGAATATTTTATTCCTTCCCCCTGTTTTCCTCTTTTGCATCTGGTTAATGCTTAGTTATCCTATTAGACCCAAGTCAGATGCCATCTCTACCAGGAAGTTTTCTTAGACTTCAGAAGGCAGTTAACTCTTATATTAATCTTATAATCATTCAATGTTGTTTATTATAGTCACTATAATAATTGACATATTTCTCTCAAAGATTTTCATAGTAGGTGCCATTTTTATCTTCCTTTTCACAAATGAAAAACGTCATCTTGGTGTGGTTAAGTAACTTCCCCGCCAATCACACATAACTAGCAGCAGAGCCAAGAATGGTCCTCGGGCCAGGTGGACTCCTAGCCCTATTGTGGAACTCTGTGTTACTCTGCTTCTGATGTCTGTATTCCCACAGTGCTTTGCTGATGTCTCTGAAATGAATACTATAATTTATTTGTTTTTATATCTGTGTGGCACATACATAGTAGTGTGGACGAAAGGGGCCACGTGCTGGCCTGACAAGCTCAGGGGAGGCCTGCAAACTCAGAGACCTAGGGTAACCACAAAGGATGGTCTGAGATTAAACTTTAACTGAACGCAGTGATGGTGGGCAGTTACATCCTAGGCCAGTATCTTCACTGACAAGGTCAACCTTTACCTTCACTGAGTCAATCTTTTTTGGTTTGTTTGTTTGCATCTAAGATAACATATCCTTGAAATGTCTGGGTAACTTCCCTTTTTCTGGAGCCCCTGGGGCACAACCAAATGTGGTGAGCACCAGGACAGATGCCACAAATTCCTTCATTATCATGTTAATTGTTCCTGCCCCCACCTAAGTATGTGTCCATCATTTTATTTTTTTATCCAATCCCAGGGGTTTCCTCCACTCTGCTCTATCCCACCTCCTTAATTCATCACCAATGAATTTCATGTAACCCACCTATGACCCTCCTTTGATTGCGATGTATAAATACAAATGTAACCCACCATTCTCCAAAACATTATCTCAGTTCTTTGAGGTTCTGCTTCCTGACATACATCAACAGTTTGGCTCAGATAAACTCATTAAAATTATTTACAGGTTTCACTGTTTTTCTTTTACGTTAACAGTAGTAACATTATCCACCCAATGGTCCAACCCAGAACAGGTGTATGATCTCAGATAGTCCCTTTCCCCTATCTCACACATTTACTCAATCATGTTGCATCTTACAGTTTCTCAAATCTCTTTTTAACTCTGTAATTTAATTAACTATTTATATTCAAAGACTGATCAAGACTTCAAGAGAGAGTTGATGGTCTTTTTTTAAATTTCTTCATTGATTAAGGTATTACATATGTGTCCTTATCCCCCCATTACTCCCCACCTCCCATTCATGCCCCCAGTTCCCTGTTGTCTGTGTCCATTGATTAGGCTTATATGCATGAATATAAGTCCTTTGCTTGATCTCTTCCCCTTATCCCCTACCTTTCCTGAGGTTTGACATTCTGACTGATGTTTTCCTGTCTCTGGATCTATTCTTGTTCATTAGTGTATGTTGTTCATTATATTCCACAAATGAGTGAGATCGCCTGATTGCAATGGCTAGTATTGATGGTCTTGAATTTATCATTACTTCCAAACCTAGCACTTAGACCAGTGCCTGACCCATGGGGGTCACTCAGTGAATATTTCCCAGAGGATTAACTGTGTCTCACATCCAATTTTACTTTATGTGATGCCTTAATAGTGGTGCCCGCATGGGTGGAGATTTAACCAATATCTGAAAAGCCATCTACTGCTTGATTATTCAGAGCTGAGAAATGCCTTCCCTCATAAATAACATCAGTAGAGTTAGGCAACATAAAGAGGGTCCAACACCTTTCTCACTTCCAAAGCAGCACACACTCGAGAAATCCCCCAGGGGTTGACTGACACTAACTTTGAACCCACCTGGAGAGTTGAACCTCAGTCTTTCCTTGAAGGTGAAATGGACTTGTACTGAACAAATCTCTTCTTCGATCTAAAATATGATTTCCTCAAAAACCACAGTAGCTTTCTCCAGCATCCTGTTTTAACCATATCCTCCAACTACTAAGAATTTGGAACCCAAAAATAGAAATGCTTGGGCTGGAGAAGGGGGGCTGGAAGGAGAGACAGAAGTTTTTGCGGTGATAGCTAACAGCCCTACCCAGACGGGCTGCCATGCACTTGTCGCTTGAAGTCCTACTTCATATTTAACAGCACATGTTAAATTCATATTTAACAGCACATATTAAAGGCCTCCTGCGTGTGAGCCGTTGGCAGGCTTATCTCAGCAGCATTGGCTCAGCCAGTTCAGCATGGACTTTTGTGAATGTGGCCTAAAAAAAAAAAAAAACAAGCTGCCACAATTTCAGTGGCTTTAATGGATTAAAAGAAATGAAAATATATATTCTTCCCTTCATCTCTGAATGTCATCACATCCCTGAGACACACACCACGGGCATGGAGAAGAAGCAAGGGGCAGAGCAGGTGCCCATGGGGCTGGATCCTATCTGGCCTGTTCACCGCACGTAGGACGCATAAAGACCAGGCAATGAGTCATGTTCTATGAGTAAAGAAGCAGGACTTCCTTGTGAGGCGAACACGACAAGGACCAGTTTGCTGTTAGGCTGTTCATGCCAGCGAGGAGAGGCCAGGCACCAGCAGGTAACCCAACCATGGAGCTAGAAGTTCAAGTCCATTGGCTGTCAGAGAGCTGTCCCTCCGGAGCGTGAAAACCCAGCAAAGTCGCCATGATTGACACGCAGAGCCTTCTGTTTCAGGAAAACGTTTTCATTTGACATTTTTTCAGGCGATATTTAATGAAGGAATTTTATTGAAAAGAATTGAGCAAACACTGTCATAAAGTTTTGATCTAAGATCATTCTGACATTTCTTCCCCATGAGGGCCATTGTCAAAGTGAGAAAGCTCAGACGCTTACGGGGAAAGAATTATGTACAACAGTAAAGGAGATAATGTGCTTCATCCCATTGGAGCCTGTCATCTTTAACTAAGGCTGTTTGCCTTTCTTACCTGAGATTCTGCTGCTAAAATCTGAGACCAGAGATCTTCCTTAGTGAAGCTTTTAAGACTCATGGATGCTGGTTGTTATTTATTTCCCTTAATCTGTTTGTCTCTTTGTTTATCTACGTGAGTGATGAATCATAAAAGAAAACCAGCAATACTGAATTAGTGTATAATAGTTTATCACCACATTGTGATGGACAGGAAGACTTATAAATATCAAGAACTATGCAAATGGATTTTTAGAGATGTTTAGAGGCTGCACCAAATCTAATCATGTTGAAGATGTTCCAACAAGCTATGATGTTTCTAAAGGTGATTTAGTTCATTCTTTTTTCAGGCCACAATTTGGTAAATTATGGTTTTTTGTTTATTCAACTACCCAAATCAGTAATTACTGCAGAATTACTGTGTCAAGGATTAGAGATTCAATGCCAAGCAAGCTCCCCATCCAACACAGAAGACATAGAGGTAAACACGAATAATAAGGTCAGTGGCTATGATGTAGGTCATTATAGCGTTTACCCAGAACTGGGGAGCCAGGGAAAGCACCCCATGGGTTGATACAAACAAAGATCTGAAAGATAAAGACCTGTGCATAGAGGGTCTAAGAGAGCGTGCAGGTACGACCCAGTAGAGATCAACCACAGAGTGTGGGCGGGAACCGGGTTCGGAGCAGCGAAGTTGCATCATGTAGGGCCCTTGTAAGTTACGTTGGCAAGTATAAAGTTTACCCGAAAGCCAGTGGGAAGCCATGAGCAGATGTCTGCAGGTGAGTGGCATAATCAGGTTTGTCGTTAGGAAAATTCACTCTGGCTATTGTGTGGCAAGGGGATTGAAGGGGGGCAGGTGTAGAGACAAAGAAACTGATAGGCAGAGGGAAGGACAAGTGTTGTGTCTATGAAGGTGGAGAAATATTTAGGAGGTAAAACCAACAGAGCTTGGTGAGTTGATATCTTTGGTTCTATGTGAAGTTTTAGCTTTGAAAATTCGGCTGTTTCCCTTCAGAAGACAGAAGAGAGTACTATCAAATAGCAAACTCGGCTTAACAAACAAGAACGATGGTATTATACCACACATATAATGAAATTTCAAATGCTTCACATCCAGTGTCTTAAGCAATTGTATTAACACCATTTACCAGGCCTGCCTGCCTCCATGATAACTCTCAGGTCAGAATCAACAAAATTGCCTTCAAAGTATTGCCCTCCCCCCACCAGTGATAAGCTCCTCATCTTCATACCCCAGCACCAAGCAACACTCCACACATATCAGTCCATAAATGTTAGTTCAGTGGAAATGAAGTGAAATTCGGGACGTGATTAGGTCAAATGTGTCAAGCCTACCGAAACTACCTGGCATAAAAATAGGTCTCCTGTGCTACATTTTATTTGGGGAACAAATGACAGCAGAAAATGGAACTAATTTTCTGAATGGAAAGATAAAGTAGGGTAATCACTGAAAAGCAGCTGGAAGAAACGCTTACGAGAGACGTTAGGCAGTAGGGCCCAGACACATGGGCGGTGAGATAGAAATAACAGGTAAATATACACATGGGGAGAGCTGAGCCGATTGAATCTAGGAGTAGAGGTTGGCTCATGAAATGAGAATGACCCAGAAATAGCCAGAGTTCCCACCAATAAAAACCAGAATCCACTGGTGCCCAGCAGGTTACATATTACTGTGGTAACAGCTCTAGATTGGGAATAATATGGATGATATGTTAGTCCTTAGGTAATCACATCTGCAGTCTTTGTTCCCATATCCAGCAATATGTGTTGTTGTTGTTTTAAGATATAGAGATTTCAACTTGTTTGAAGTCACAATTCAATCTCTCCTCCTACCTAGTACAGCGGCTGAAACCTGATAGTCAGGAGGGGTCATCAGTGAGCATTTAAAAGAATGTCTCAATGGATAACTGAATGAATAAATTCATTAATTTGAGGTGCTTGCATGTTCTCTTGTCTTAATTTCCATTTCTTCTTCAAGGAGAAGCAGCAGCAATGGAAAAGAAGCAATGTAAGCATGCAACACTACATTACCTTTCTCCAGGATCCAACAGTCCTAATTCTCCCTTTTCATATTTTCCCATATAACACATACACATGTGCTTATAATCATACGGATTTGTTCTTTTTAATACAGTCTTTATTATTTAAATTACTACATATGTCCCCTTTATTCCTCCATTGACCTCTTCTAGCCCGCCCCCGTCCCCCACCCCAGGCCTTCACCACCTATCGCCTATGTCCATGGCCTATAGACTTTTTCTTCTTAAAAATTTTTATAAACTTTGGGCACTCTGAACTTCAGTCTTCCTGGCTGTATTTTTACAGATATGTGATATATATTTGCTTTTGTCCTTGACCATAGGAGCCTCCTTCAACATCCTGCGCATATGTTTTTATATCTAATTTTAGCAGAAGTCTCCCATTGGGTCCACATTTATCCTCTTAGCGGTTCTTTTCTGTCGTCACTGAGATTGTTCACATTCCCGTTATCGAAAAACACCCACCCATTCATATCCCATAGATCATACTTCCTTTTCTGCAAGTTTGAGATGGTTCATTTCCTAGGGCACAGAACTGACTATAATTCATGTTTGCGTTTCTTAGTTCTCGGCAGTCCTGTTTCTCCCGAAGTTTCCACCATTTTTTTTTTTATCACTAGCAAGCTATTTTTCTTCATTTAAAATTAGCATCAGAATTAAAGCTGCCTTCTCTATTTCTGGCATATGAAATTGTTAAAGTAAGCAGATCGTTTGTCTTCTGCCCTGCTTTTCAGTAAGGTGTTCCTTCCAGGAGCTGTCTGATTCAATTTCCCCATCACTATCACCACAACCTTCCTTGACATCCATTCTCTAATTTGCAGCAAGAAACCATTGTCCATGTTCCCTATTTGGCAGGAAGTTTATCCTACCTTCTCTCAACACTCTACTTCTGATTCTGCTTTTGGCTCTACTCCAAAAACTCAAACCTGTGGATCACTCATGAGGTCATTAGATTTGCCAGAAGTTGCACACATACTACCCCACACCACCCTGAACCCCCCTTCTATGTGAAACAGTGTGCTGCTTATACCAACATTTCAATTCCCCCTGCCTATGTTCTCTCATCTATTAGAAATAATACCCTTGCTCAGTTGACTTGCCTAATTTAGGCAAATTTATGAAATTATTTTTTAAAGAAACCTACAATTGTCGTGTAATCATTAACAGAATTTGTTCCCATAGAGGTTGCACTGGTACCATAGCTAACTTAAAACAGAAACAATCCGTGTACAGTACATTAAAATCCTGGTTATGTATCGGAAACAGGTAGGAGTTTTAAACAAATCCTTGGTGATCATAAGAAAACCTTGAAACCTAACAAAGAATCATTCAATTCAGTTGTGGCTAATGATGTGGAGGACAATAACTACCTACCCAACCTTAAAATCAATTTATCTAGATTTTTATTCATTCACCAAGCTAACGATTAATATCTAAAACCCAGGGTGTTCCAAAGGGTACTTACGAGAAAATTGCCATCTGAAGCCATGTATGATTCCAAATTGGTGGAAACTAAAGTTAGAAGAGAAAAGAGATTTCAGATAAATGTGGGGTTGAAATGCCCATAAAAACGTGGGGGGCAGGGGTGGTAGGCATTTCTATTTCAATTAACACATTTCACAATAAAAGCAATTCATCAAATGGCCTTTTAAGCACAACTTAAGAAACCAACTGTTTAAAAGAGAGTTTATAAAATAAGTCAGAATTTCATCTGCACATTTGTCAGTACTCTTTCAAGTCTAATATTATTTGTGTACTTATTATTGTATTACTTAGAAACATATATCTTTGAAAAGTAAAAATGCTTTCCTCTTCATGATAAACAAAACAATGTGAGAGGTGGAACTACTGGCTCCATCACTGTCATTCTGGTGACATTAACTAAACAATTTGGAAAATACACCTCAGCCCCTGCCTCTGAAGTCCCAACTTTCATATGGAGATGAGCCACTTTCGATGTATTACACTTTGTAGAGGATTACCTGAAAAACAAGACATTCTGTGGTTTCCAGAAAAGCAGGTGAAAACAAGAAGAAAAAAAGATCTCTTGTTTTCAGATTTTGACAAGCAAGAAACCTGTCAAACATCCACAAGCCACTGAAACTTTCCTCAAAGCAGAAAGCTTTTCAATTTCTTCCTAGTGACACCACAAATACGGATCCATAGTCCCTGTGACTTGATTTCTTTCTTTTTTTTTTCCTTTGATTTGATTTCTTATGCAAGTAGTTCCCAACTTTTGAGGAATGAATACCCCTTTTTTTAATGTCAAAAATGCTATATTCATATTACATAAATCTGGATAAAACAATTATTTGTAAAACACCAAAGAGAAAACCCTTAGGGGTGATGGAAGAAAAAAAGGGAAACGATTGATCTTTAATTCTTCCTCTAACCATTGGGATTTGTTGATATTACACAGCGTTGGTCATAGGTAGTAAGCCTCTGTTGGATCCTCAGTAATCATTCTCTTGTACATATTATATCTTTTTACCTTCTAACTACCTCTTAAGTGTGTCCATTCTAATACCCGTGGTCGGCAAACTGAGGTTCACGAGCCACATGCGGCTCTTTAGCCCTTTGAGTGTGGCTCTTCCACATAATACCACAGCCTGGGCGAGTCTATTTTGAAGAAGTGGCGTTAGAAGAAGTTTAAGTTTAAAAAATTTGCCTCTCAATCGTTGTACTGTTGATATTTGGCTCTGTTGACTAATGAGTTTGCCGACCACTGGTCTATATCCATTGCTACCACCCTAGTCCAAGGCACCAGCACCTCCCGCTTGGACCACTCTGTGAACATCCTGGCTGATGTCCCAGCTTTCTTTCTTGCGCAGAGTGATGTTTTCTCAACGCACATGACTATTCATTTCTATCTTTAAATCTCTACAATGACCACTGAGTCTTGAGATAAAGAACAAAACCATGAAAATCTCCTACAAGGAGGGCTTCGTCCTACCTGACCTCTGTCTCCTCCCAGCCCCATCTTGGATCATTTTCGTGTCTTTCTCTCCATTTCCCTGACTTACTGGCCTTTTAATAAATTCCTTAGACATGTTTTTACCAATGTCAGAACCTTCGTGCATGCTCTTCTTCAACAGCCCTCTCCCAAGAAGGTTTATACCATCCAAATCTTCAGCCCTCAGACCAAATATCATTTAGTCAAGAAAGTGTCCCCCGATTCTATAAGGCACTGGTCGGCAAACTCATTAGTCTACAGAGCCAAATATCAACAGTACAACGATTGAAATTTCTTTTGAGAGCCAAATTTTTAAAAATTAAACTTCTTCTAATGCCACTTCTTCAACATAGACTCGCCCAGGTTGTGGTATTTGGTGAAAGAGTCACACTCATGGGGCCAAAGAGCCGCATGTGGCTTGCGAGTCGCACTTTGCCAACCACGGATATAACGCATCAATCTCTTTTATATGCCCTCCTAGTGCCTTATCTTTATTCATAGACGTTCTCATAATTGTATGAAATGATTAATCTTGCAATTGATTTTTAACCTCTGACTCCCTACCATATTATAACTTTTTTAAAAAAGTAATAGAACATACCAAATCTTTGTGACGTTTTATTACATAGCTTATATTTAAAAAGAAATCTAAACTTCATTACTATCAAGATTTATAATATGCCAGAAATTACATCTTTCCCAACTATTTAAACATATGACAAAAAACTCTAAATGACAATTTAAAGTATAAGTGGGCACATAGGGTTTCCAAATTATTTTATGGCTACACAACTGAAAATAATACTTTAAAACTGCTATACACACAGACCTGTCAAACAGATTTTTCACTCTGCCACTCGTTAAATATGGAAAGTTATGAAAATTACTTAATTTCTCGGAACAGCAACTGCCTCATCTGTTAAACAGAAATAATAATAGCCAAGTCCTAGGATTTTTTGTGAGAATTAAATGAAATATCATATGGGAAACATGGAGGGCACAATGCGAGCTCCGTTTGTGGTAGCAATTAGCTTCAATGGGAGCAATTACTTGGAAATAGCGTTGTTATAGAAAACAGTTTTTCCTAATGGAATTAGCACACAACTAAAGGGTTTGAGCTAGTGTGATAACAAGTTTCATCAAATAAAATAGCTCCCGCACCTCAAGGTTGATTGAAACTCCCTAACTACTCCCCCAGAAACATGTCTGATGCCTTGTTTAAGAATTTTAAGAGAATAGCTTTCTCATTCCTATTCGAGACAGCAACCTTCCATAAAGGACAATGTAACAGACCACAACATGAGACTACGCCACAACAATGAGGTCATTCATTGTTTTAAAGTCGCAATATAAAATAAAGTGGGTTCTGATAAACTCTGTGACAGAAATATGGAAAGCACATTTTAGCATCAAATGAATTATAGCCCTGGCTGGTGTGGACCAGTGGTTAGAGTGTCAGCCTGCACACCAAAGGGTCTCAGGTTTGATTTCCCCTCAAGGGCAAGCACCTGGGTTGCAGTTTCAATCCCAGGCTCCAGTCGGGGTACGTGCGGGAGGCAACCGATAGATGTGTCTCTTTTATACCCATGTTTCTCTCTCTCCTCTTCCTCCTTCCTTCTCACTCTTGTTAAAAAGCAAAGGAGTCCCAGTTCCTGGGACTCAGAACTGTTAGTCATTGAAATTGGGACTCAAACATTTATGGTTCTCATATGTTTATTTCTAGTCTGCAGAGGCAATATTTTTTAAAGAAAAGAAATGGGGGAAATAAAAATAGACACAGAGGCAAAGAAGCATGGAACAGACTGTCAAAATACACTGGGGAAGGCAGGGGAGGTTGGGGATGGGGGGCTGCAAGAGATCAACCGAAGGACTTGTATGCATGCATAAAAGCATGACCAGGGGATACAAGGTGAGGGCATGTGCTGGGAGTAGGGGAAGCCAGAGGGAGGTCAAGGGGGTGGGGGAAGGAAACATATGTATTAACTATTTATAATACTTTAAACAATAAAAAAATTTAAAAATAAAAAAAAATTCCTAAAACATAAAAATATATATATATATATATTCTCTTGCTCTGTGGGGAGAGAGGGGAAGCAAAGGGAAAAAAATTCTTGAGTAAGAGTTAACAAAAATTAAAACTTTAGTTTAAAAGAATGAATTTATAAAGTTAATTTCAAAAAACAAGAAAGATTTTCCTTCATATATACTGGTTGTTAAGAACTAAATATTTGTGTCTCCTCCTCCCCCCCACCCCCCCAAAAAAAGTCATATGTTGAAGTCAAATCCCCCAATGTGATAGTATTTGGAGGCTGGGCTTTGGGGAGGGAACTAGGCCATGAGGGTGGAGCCCTCATAAACAGGATTAGTGCCCTCAGAAGAAGAGGGCAGAGGCTCGCCCAGTCTCTGCTCCAGGGGAGGGCGCACTGAGCAGAGAGCAGTCTGCAACCCAGAAGCCCTCAGCAGAACCGACTGCCCTGGATGTCGTACTTCCAGCCTCCAGACTAAGAAAGAAGTGTCTACCACTGCGCAGTCACCATTTGTGGTATTTCATTTTCAGATCCCAAACTGGCTACGTGGAGAATCATTCCATTCTGTTTTAGACACAAACAAAATGCAAGCGTATTCCTGTCAGCTGCGTCAGAGATAGAGACTCCGGTCCTCTATAATTTGAAAATGAGAAAATAAACCAAGACTACGGAAATGCAACAAATGCTCGATTGATAAAGAAGGCGGTGGCTAGTATAATTAGTAACGTTTGAAAACTAAAATAAAATTCACTAAAGGGAGTTATAGGGTCAACTGATCCAAACGTAGCTGCCGTGACTGTTCCCCAACAGCCATTAAAATTTCAAAAGTGATGCAGGAAAACGAACAGCCTGGCTAACATTTTCATGGTTTTTTAAAAGAAGATAACTGATTGTAAAATTGATAATTTTCCCCGTTTAAATAAACTGTGGACTAGGTTTATTCTCATTTTTACAGAGCTTTACTAGAAAAGAATGTAACTCTGAACTAAAATATTTTAAAAAACACACAGAATAATTCACAACATTTTTATTCTTTAAAATTATAATGCTAGCATTTCTCAAGATATTTTGGTTTGTTTTTGTTAATCCTCACCCAAGGATTTTTTTTTTTTTTCTACTGCTTTTCAGACAGAGTGGAAAGTCGGTAGGGAGGGGGAGAGAGAGAAACATTGATGTGAGAAAGACACATCGGTTGGTTGCCTCCCCCACATGCACCCCGCCTGGGCTGGGGATGGAACCTGCAACCCAGGTATGTGCCCTTGATCTGGAATTAAATCCATGACCCTTTGGTTACAGGCTGACATTCTAATCATTAAGCAACACCGGCCAGGGCTGACAAGACATTCTTAGAGCAACAGATGGATTTATTGAAAGTTCACGCACATAGGCAAACAACATGAATTATTCTTAATCCAGGAACAGGAGCTAAAGAGGAAACAGAAAGCTTTTTCCTGAGGCTGAAGTCTCAGTCATCAAAAAGCTTGCAACATATGTGGCTACAAGGTGCACGCTACCCAGCAAATGAGAGCCATCTATACTCCAGCATGGCCCGTGAAATGGTAGTCCGTCAAAGCAATGCCCTAGGAAGCAGGAGAGACAATTGATCTTTGCTCATCTGGATCAGCAAAGCACATGAAATAATCCATCCGCTTTGCCCATTAGCAGGAGCTTTCTCTTGTCGCGAGGCAGAACAGGAGAGATGAAAGCACAGCGCAGGCACAGTGATGGGCCGGCTGGAGGTAGTCTGGGGTTGTCGCTTTATCCGGGAAGTTGATGAAAGGAAAAAAACATGGCTCTATTTAAATTCTTTAAGCATGTAAGCCCCATTGTCACTCTCATTCCACATGCTTCAAGTTACTGTCATTCTTTTAAAAGTATTTTCTCTCTTTGATGAACTTTCCACTTGTTTTGCTGCGTTGCTTTGCTGCTGTTCCTCCACTTTGAGGCTGAACGGACAGATGCCTTTATGAGATACCATTTTTTAAAGATTGAATTTATTGGGGTGGCATTGGTTAATAAAATTATATAGGTTTCAGGTGTACAATTTTAAAACACATCTTCTGTAGATTGTATTGTGTTCAGCACCCTAAGTCCTCCCATCACCATGTCCCGCCTCTTTACTGTCTTCTACCTCTCCACACCCCTCTTTCCCTCTAGTAATCACCATAATGTTGTCTGTGTCTAGTTTTTCTTTGCTTTGCTTAATCCCTTCACCTTGTGCACCTCGTCCCCAACTTCCCTCGCCTCTGACAGCTGTCAGTCTGTTTTCTGTATCTGAGAGTGTTTCTATTTTGCTTGTTACTTTATTTTGGTCATTAAAGTCTACATATTAAGTGAAGTCATACGGTATTTGTCTTCTTCCGACTGGCTTATTTCACTTAGCATGTGCTCTCCAACCCATAGCCCTTCTTCAACAGAAACGATGATGGTTAAAATTACGTTTAACACCACTAAACTCTGTGATGTATCATCTGAGGAGACTGGCAGGCTTCCTTCCTACATTTTTTTCGTGCATTCCCATATAAGCTGTCAGTCCTGACAATGAAGGCTTAGACATAAAACTCCATAAATCAGCCGAAACTGGTTTGGCTCAGTGGATAGAGCATCAGCCTGTGGACTGAATGGTCCCAGGTTCGATTCCGGTCAAGGGCTTGTATCTTGGTTGCAGGCACATCTCCAGTAGGAGGTATGTAGGAGGCGGCTGATAGCTGATCGATGTTTCTCTCTCATTGATGTTTCTCTTTCATCGATGTTTTAACCCTCTATCCCTCTCCCTTCCTCTCTGTAAAAAATCAATAAAATATATTTTTTTAAAAACCTCCACAAATCAAAGGGGAGAAAGCCCCCTTTCAACCAATGTCATTCTCTGCTCAGGAAGGACCATTTCACCATAATAACAAGTCAGTGGCAAAGTGCAAGAGGTCTCGAACAATCTGCTTCTTTTACCTGGGATAACCTGCACCAGTGAACCTCTGGGAGGCAGGAAGCTCCCTGCCTGCCTGGACTGGAGGGCTCCCCTGCCCTTCCGCTGCCATCCCAAACCCAAAACTTCAGAGATTGTGGCCTGTGCCCATTTGGGCAAGCGGGGCCCTGCTGATTTGCTCAGAGGCCACAGCAAGGGGCCACCCGTGTGTGCCCTGTGCCCATTGCTCCCAATTGAGACACTTCCCACCAGACTGTGGAGTCAACCAGCTTTCTGAGGAGCACTGAGCCTCATCTCTATCGGATTCATACTGTTCTCTTTAAAAAAATATATTCACTTTATTTTTTATTAAATGTATTGGGTGTCATTGGTTAATAAGATACATGATCTGTAGATTCCTTTCTGCTCCCATGATTGTCAGTCACGAGATGCCAATCCCCTGATTGCTCCCACTAGCCCTCCAGAATCAGGCTAACGCTTTGACTTCTGGGTATTCAAATTATTTATATAGGTAGGAGCCAAGCAAAACATACTTGCACATTTCCCAAACACACAAACACACACACACACACACACACACACACACACCCCTTAGCAGCAACCTTGGGCATCAGTTCAAGGCACCTGCCTCCTCTCCTAAGCCAGTGACAGGAAATCCCAGGGACTTCCAGAAAAGAGCCAGTCACTCTGAGGTCTAAATTAGTTTCATGTGTAGGTCCCATTAAAGGGATTTGTGGTCAAATCCCGGTTAGCGCTAGCCCCAAGAAGCGACAGCATGTAGAGAAACGACCACCAGGCCAGTGATGAGGTCACAGGGGGCACTGGTAGGCAACATGTCAATGTCAATGTCAATGTCAATGTCTGGGTCCACTACAGTTTGTCCCCCAAGCACACCCTATCAGCCTACAATGGCAGCCCCCACATAGCAACACCTGATTGCCGTGTTCTCTGTGGCCCAGCCTATGGGGTGGAAGCAGGTACAGTGGACTAAACTGGGCTGGACAAGAATGGCAAATTTAGATGGCCCTTACCTCCCTGTAATCTGCAGCTCTAAATTTCTCTACGTGAAAAATGATTACATGTTCTCTCTAAGGAAGATGTGTTGTTCTGCCTGTGAAACCTGGACTGCTGTGTGCACTGCTCTGAGGCACCAGGCCCTTTAATGCAGCTTTGACAAACAACCTTCCACTGAACACGCTTAACATCGAGGTGAACAGGTGCACCCCGCATAGAAGTGGCCTCTGACCCAGGACCATTGCTGGTGGGAAGGAAGCCAGGAGAAGGAAACTCTTATAAAAGCTGACCTGTTGCTCTGGAGTTGGAGCGGAGATTCCTCTTTTGTCTGGTTAGCTCTTTCACTGGGAAAATATTACTGTAATGGGACTTACGATTTTGCAAAGGCAATGCCCAAGGCCAATCAGACAGGAGAGGTAGAGACCACAAGGAACTGAAGTCCTGTGCCTAATAATGGAAAAAGGGTGCTTTTTGCCAATAAAAGAGTTGACTTCTCTTGGAGGCTCTTATGATGATGTTTGGCAGAATTATTGAAAATTATTTTCCAACTCTATAAAGTAACAGTAGCTGTACTTTTACAACTAAAGAAGCTGACAGACACAGCAGATAGAGTAACTACTGTACAGAGCTAGCCAGTTATAAAGTCAGAATTTAAACTCAGGTTTGCAAACTCCAAGCTCAGGGCCCTTCGGATATTAGCAGCAATTTTCAACTAGTATGCCACAATAATTTTTAAAATGTGAAATACCTGAGTATGTAGTCAGGGACTCTGCCCTCTTTCCCCTTAGGTTGCCAAATTAAAAAAAAAAAAATGACAACAGCCAACACAACAATAGTCATCCAGGGAAAATGAATCAAAATTAGACCTACTTTTGGTCAGATTAGCAAAACCTACATTTTTTTTGGTGTGCTGTATAATTTTAGTAATTACTTTAGGTGTGCCATGAGAGGAAAAATATTGAAAATCACTCTCTTATAATAATCTTTGCCTTTTCAGCTTCTCCTTAGCAGAGTGCTTAATTTTTCTACAGACAGTAAATTCCATCACATTCTTATAAAATGAATGAGTCCAATAATTCTTGTAGACACTCCAGGCCAGGCACACAATAGGCATCTACTAAATATCTGTGGTCTTATATATTAATCCTGCCTCTACTTCCAGCCAAGTTAGAGCGGGTGACTACTTACCAAATTTGGACACTTCAGAGAGGCCTCATGTGACTCACAGAAATTGACACCTGGAACCCCAAGGGCTGCGTGTAGGACCACAGATCAATGACCACTGAGTATCTGAAAGGGTCTGATCCTCAAGACATAAAGCTGCTAGAAAGGGACATTAGAGAGCCAAAAGCACTTTGTTTTGGAATTAAGCATCCTTGCCAAGGCTCCGTTCAGAAATACCGTGGGGCTGGCTTCCTGGTCGGAATCCTAAGTGGATAGGCTATTGAATCTGAGGCTTCCATCCAGTTCAGCCTGCCAACAACCCTGGGACAAGTACCTGCATGCTGCATCTGCTGACAATGCTGGGTTAATGTCTTCAAAATTTCTAAAGCAAGAATGAGCGATGCAACCAGGACACATCTCCTTATTCTTTAAGAGGAACTATTAAATTAAAGCCATTCTTAAATAGCTGAAAATGGAGACATTTGTTGACACAATCCCTGTAAACTATGGCCTTCAGCAAGAGATGAGTTCTCACCGGAGTCCTAACATGTAAGCAAAGAGACACCTAGTGGACAAGCCCGTAAGTGCACTATTTAGCTTGAGACCAAAGACCGAAACATCATTTTGACTCCTTAACATTTTTAGTTCAATATACCACTTTTAAAACAATTAGCATTATAAATTCATAAATCTAAGCTTTCCAGAAGAGTGTTTCATGTTTATTTCCATGGGAAGTTTACTCTCTTTCGTGTGTATTTTAATTAGATTCTCGTGCTGTATCAACTTCTGAGAATACAAAAATTAGAGTGGGTTGCAATTGGCCAGCCCCGTCAGCTCACTTTTTCCTGAACACGTGTGCTTACTTTTTGGTTTCCATCCCTTTATGGACTTTGCGTGTGAGACTTTCCACTTGTCTTCAGGTTATGTTATTTTTGCCTCTAAATTAAGTAAAGCCAGGCTTTCCCCTGCAGCCAGCTTCCTGTGGTCTGCGCAGCTTCCTGTGGCCAGCCCACTCTCTTCACATCATACTCACTTTCCCACTCACACCTCACCTACACACAACGGGTGCTATCCCCACCTCCTCCCATTAAACTACACAAGCACCTGCCACCCTCCCGCGGTCCTACATACCATCATCTAACCCCCAAAGTAAAAAGCAATCATCTGGTTTTATTTTTTTACTCTACATTACTGAAATTTGGTTGTGTTAAAATTTTATATTGGAAATTGTTTTTTTAGTTAAATACGTTTCATTGTAATTTATATGAGCTCATAGAACTCATAGAACTTTATTTTTTTAAGTATAGTTTAATTGATTTCAGAGAGGAAGAGAGAGGGAGAGAGATAGGAACATCAATGATAAGAATCATTGATCAGCTGCCGCTTGAACATCCCACACTGGGGATGGAGCCCACAAATGGGGCATATGTCCTGACCAGGAATCAAACCGTGACCTCCTGGTTCATAGGCTTGACGCTCAACCACTGGGCCATACTGGCTGGGCTCAGACCCGTGGAATTTTAGATTTGAAAAAAGGAATACTTGTTCTAGGAAAATCCAGATGACGTGTACAAAATTCCTTTGTTTTGAGGTCATTACACGAATAGTCCCAGAAATATGAAGCATCGTGGGGAGAAGGAGAAGCCAAGGGCTCCAGACATGTGGATGTAATAGTAACCTTGGAAGTAAATCCTCCTATCCCAACAGCACTCCACTGAAACCACGTGGGTCAGAGATGAACTGCCAAGCCATGCCACGCCCTTCCCAAATTCCTCTCATGGGCAAAATAAAGAAGTCTTTACTCTTCTGTTTTCAGTAAGATGGTCCTTACTTCCTCTATTTGATGGTGAGATGTTGAAACTTTTTCTTTGATATTAGGAATAAACCAAAAGGCTCATTATCATTCAACAACATTGTATCAGAAATGTTCGTTTAAAAAAAGGCAGTAAGAATTATGATTAAAAAAATAAAGACTGTCAGTGTTTTCAGATTATATGATTTTACATGTGAAAAATAATCTACACCTGAAGTATTAAAACTAAAGACCTGTCATAGAAGTGTTGCTAAACATAAAGCCAATGTGTAAAAATCAATAACATTTCTACATATCAGCAACAAACAGCATGAAAATAAATATTTTAAGATGATATGTGTAGAACAACCTAATTAAATTCCAAATAGGTTAGAATGAATCCAATAAAAGATGTCCAATATTTAGAATTTATCACTTTTGAAAACAGTGCATGTCAAAAACATTTAGGGAACAGAATTAAAGCAATTTTTAGGAGAAAATGTATGCCTTAAATATATTTATCAAAAAATAAGAAGAGTCGAAACCGGTTTGGCTCAGTGGATGGAGCGTCAGCCTGCGGACTGGTAGGTCCTAGGTTCAATTCTAGTCAAGGGCATGTCCCTTGGCTGCAGGCACAATCCTGGTAGGGAGTGTGCAAGAGACAGCTGATCGATGTTTCTCTCTCATCGATGTTTCTGACTTTCTATCCCTCTCTCTTCCTCTCTGTAAAAAAATCAATAAAATATATTAAAAAAATAAAAAAATAAAAAATAAGAAGAAATGAAAATAAACAAGATAAGGATTCACCACATGAAAATGAAAGAGTAGCAAAATAGAAAACCCAAGGAAGAAATAGTGAAAATAAAGGCAGAAATCAAGGAAATAGAAATATCTGAAGATTAATAAAACACAATTATTGTTCAGTTTATTAATTACATTTTCCCCCTATATCTCCCCTCCACCCAGTACCCATCCCACCCTCTGCCCTCACCTCCCCCCCACTGTCCTCTCCCATAGTTGCATGATTTTTGTCCAGTCTCTTGCTGCACTTCCCACACCCCTTTTCTCACCAAGAATTGTCAGTCCATTCCCTCTCTATGTCCATGATTCTGTTCTATTCCCTAGTTTATCCTGTTCATCATATTGTTAATTCCCTTGATTTTTAGATTCATTTGTTGATAGATGTATATTTGTTGTTCATTATGTATATTTTTACCTTTTTCTTCTTCTTCTTCTTAAACAATACCTTTCAGCATTTCATATAGTATTGGTTTGGCGGTGATGAACTCCTTTAGCTTTTTCTTATCTGCGAAGCACTTTATCTGACCTTCAATTCTGAATGACAGCTTTGCTGGTTGTAGATTCTTGCTATTCATCACTTTGAATATTTCTTGCCACTCCCGTCTGGCCTGCATCGTTTCTGTTGAGAAATCCACTGACAATTGTATGGGTGCTCCCTTATAGGTAACTAACTGCTTTTCTCTTGCTGCTTTTAATATTCTCTCTTTATCTTTTGCTCTTGGCAGTTTAATTATGATGTGTCTTGGTGTGGTCCTCTTTAGATTCCTATATTTTGGGGTTCTGTGTACTGCTTGGGTTTTTAAGTCAATTTCTTTCACCAGGTGGGGGAAGTTTTCGGTCACTATTTCTTCTAGTAGGTTTTCATTATCTTGCTCTCTCTCTTTTTCTGGCACCCCAATAACTCTGATGTTGGTATGCTTGAGGTTGTCACAGAGGCCCCTTACACTATCTTCAATTTTTCGGACTCTTTTGGCTTCTTGCTTTTCCGGCTGAGGGGATTTTGCTTCTTTGTATTTCAAATCTTTGACTTGGTTCTTGCGGTCGTCTGGACTGCTTTTAGGACTTTGTATAATATTTTTTGTTTCATTCAGTGTATGCTTAATTTCTAGTTGGTCCTTTTTCATATCCTTGTAAGTGTTGTTCATTTCCTCATGTTGTTTATTTCCTTGTAGTTCTCATTAAGTTCATTGGCCTTTTCTAGTAGCCTCTTCATAAACCTAATTACTGTGGTTTTGAACTCTATATCTAGTCGCCTTTTATCCTCCATTTCTTTCACAGCTGAGTTCTTTCCCTTTCTCTGCATTGTGGTTGCTTTCCTGAGTTGGTCCCTTAGTGGTGTGTAGTAGGTTTCCTCTAAGGGACAATGGCTCAGCTTCCTTATGTGGTGCGCAGCGTCAGCATTAGCTATGAGGCGCACAGCATCAGCGTCAGCTATGCGGCACGTGGTGTCAGCATCAGCTATGTGGCGCGCGGCATTAGCGTCAGCTATGGGGCGCACGGAGTCAGTGTCAGCTATGCAGCTTGCGGGTCTCAGTGTTGGTTGGCAATGGTGGGCCCCTCCAAGAGGAATCCACTGCTGGTCTCCCCATTGCCAGACAACTCTGCCTCTCCCCAAATGAGTCTGCATGGCCAAAGTCTCACTCAGGTTGCAAAACAAAGCAGTCCAGTGGTCTCCAAGCCAGTGAGCGAGTCACGCGTCCTCTGCCCGGTGGCGGACTCCAGGAACTGCTGTTCCAATTTACGCGTGCTCTCCCCAAACTTGCAGACCTCAGCCACACCTGGGGTTTTCCTTTTCCCAACCTGGGTCCTCGCCTGGACCTGGGGGGTCAGTGCTGTGGGAGGCCCCCGCCCTCCCCGTTGGAGAAAACCAAACCAGCCAGGCTTGCTGCCGCCAGTCCCTCATCGCTCGCTCGCGAAAGGCTCCTAACCTCACTCCTCGAGTATCTTCAAAGCTGCGCACCACTGCTCCTCCTGAGTCACAGCGTCCCACCTTTACTTTTGTCTGTGGAATTTTCACTCAGCCAGCTTTCCGGTGATTCTGGATGATGTTTGTTTTGTTGTTAAGTTGTAGTTTCGAACCTGTTGCATGGGCAGCAAAATAGGTGCTTACCTATGCCGCCATCTTGGTCTGTCCAAAGCTACTTCTTTAAATAAAATTAATAAAATAGAGCTCTGTCAAGACTAACTAAAGGAGAAAAATTAGATATAAATGGAGACTTCCAAGATACAGCTCTTAACCTGACAATTATTCAGCCTGAAATTAACTTCAAAAATTTTATTTGCATGCACATAAATAGTTAAGAAGAAATCTAATATAGAGAGATTATCTGATAATCCATCTTGCTTCCTACTGTCCTGAAAAAATAAAAGATTCTTTGCCCAAGTCTAACTGATATTTTCATATATTGGTCAGGTGGAATAAAAATCTAATTGAATTAGAAGCAATCAGAGAAAAATATTTTCTTCGTAATTTTTTTCAGGCAAAATTACCTAACCCTTAAAGACTAATGTAAAATATAAGGATTAAGGACAGCAAATCAAAACAACAATGAGATACCATCTCACACCTGTCAGAATGACTATCATCAACAAATCAACAGATGATAAGTGCAGGAGAGGATGCGGAGAAAAAGGAGCCCTCCTGCACTGCTGGTGGGAACGCAGACTGGTGCAGCCACTATGGAGAACAGTATGGAGTTTCCTCAAAAACCTAAAAATGGAACTCCCATTTGACCCAGTGATCCCACTTCTAGGAATATACCCCCAAGAAAACAGAAATACCAATCAGAAAGAATATATGTATCCCTATGTTCAAAGCAGCACAATTTACAATAGCTAGGATTTGAAAACTGCCTAAGTGCCCATCAGCAGATGAGTGGATCAGTAGATGTGGTACATCTATGCGATGGAATACTATGCTGCTATAAAAAAGGGATTCTTACCATTTGCAACAGCGTGGATGGAGCATTATGCTAAGCAAAATAAGCTAGTCAGAGAAAGATAAATATCACATGATCTCACTCATTTGTGAAATATAATGAACATAAACTGATGAACAAAAATAGAACCAGAGTCATAGAAGCATTGAACAGACTGTCCAACCTATGAGGGAAGGCGGGGGCAGAGAGGTGGTGGTGATGGGGTAAGAGATCAACCAAAGGACTTATATGCATTCATATAAGCATAACTAATGGAAGGATGGGGGAGGAAGAATGAGGACATGGGCTGGGAGATGGGGACATCTAGGGAGAGGTCAATGGGGGGAAGAAGGAAACTTATATAATACTTTAAACAATAAAAGATTTACTTCTTTAAAAAAGAAGCCAAATAAGTTTAAAAATTTCTGTCAGATTTCAGAACCTGCTGCTTTCTTTCATCCCTTTTTAATACAAATCCCCATTTTATCAATGGTCACCAAATGGTTCTTTTATTGAACATTTTTAAATGTTTGTCTGCCCAGACTCTTTTCTTTAAGGAATTGTCTCTGTCCCTCCTTATGGCACTGTCAATCATAGGGCCCTACATCCCCAAACCAGGAGCAAGCATATGACTTAGGTTAGCCAACCATTCATTCATTCATTCATTCATCACATACATATTGGCTGACCATGTGCCAGTACATTTTTAGAGCCTGAAGACACGATATTGAACATAACAGATAAAGCCTCCTGTCTCATGGGGTTTACATTTCATGAGGGTAGACCAACAAGATAAGTAAAATAGATGATATATTATAGTGAAGGTAAATGGAAAACATAAAATAGGGAAGAATATTACAGAAGGCTGAAATTTTAAATGAGTGGATAGGGAAAGGGCTCACTAAATAGGTGATATTTGACTAAAAGAGGTGAGGAAACAGCCTGAAGATATATCCCAGGCTAAAGAACAGCCAATGCAAAGACTCTGACATGGAATTGGGAATGTGTCTGGCGTATGTAAGGCACAGCAAGGAGATCAACCTGGTCAGGGCAGAGTGTGAAACGGGAAGAGATGAGTAGGAGATGAGGTCAGGGGTGTTCTGGGAGGCCAGATCATGAACATCATGAATGGTCTTTTAAGTTATTGTTCGAAATTAATCTTCCTTGAAGTAACATGGGCAAACATTGTAGTGTTTCATCTAACAAACCCAGGTCAATGGCTCTGGCTCCAGCACTGAGAGGAGACTGAAGGAAGCAAGACATAAACCAAGAAACCAGTGAAGAGACTGAGCCATAACCCAGAGAAGATGTCAGAGTGTCTTAAACCGGAGGGGGCAGAAGAGGTGGTCAGAGGTAAATGAGCCAAAGTGTTTATTACCTTTGCCACAATGTCTGATTTAGAAAAGAGTACATGAACCATGTTGGGCTAATCAGGAAATCCTGCCTGGAGTTCTGAAAAGGAGACTTGCCTTTTACCTGGGAGTTCAGCCACGAGAGGAAAGCACACCTGGATCTAGCAGTGGCCATCTCTGTTCCGGGACGAGCGCAGAGAAGGAAGCAAAACCGTGGGAAGCAGAGCTCAGAGAGAGGGGGGAAGAAAAGGAATCTTCCCGTACCACCCAAGATGAAACAGACATGTTTAGAAAGATGGACACTTGACTACGTCTTTTGAAATTTCAGGGTTTCCAATGAATATAGAGAATTCTAAACGTTTGCAACAGGATAAAGAGATATCTGCAAAGAAACAAGGAAGAGAATGCCATCAGATTTCTTATCTGAAGCCTAGCTCATAAAAAGATATTTGAGCAACGCCTTCAAAGTTCTGAGTGAAAAGAAATTGGTACATAAAATTCTATTTCCAGTCAGACACACAATTGATCATGAGGGCAAAATAAAGACGTTTTCAGAGATGTTTATTCCTCAGGTACTGTAAAAGAGAATATTGCTTGATAAAACAATTCAATAAAGTGAAACAGAAATTTAAGGAGAAAAATATGAGATAAAAGAAGGGGAAAAGAAACCATGAAATTAAAATTCAGAGAAGGCCAAGCATATAATGGTTGGGTGTGGGGGAGGGGGACTAAGTACAAAAGAGAAATATGTAAATTGACCATCACTTCATGGCACCCACAGCCAATCAGGAGTGAGTATGCAAAATAACCCAACAAAGATGGTGGTGGCCCTGTCCCCCTGCCACTCCAGGCCTCTGGACAGCGTGCCTCCTCAGGGCCTCCCTGCCTCGCTCCACAACTGTCAACCATCCTTGCAGCCTCCCTGTGGCCCAGCCCTGGCCTCAGAGGCAACCCTCTGGTACCTGAGGTCATAGTTCCCAATGTCTAGTGGCTCTCTCTACCCTACCCCTGTCCTGTTGCTCTGGTAAATGAAACCCTAACATTGGAGCAGCCCCCAGGGCACAGATGCATCAGGAGCTTGCTCAGTGCACAGTTAGCACACCCCGGGCGCCCGGGGCCAGCCAATGGGCGATGGTGGCAGCTCAGCTTTGTTTTAAATAGATGAAAGAGGTCACCTACACAGTAACCCAAATGACCAGATCTTCCTCCTCCCTATCTCACCAATTCAAGAGGGGAGGAGCAATGGGCGTGGAGGGAGGGCAGGCAGGCAGGAGGCAGAGGATGAGGAAGGGGGCCAGGTGCACCCCACTTCCACAACGAGAAAGTGAAATGCACTAGCGCACCTAACCTCTCTAGTCCTCCCCGTCTGCCTCGCTCCCCCCACCTCTTCCCCTCCATGCCTTCCCAGGAGCGCCAGCGCTGCACAGAGGAACTCTCCGGATAAGGAGGGCGAGGAGGAAGCAGTGCTGGAGCACGCAGGGCTTGCCACCGCCATTGCACAGGTTGCAGAAGCGAGCCTGCCACGTGCCAGCAGCCAGGGAAAAGAAGGCCTACCCTTCTTGCACGAATCTTCGTGCATCGGGCTTCTATAAATAAACAGCACTCTATTAAAACTGTTCTAAGAATAGTTCCATATTCCTAGTTCAATATCCCATGAACTGATTTTGCAGTCAATTCTCACCATTTGGAGCTACATTTTCTTTCAAGTTATGGTCTTATTGAAAAGAAAAAAAAATACTATTAATAATGATTTGTGGACTTACAAACATATAAAGCTCCTTTTTCCAAGGGACATTTTTTCCCATTGTTGGCTATATCTTTTTATCCCTACCTAAAGTTAAAAAGTAAAACATGTGCAATTAATTTTAAAAGATTAAAATAACTTTCCTGCATTGTAAAACATAAGGAATTATAAAGCTGACTGGTGTAGGAAGGAGAGTTATTTTACAGAGATGCCTAACGCAAGAATTTCCAGCAAAGTTCACCGAAGAAGAAATTGCCGGTGCTCTCTGCATCCAGTTTGTCTCTCCTCTCTCTGCCCCTGGAAAGGCCTCCAGCTCCATGTGGTTAGGAGAGGCCATGGGATACTTCTGACCTATGGGCCCTGTCAGGGGGGAGGTCACCTGTGACATATCCCGTTTGGAGAAGAGTATGCATGCTCCACACTCTCTCTTCCCATCATGCCAAACCCTGCCATGGTGGTGCCCCACAGTGACCATGTAGAGCCTTCTCATTCTTATGCAACCAGCATGGGACACACAGTTTGGAAAGTTTACTGTGTGAAGCTGCTGAGATGAGGGTTAATTTGCTACCACAGCCCAGCTAGCCGAGACTAACAAGAGCTTCCTGTGCCTTGCTAAGCATTAACGAAAGTCCTTTCTAAATATTTTAAAGTTATATTTAAATTTCCTATGTAAACTGGGCGTACACACAAGGTAGTTAATCCCATTTCTGGACACTTTACAAGGTGATTTTATTAGGAAAAGCATTGCTACCTCTACAGAGGATAATAAACTAAGGGGGAAAAAATCACCAAGAAACCACTTACTTTCAAAGTAAGCTGATCCGACCTACTCTCTCCTCCCTCTGTACAGAAACAATGGATGCAAAAACAAACAAGCAAGCAAGCAAACAGAAACACTGTCTGTAAAGGTGTCCCAATAGTTTGCAGAAATAACCTCAAACTATTCTGAGATTTCCCACTAATACCTATCAGTTTTGGAATTGGATTCTACCTTCATATTTTTGAATTAATTTTAAGAAAGCACAAATACTATTAATCAGAAAAAAAATAACAGCTCAAATATCAACCTGCCCTCTGAATAATTTGCAAAGCTTGCAAATTCTGTCTCAAAGAATAACCTCTAGATAGTTTTATGTCTTCAGCTAGCCAATTCTCTCTTTGCAATGTAGTTGTCCCTGTTCCTGCTCACACTGGTATATTTTGTGCAAAGATATTATGAGCCTTCAAGAATAAAACACATGTGGTCATCTATTCCTTTCCTGCCAGCTCACAGGAGTTTAACATAGAGCTTATTTAAAAATCAGCCAAGAAATTCTTGGAGTTCAAGTTGTTTTTCCATTAGAGGAATGAGACTTGGCATCACATGTTTCTGCTCTGGAAAAAGTCCACTGACACTCCGAATCACCTGGGAACATAAATTAACATTAAATAGATCTTATAACATAACTCTCACAGGCACAGCATGGAAAAGAAATAGGAAAACTATAGCCTGGTTTTTAAAATGTATTCACATGAAACTTCACAATATTCACTGCCCAGTAGGACTATGTCAAAATAATTAGACAAGCAGTCTATACTTAAGATTTCTCAGAAGACTGTTGGTGAGAATAAGGAGGTACAGCCACTGTAGAAAATAGTATGGTGGTTCTACAAAAAATTAAAAATAGAATTACCATATGATCCATCAATTCCACTTCTGGGTAAATACACAAAAGTATTTGAAAGCAGGGTCTCAGATATTTGTACATTTACATTCATGCCAATGTTATTCACAATAGCTAAAACATGGAAGCAACTCAAGTGTTCATCAGTGGATAAATGGATAAGTAAAATATGGCATATACACACATTAAAATATTATTCAGCCTTAAAAGAAATGCTGCAATATGCTACAACATGGATTAACCTTGAACATACTATGCTAAGTCTAATATGCTAATCACAAAAAGATAAATACTATATGATTCCACTTATAGGAAATACTTAGAATAGTCAAAATCATAAGGACAGAAAGTATAATGGTGTTTTCAGGGGCGTGAGCAGGGATTGATGGAGATTTATGGTTTAATGGGTATAAAAACTCAGTTCTCCATGAGGAAAAGAGTTATGGGGATGGATGAGAGTGGTGGTTGTGCAACAATATGAATGTTTAATACCACTGAACCATACACTTTACAAAGTTCAGACTGTACACTTTATGTGTATTTCACCACACTTTTAAAAGTGGAAATAAAACATAGAATCTTGTATAGAACTCAAAATAACCATGAGGCCATCAATTTAGACACACATGAATGAGAACTAAATATATAGTTTGCTTCCACTATTTGCACTTGGACTAGGAACTATGCTTGTAATATATCAGAGTGACCATAAGCAAGGCTCCTTCCCTATTGCTTAATGCTGATGGAAAAGTTGAAAATATTCATATGCTTTTGCATCAAGTTGGAGGACATTTTATTGCCCTATTAGCTGGTTCAAGACTTTCTTTTAGGTAAATATCTAGCTTGGCTCAAAAATACCACAGTAACACCCTTGTTACAAAATCTGGAATCCAGAAAACACAGGAGGCAATGAGAGAAAGGTGAAAGATGGAGACTTGAAAGTGGAGGAAAGTAGTGTGATGGGAGTGACACCCACAGTGTTGGTATAAGTAGAAAGCAGTGAAGAGTCAAGCTTTGCCTTCATGTGGGTTTCAGGTGTAGCCAACACAATAAATGCATAAGGATACCTGAAGAAATACATTGTTGGGAATTTGTACAAATCATTGTGCTTCATTCTTTTTTAAAAAATAATTTTACCACTTTATTTATTTACTTACTTAGTTTTAAATCCTCACCTAAGGATATTTACCCATCGATTTTGGAGAGAGTGGAAGGGAGAGGGAGAGACAGAGAGAGAGAAGCATTGATATGAGAGAAACACATCAATTGGTTGCCTCCATATGCACCCAGGTAAGTGCCCATGACTGGAATCGAACCTGGGACCCTTCATTCCACAGGCTGATGCTCTATCCACTGAATCAAACCGAACAGGGCTATGCTTCATTCCAAAAGGCCATAAATTTGGGGGATTAGTGCCAAATGCATAAAATCTCCAAGATGCACAGATGCCTCCACTGTTGACAATAGTGTTTGTTCATCACCATCATAACTAACATTTATTGACCACCTAGCTATATACCAAATATTGTTCTAGGAGCTATATTCATACTAACTCATTAGATCGCCCCCACCAACTTTAAGAGGTACTATTATCATGTCCATTTAACAAGTGAGCAAAGTGAGGCACAAAAAGGTTAATGGGGCCAAAGTCACACAGCTAGTACGGGAGACAAGAATTAAATCCAGACCATCCGAGTTCAGTTCCTGCTCTCCTCACTATTATGCTACTAGTGTATCCCTATATCTGTTCAACGCAAGATTTCTATGCTTAATAAGACTCAAGTCATCTACTGTGGTCATTGGTGGCATAGGTGACTATCATCTTCCATAAGAAGTATCAAGTTTTATATTATAAGAAACCATAGAGTTTATGTAACCCAGTTTTTCAACCAATGCAGGGTTTCCTCATACTACACCTTTTTTTTTTTTTATGACAAACTAGCCTTTTTCTAGATACCTTTTATAATGGAAGGCCCTAAATCTGAGGATCAGAAAAATGTTTTACTAGAAATAGTATTTGACAACTTTTGAAGATGGTAAACTCCACCCATTTTTGTCAACATCATAAGGTCACCCTGTTTATAAACCATCAATGAAACATTTGAGTATGAAAAGTATCACCACATAAAATTCCTCAGTGAAACATCAATTGTTATGGCAAATAAAGCATTCTTCACTAGACTAGGCACATGGGAGTCCTATTTACTGAGTTATACAATCTGTCTCATCAATAAATACTTACCTTAGGACACATGTGTGGAAGCAATAGGAATGTATACATCTGAAGACCCCCGAACAGCTAAGATATGCACCAAAACTAATATTTTGAGTTAGACCACCAGAGCCATAGGTTTTAATAACTACAGAAGGCAATAGTCACCAAAAAGAATGATGGCTTCAAAGACAGTAGCAAGACAATTTAAAGTGATAGGAAGCATATAATGGGAGAAACAGTGGTTATTATTGCTGTTGCTTGGCTCATAAATAAAAATAGTATTCAAATCAATATACTGATATTTTCAGAAAATATACCAGTGTTTTAGTTATATCCATAGAGTCAGAAAAGAGCTGTGAAGATAGAGAGCTGTGAAGAAAATGCTTCCCTTGCATTCCCCAGCAAATTTAGGATAGTATTTCATCTTTAAAAGGAGTTAAACCTTTTATTTAAGGTTAAACCTTAAATATATTTCTCATTAGGAATTAAAATACCTAATCCTTTTCAAATCATTTTACAAATAGAAAGTCAAAGGAATAATAAGAAAAATTATACTCTGATCCATATCATTGGTTTTGAACTTTAAAATCAGGATCACCCTAAGATTATTTTATTTTTATATTATATCAAATACAAATATTTTATTTTTAATTATTATTAAATTTAGATCAGTACATGCTTCATGTCTAGAGCATTCAATTTACTATTGGGCATCTAAACACGTAGTTGCTTTTAAAATAGATTTTTCATCCTACTAATAAAAGAATAATATGCAAATTGAGTACCTTCGATACACCCACAAGCCGTGCCCACAAGCCAATCAGGAACAAATAAACCCCAACCAAGATGGCTGTGGCCATTGAGAGTAGGAGGGAGGCTTGGGTTTCCCCGGCAATGGAGGAAGCCAAGCTTTCTGCCTACCCTTGCTGGCCTAGGCCTCCACTCAATGCTACGAAGTTTCAATTATAGAAGATATAATTGAAATGGCGGCAGCCATGGAGCTGGAGAGAGCAGAGACTATGGTTGCCCGGGTGATGAAGGAAGCCAAGTTTCTCAGCCCTAGTGCCTAGGCCTTTACTCTAGGCTACAAAGTTTCAAGGAAAATCTAGAAGACCAAATATAGTTCATTATTTATCGACACTATTAGCTTCCATCTGCATTAATCCTAACCTAGGCTATTATAATTTGATTCACAGATTAGAATAACAAAGTAGAATATAGGCCCTTCGGGTCATAAATATCACTAACAATGAATTTTGAAGAATTTTCAATTACATACCGAAAGCTACGAGCTTCTTCGTTCCAGTTATGTTGCCTCTGATCTGTGCAAGAAAAAGACAAGAAGGGGTCATGAGATGTCTACCGGAACTCAACTGCCTAAGAGGCAGTCAGAATCCTGCCATGTCAATCAACTCCAAGAAGTGTCAACAAAATAGTAACTTGGTCATCATAATAGCAGCTATCCAGTGTCCCTCCTGAAAGATGAGACAGGAAGTTCTTCCTACATAAGAAAAGACCTGGGTAGTAAACTAGCAAGGAATCGTTAAACTGAGATGCCCTGGAATTAAATGTTTTCTAAAACATAAGGTGAAGATAATGTTCTAATCCTCCTAAACACTCCTCCAGACACATTTTTACTTTGTTTTAATTATGGGCATACCTTGCATTATTGTGCTTCACTTTATTGCTCTTTGCAGATCTTGTTTTTTTGTTTGTTTGTTTGTTTTTGGTGATTTTCTTTTTTACAAATTAAATGTGTGTGGCAACCCTGGGCAAGCAAGTCTATTGGTGTCATTTTTCCAACAGGTCAGATAATGATTAGCATTTTCTGAGCTAACGTATTTTTTTTATTAAAGTGGATAGAGTGTTTTAGACATAACGCTATTATTGTTCACTCAATAGACTGCAGTATTGTGCAAACATAACTTTTATATTCACTGAGAAACCAAAAATTTCATCAAACTCTCTTTATTGAGATATTCCCTTTATGAGGGTGGTTTGGAACTGAACCAGCGGTATCTCTGAGGCATGCCAGTACCTGGAAAGGCACGCACATGGGTCTGTTTTCCTGGAATCTTGCCATGGGAAAATGTTTCATGTTAGTAATAATAATTCCACTTATTGCCTAAACCACATATTTAAAAAATACTGATTTTTTAAATTTTATTTTTGTAAGCAGTTTTGGGCTTAGAGTAACATTGAGAGAGAGATATAGATATGTCCCACATACCTCCTTCCCCCACACATGCACAGCCTCCCTCCTTATCAACATTGCTCATCAGAATGATACATTTTTTATGTAAGACAAACCTAAACTGGCACATAATAATTTCCCAAAGTCCATGGGACATTTATTGGTATCACGTTTTTTTGTTTTGATTTGCATTTCCCTGGTGGCCTACAACGTAGAACATCTTTTTATTAGCCATTTGCCGTTTGTATATTTTATTTGAAATCCAGGATTCAGTCAAGGGTCATTTATTGCATACAGGGTTGGGCAAAAATAGGTTTCCAGTTGTTTATGTGGAAAATAATACCTTAATGAATAAACACTCATATAAGAATAAATTGTTTCACATACTTGCAACTGTAAACCTACTTTTGCCATACTCTGTATATTGGCATGTAGCTCCCTTTGTCTTTGATGATTGACATTTTTGTAGAGTACAGGCCAGTTGCTTTGCAATGTCCCTCAGACTGGACATTTGTCTAATTGTTCACTCACAATTAGGCTAGATCAGTCGTGGGCAAACTCATTAGTCAATAGAACCAAATATCAACAGTATAACGATTGAGATTTCTTCTGAGAGCCAAATTTTTTTAACTTAAACTTCTTCTAACACCACTTCTTCCAAACAGACTCGCCCAGGCCGTGGTATTTTGAGCCACACTCAAGGGGCCAAAGAGCTGCATGTGGCTCACCAACCACAGTTTGCCGACTACAGGGCTAGGTGAACATTCGGCAGAGGTACACAATGCGAAATTGGAATGGGATTCTCTTTATATATTAGGAAAAGTACAAAATAGGTTGGATGGACATTTTCTTTCAATCACTCAATAACACCTAATGATTGCCTCCTATAAAGCAAATTTGGTGCTACAATTTGCAATTTATAAAATGTTTTTGCCATGAATTTATTCAGTTTGTACCACACCATGAGGTAAGTATTTTTAACCATTTTTCATCTCTTCTTTGTTTAAAATTGATTTTAGAGAGAGGAAGGGAGAGCAAGAGCAAGAGCAGGAGAGTGAGAAATGTCTATGAGAGAGAAAAACATCAATCAGCTGCCTCCTGTACATGCCCGACTGGAGATCTAACCCACAACCTGACCAGAATTGAACCTGCCACCTTTTGGTGCATGGGATTATGGTCCAATCCCTGGAGCCACACTGGAAATTTATCCAAGTTTATAAAACCAGTAAGACTACTTCTGTGGCCAAAACTTAAACATTGAAATACTGTAAATATTATAGAGCAAGAAGCCCTCTATTTTCATGTCAAATAAGTCCAGACATTTTTCTCTCCTACAACCTGCACTCCATGTTGTCTAAACATTGTGCCATGTTAGTTTTCCTATGTTAATTTATAAGGCAATTCGATGTTACTTTATTTAAATGTTTTTTCAACTATAACAACTTGAAATTGTAATTATTAAACCAGAAACGATGCGAAAGTAGATGACTTTAGCTGAATTAAATGCCAACTCATTGGCTTTTGTTCATGTTGATGTCTTCGTATTTTGGTGTCCCTAGTAATACACCAGCTTTTCACTTCTCCTCGGGTAGGATTTTATGTCACTTCCTTCTACTTTTCAAAGCAGTGAACACAGCATTGTTTCATGGTGTAGTAATCAGCATTTATATAAAATTTTCTTAGCATATTAAATGAGCTAGATTTTTTTTTAACTCTTGGACTTCACAATCCCAGTATTGTTTAGTTTAGGGTCAAGAAAACTTCGAGTATCCGTGTACATAATTGGTTCATAACCGATAGCATGGATGTCTAAGTAGACACTCCCACCAGAAAGAGCACAAATAGGTCTCCCCACTCTACATGGCAAGGCCACTGATAGGGATAAATGCCAGACAACTTTTCTAGCAATACTGGAATTTAAAGAGGAATACCACCCATGTCCAGCCCAGGGTGATTTATCTGTTCCTCAGACGCAGATGTACTATCTAAACCATTTTGAGTTTGGAAAGAACTTAAAGAAAAAAGTGTGTTGTTTTTCACTGATAAAAACTCTCTATCTCCTCCAGAAAGCCTCAAGCTGAGATGACAGATCAAAATCCATTTACTCTCTCATCCATGCACCATTTCCCCTAACACTCGGTGATTTGAATATTTCATTTGACAGTGAGAGTAATTTTAACTGCCTCAGTAATGAAGGTGGCATCA
The DNA here is from genome assembly GCA_027563665.1 of Antrozous pallidus. Lineage (NCBI taxonomy): Eukaryota > Metazoa > Chordata > Mammalia > Chiroptera > Vespertilionidae > Antrozous > Antrozous pallidus. The sequence continues at coordinate 97,790,806 of CM050517.1, forward strand.
TTATCTTTGTCCAGTGTTCAATTTCATAAGGGAGCAGAGACATAACCCTGGAAATAGGGAACGAAACTCTCTTTTAAACTTCCATAGAGTTATGTAAGTGTAACATCATTTTCTTTGGAATTGGCATACTATGCACCTCCTTAGAAAAAAGAATCTATATTTTCATCCTAGACGAAATGCATTATTCTAATTCATCATTTGAATCGATTTTCCAGGCCTAATACAGTAAAGGAAGATGCATTTGGTGATTATTCCTTGACTACATATATTACAGCCAGACAGAAAGAGTGAGGAAAAGTATGTCGGCTCTGAAGTTTTTAATAGAACATGCATCATTCATTTTCCTCACCGATCCTCCACAGACTCTTATTGTCTTCAAATAACAATGAGAACGGCTGCCTGCAGTTACCTTAATCACAGCGATTTCCCAAGAAATGAAGACTGACGTCTGTTGAAAATTATCCCAATTATGTCTTTGAAAATTAGTTCAAAACTGTGAAAATTACCACTTTCAATATTATATTAACCTCCACGAGGTGCTATTAGTCATTCTCACAGTCTTTCTAGAGCAAAATGTGACATTACTGTCCAATTTTTTTTTATCCATTAAAATTCAACTTTGAGATTTCACAGTTATTTTTATAACTTTGCTCAAAATCAATCTACATCAGGTTTAATCTAACCCTTTTGTAATACATCCTGAGAAGCAATTTCTTGGTGTAGACGCAAAAAGGTGGCCAAAATGCATTTTATTGGATCACATAAAATCGATCTAACCACTTGAAAATAAGTAGAAGATAAATAAGCGTAGAGAAAGATCTCACAAAGTTAACCATGATGAAAATAACAGTAGCTGACATTTACTAAGCTCTGGCTAGAATTAAATTTGTACCAGTATCTTCTAAAAGCTGCACATACCCCTAACCGGTTTGGCTCAGTGGATAGGGTGTCAGGCCTACGGACTGAAAGGTTCCAGGTTTGATTCCAGTCAAGGGCATGTACCTTGGTTGCAGGCACATCCCCAGTAAGGGGTGTGCAGAGGCAGCTGATCGATGTTTCTCATTGATGTTTCTAACTCTCTATACCTCTCCCTTCCTCTCTGTAAAAAAGCAATAAAAAATAATAAATAAATAAAATAATAAATAAATAGATAGATAGATAGATAGATAGATAATAAATAGCTGCCCACACACGAGTCATTCACTTTTCACAACCATCCTGTGCAGTTGGGCTGTCTTTACTCCCATTTAACAGATGAAAACAGCTGCCCTGAAATCTGCTGCTCCAGCTGGAGTCCTCTGATCCGTGGACAGCTGCCACCCCACTGCTCATAGCTGGCTGCCACTGCTCATAGTGTTGCCTCCCATCTTCCTCCAGACACCCTCATACACATATCTGTTTCTGACTTTGATGAGAACTCACAGTGATACATGCTGCGATAATAGCTCTCCCTCCAGAACCCACAGTCAGTCTAGAAGGGGGTAAGGGGGAAAGGTATAGGACAGGAACCCTGTGTCAGCAATCTCTGCACCCACAGCTATGCCCCCTCCAACCCAGCCAGACTCCTTGTTCATCTTAGCTTTCCCTAGGGCTCTCGCTCCAGTCCAGCTCCTTTGGGGTCTTCAATCAGACAATCAAGTCTGTAATACCTAACCCACAACTGCAGAAAAGCTGAGCCTCCCTTCCCCGGGACCCTTGGGCTCCATGCAATGCACCTGGCCTTGCCTCTGTGTCCCAGGACATCCTGAGGGGCTCTGTGGCTCACTGACCTCTCTCCACCAGCCAGGAGGCGACCTGCTGTGAGGGGCACAAGCACATTAGCAGTTGGTCGGCTGCAGCCAGCACTGCAGACCATGTTGGCAGACTCTCATCCCGACATGTTCGAAATGCCATGCTCCAAATCATTAGCTCCAGGAAGGAGGCAGAATCCGGGCCTCCCCAACCTCTCTGTGTTTTGGTTCTTGGTATGTTGTGAACTCCATAGCCATGAAATGAAGACGAAGGGAAGCACAGAGAGGAAGGAAAGGAGAGGAAAAAGAGGGAAAAGAAGGAAAGGAGGCCTTTGGTGTGAGCAGTGTTGATGGTGTGTTGCTGAAGAGTCTGACCAGCCAGGGGCCAGGCAGAGGGAGGAGGGAGAGGGACCTGCCACGAAAGAGGACATGAAGATGACAGAATACCAAGAACAAAAGTCACCTCTCAGCTTTCCACTCTGCTTTTTGTTTCCAGAGGCAATATCACTTTCAACATCACTGGCTCACCTTAAAGTTCCACTCCACACCTAGAAACATCCCAGAGTAGAGATTCCTTTGTACCAGCTCCCTGCACTTAGGAAAACTATCCTTCTGTACCTCTCTTTGACCAAAACGCTATTTCCCTGAATTTCAGTGTCAGTGGCTTGGAGTAAAGGCAAAGGAACAATAACGCGAAAGAGGCTGACAGCTCCCCTCCCATCCACCCCCAATGGAGGGAGGAAGGGGAGAGTTGGATGCAGATGCTAAATCTGTATTTCGCACCGAAGCATTCCTCTTCTCTTCCTTATCGGCATAAAGTCACTACCTTTCTAGTTGTTTGATCTTTCTTGCATAGAGCGGTCTCTGATTGAGCACTCCTATCATGCGCATGTTTTTAAACCCAAAGTTGATAAGCAAAGTCTGACAATGGTGCCTATTCTTGAGCAACGGGAGAGACCGGGTATATTCAGGACTCATGTTCACCATGTTCTTACTCCAAGGTTGGCCTTTGTCAATATGGCATTTTTAATAAAGAAAATCGTTTTTTATATTCAAAATACACATTCTCATTATTATAAACGGAAAAACGCAAAAGAAAAGGTTAACAAAAGAAAACAAAAACCTCCCAGAATCCTGACATCCAGAGAGAGACACTCTTAACTCATTTATTTCCGGCTCCATTCTTTTCATGCATTTGGAAAACTTGTAGTGTAACAAGGTTATTCAATATCTGCAGCTTTGTGTCTACAAGGCCTAACCTTAGAGCTCTGCACAGAGGGGGATTAGAGCTAATATTTGAGCCACTTGACAAGTCACATTGAGATCCTTTAATCACAGCGGAGGGCCTGACATTCCACTAGCTTTATCAGGCTTGTAGGAGATTTTGGACAGCACCCTAATGAGCCCTGGTGCTCTGAAGAGCATTCTTTTCTTATCTCAGTTGTTGAGCGTAGGTCCTAGGACGCAGAACAACATGAAAGTTCACAGGGGCATGCTCAGTCCTGGAAAACCGGCACAGAAAGCTCGGAAGGTGCTGTTGAGGACAAGACCAGTAGTACTTCTAAGCTGGGGCCGTCTCAAATATGTCACTGGCTGACATGTCTGTGTTCTTTGGAGGAATGAGCTACATGGACTGGCAGAATGCAAAGCTTGCTTAACTCAAAATTCCCTGCTAATAGGAAAACACAGGTTTCAGGATCATCTGACTCACCTTTAAAAAACTATAAAAAAAATTAAGGGAGACAACTAAGATGGCGGCATAGGTGAGCACCTATCTTGCTGTCCACACAACAATTTTGAAACTACAACTTAACAACGGAACAAACAACGTCCAGAATCACCGGAGAGCTGGCTGAGTGAAAATTCCACATATAAAAGTAGAAGTGGGACGCAGTGACTCAGGAGCAGCGGTGCACAGCTTTGAGGTTCGGAGCGCTAGCGAGCGGTGAGGGATGGGCGGCAGACAGCGGGGAGGTCGGAGGCCTCCCACAGCACCAACCCCCCAGTTCCAGGTGAGCTCCCAGGTTGGGGAAAGGAGGATCCCGGGCGCGGCTGAGGTCTGTGTGTTTAGGGAGAGTGCACAAGTAAATTGGAGTGCGCAACTGGGCAAGGAACACGGGCAGAGAATGCGCGACTCGCTCACTTGCTCGGAGACCACCGTACTGCCTTATATGGCCCACAGGTAAGATGTTCCCCACCCCTGCTTTAAAGAATGGAGTCCTGTTTAGAGTCTCTTCTTTTAATCCTCCTATATAATAAAAGGCTAACATGCAAATCGACCAAACTGCAGAACAACCCATCGCTATAATGTGCACTGACCAAGGGGGCAGACGCTCAGTGCAGGAACTGCCCTCTGGTAGTCAGCCACAAGCCTCTGTGGCAGTGCTACATCCCCCAAGGGTTCCCAGACTACTAGAGGGCGCAGGCCAGGCTGAGGGACACCCTCCCCTGCCACCCCCTGCAAAGTGCATGAATTTCATGTACTGGGCCTCTAGTCTTTTAATAAAGAATGAGTGGTTCCTATAGAAGTTACCTGCATCAGTAGCTCTCTCTCTCTCTCTCTCTCTCTCTCTCTCTCTCTCTCTCTCTCTCTCTCTCACACACACACACACATACACACACACTCACACACGTGTACAGTCAAAGGAAGAAAGCACACCAGTGTATCTATTTGTCTCAGCACTTCATCTCAGAAGCTCCTTAGAAATGCTGCTGTTACCTTCACAGCAGGTTTCGCCACAACAAAGCTGTGGACCCTTGTGACACACAGTGCTATTGGCAGCCCCGCTGGGAGAGAGAAAGCACAGAGTGAGTTCTGAGAGCAGGCATAGCTACAGACAGGTACACTTGCTTTGTATTTCATGGGGGGATTTAGTTGCCCGCAGTCTCTCCTCTGTATTTGAAGGTGCTGCTCAATAGCCAAGCACAGTAATAACTTCCAGTTAACACCGCATCCTACTGGCCAATTCCCTGGCACGGAGGTATGACGGGCTCAGGGCCAGAGGTCATATTACGCTATGAACAGACCCTGTCTATGAGGAGCAAAAGGACCCAGAGTTCCTAATGACAGAGCCACAGTTACATTTGGGGGGAATCCTTTCCAATTTTCAAGCTCACAGGTGCAAGAAACATGGGAGAGAAATCCTAAAACTTTACTTTACCAGTACTACACTACGAGGCCAAAAGAAGTCTCTAAATAATCAATAAAAATGAAAAACAATTCTGATCAACTTAGGCTAGAGGACACACTGGATTACCTTTCTGTGCTCTCTGGAGAAAATGACTTTACAAAATCATTATCATATCAAAGAGGCAACCGAACAGGTAGCTAAACATATCGGGGAATAGTAATTTAGAGATATGTCAGGCAGTTAATTTTAAATTATCTTGTTTTTCTGAAAAATGTGCTGTTTCTGGTATGTCGTCAGCTTTTTCAAATTTGAAATTTATTGTCATTTCTGTCATGTAATTTAAATATTAAGTGTCTTACAAATCCCCTTGTGGTTTTATATTATTTTTTTCTTAAAAAAAAAAAAAAAGACCCTTCAAATTGCATAAGCTTCGAGCCCCACAAAATCTGGGACACCCTTAGGGTCCCCTGCTCCCTCCTGTTTCAGCTTGGCCTTGGCTGGGCTGTGGCAAATGATGAGGTGGGGGTGCGTGGTGGCCGGAACTGTGCGAGGTCCTCTGAGGGATGAGAATCTTGAGTGGAGCTGAAGCTGTCTGACCCCGCACACCTCCAACCCGGAAGCACTGGTGCTGTCTCCTGTTAAATGGGCCTGCGGGCTTCCTGTCCTCCAAGCTATGGCATCTTTGTTTAATCTGCAGCACAGAAGCTGCCTCCCCATGCTGGTCAGGAGCTTTAAATCCAGCTGGCTGGTTCTCAGAGCAAGTCAGATGCTCAGTTGCAATAAGCAATATTTATATGACACGTCTAAGGGCATATCTATCACTCCAGGTCCCAGAGTTATTTACTATGCAGAGTGCTGAGACTTCAGGGCATCTACGATTCGCTAAAACTGTATGTAGAGTGTAACGTGTGCTGGCATCTATAGCTTTCATCAGAGCCTCAAATTGGTCCAGGGCATGTAAAAATTAATAATCACTAATCTACATTGGACGAATAAGGGCTTCCAAGGAGACAGTACTAAAAAAAAATAAATAAAAATAAAAATAATATAATAAAAATAATAAATCAAATAAATAAATAAATAAATAAATATACTCTAGAAGATATATTCTTTAATTACCCTAGATATTTTACAATTCATTTCTGTATTAAGCAAGGCCAGTGGTAGGCAAACTCATTAATTAACAGAGCCAAATATTAACAGTACAATGATTGAAATTTCTTTTGAGAGCCAAATTTTTTAAACTTAAACTTCTTCTAAGACCACTTCTTCAAAATAGATTCACCCAGGCCGTGGTATTTTGTGAAAGAGCCACACTCAAGGGACCAAAGAGCCGCATGTGGCTCTCGAGCTGCAGTTTTGCCGACCACGGAGCTAGGCCAGCGGACTTATACTGCCTTGCTTTACAATGAGAAAGCCTAAAAGAGGGCCCAGTTAAACGAAGGACGTGGTGAAAAGCACTGTGACTCTCCTGACACAGCGTATCATTCCCAAGGACTGAACTGTGCAGCCCCCAAATTCACATGTGGAAGCCCTAACCCCCAATGGGGAGGTATTTGGAGATGGGCCCTCAGGGGTAATTAGGTTGGGAGGGTGAAGACCTCATGATGAGATTCCTGCCATTAGACAAGAGAGAGAGAGATCCTGCTCTCTCCACCCTGTGCAGACACAGCAAGAAGACAGCCATCTGGCCCAGCCTGTGTGGCTCAGTGATTGACTGTTGGCCTATGAACCAGGAGGTCATAGTTCAACTCCCAGTCAGGACACATGCCTGGCTGCAGGCTCCATCCCCAATGAGGGGCGTGTAGGAGGCAGCCAATCAATGGTTCTCTTTCATCACTGATGTTTCTCTCTGTGTCCTTCTTCCTCTCTGAAATCAATCAAAAGTTAGAAAATAAAGAGAAGCCAGCTACCTGTAAACCAGGAAGAGAGTGATCACTAGAACCCGACCATGCTGGCACCCTCATCGGGAATTCCCCAAAACTGTGAGAAATACACATCTGTTATTTAAGTCACTCAGTCCATGGTATTTCGCTAGAGCAGCTTGAGCTGATTAAGGCAGTTATTATGGTGCAAGGCCTTTGGAAGAGATTTCTCTCTGGTTCAGCAGGGAATGGTTTGGGTGTCTCCTTGTATTTTACAGATGTGATCATGAGTCTATAACTAATGGTCTCCTACTCTACCCACTGAATGTCATAAACTTAGAACCAAATTCATCATTGTACTCTAGTAAAGGTCTAGAACCTTCCCACATACACTTTGTATATTAACTTCACTCCAAGACATCTCTTACTTTTCATGCTAATGCTTTCTTTTTCCATTTACTCATAATTTTACTAGAGGCCCGGTGCACGAAATTTATGCATGGGTAGGGTCCCTAGGCCTGGCTGGCAATCAGGACTGATCAGGTTCCCCGCATGCTCCCCCCCTCCGCCCCCTGCCTCACTCCCTCAGCACCCCACAGTTGCCACTGGTTGCCCACTATGTTCTGAACTGCCCCCTTGTGGTCAGTGCAAGTGGTCAAACTCCCATTCTCCTGGTCAAACTCCCGAGGGAACACTTTGCATATTATTAGCCTTTTACATATATATAGAAGATTATGTTTTACTATATGCATTTATTGCCAGTTGCCTCAAGTCCTTTAAAAAACAACTGTATTAAGTAAAAAAGTAAATGAATGATGAATGAATGATGTTTCCATTTAATATTTAAAATATAGATGTTCATAACTATATCTGGAATTATTTAGAAATGTTTGAAAAAACTTATCTCAACCATGCTCATCATCCTACAGAAGCAACTTTCCTATTCCAGGGGGTCCTAACGTAGGGCTCATGGACATACCAAGAGGCCTGTGGCAGAAATCAGGGAGTCCGTGCACTTGAATATACATCTTTACTGAATGTACATCTCTAACCAAAATTTAATATGTCCTTCAAGTGTAAGTATTGGCAATGAACCACCTAAATATTAGCAGCATCTGCGATTTTTTCCTTTTAGAAATCACAGGTGTTTTCTTCTCTCATTATGGTTGTTGCAACTATTTCCATTTATGCTCATCACCACCATTAAAATGTCATTAGACTTGCTGCTACGTTGTTATTTAATGCATTAATAAGGGAGCACATATATGACTACATCACAAATGCTTTTATTATGTTTTTATATATTTTATTCCTGTAAGATCCTTTATATTTTGTTCTATACTTCTGAAAAGGGGTCCATAGGCTTCCTCAGGTTGCCAAGGGGTGTCCAGGACATAAAAGAAGGTATAACTCTCTGACAAACACCAACGGTTTAGGTACCGTTTTACAGAGCATTTGCAAATGTAACTGGGGATGGTGGTTCCTCTTGATTGGCGTTCTCTTTCAAAGAAAGGGGACATAGGAAGCTACGTGAATCATCTAGTGCCTTTGACAATATGAGGTCACAGTAGACTCATGCGCAATAAGTCTATTTCTTAAGTCCATTTGCATTTCCAAAAAGGCATTCGACAACTTTGTGAAACTTTGGGGTCTATGAGGTTTTTTGTTTGTTTTTTTCACCTTTTTCACCCAACCCCTAACAGCCCTTCTGACAACTCTCAGTCTGTTCTCTGTATCTATGAGTCTGTTTCTATTTTGTTTTAGTTTAGTTTATTAGATTTCCCATGTAAGCAAAATCATGCAGTGATTACCAGAGAGAAAGAGGGATGGGAGGAGTAGAAGGCACAGGAGGGATAAATGGTGATGGAAGGAGACTTGACTTGGAGCAGTGAACACACAGTACAATATACAGATGATGTGTTTTAGAATTGCACACCTGAGACTTATATAATTTTATTAATCAACTAGAGGCCCGGTGCACAAAATTCATGCATGGGGGTTGGAAAGGGGGTCCCCTCAGCCCAACCTGCACCTTCTTCATTCTGGGACCCCTCAGGGGATGGCCTGATCCCCAAAATGACAGTCAGACATCCCTCTCATAATCTGGGACTGCTGGCTCCTAATTGCTCACCTATCTACCTTCCTGGTTGCTCCTAACTGCCCTCCCCTACCAGCCTGGTTGCTACTAACTACCCTCTCCAGCTGGCCTGATTGCCCCTAACCACCTCTGCTTTGGCCCCCACCACTGTGGCTTTTTCCACATGAGTGTGTGCATGAGCATGGACACACACTCACACACCCACACTCACAAAGAGTCCTTGGATGTCCAGAAGATGTCTGGTCTAATTAGCATATTACCCTTTTATTATTATAGTTGTCATCCCAATAAATTCAATAAAGTTTTAAGAAAAAAAACACACTTTAGGTCAGCATTTCTATCACTGAGAGAGAACACAGCCATTTTTTCTCATCTCCTGGACCTTCCTTATTTGTTTCTGACATCTGCTGGCTCCAATCCTTTCTCGGCCCTCCTCCACGTCCTTCACCCTGAGTCTTAACCCTTATATCCGCCTTCAAACTGAGAGTAGTTTGATTCACGACTCAATCGTGTTAATACTGTTTTGCAAGTTATCCAAGCCCCTTCCTTTTATTTTCTTCTCCCTTGCGTGTTAGGCTTTTTAAGTTTTTTTGTCAGACACGTTGGCACTTGCGGCACATTGGGAATGGGGCAAGAATGAGGAAATGAAACCAAAGGCTGTTAGTGTAATTGCCTCTCCACACTGAACAATTATGTTTAGCTACTGCTGTGATGTTTGCAAAAAGGACCTGGTACAAAAGAATGTGCATGTTTGTGTGGGTGTGTAGGAGGAAGAGCATACATATGGTGAGACCACCCCAAGAAGGCCTCTGTCCCTACTTCCCAAATTCCAGGAGAGGGAGTAAAGCTAGACTGGGGAGACTCTCATCAGCCCACCCCAACCTGCAACTCAGTGAGAGGTGGAGAGTGAGGAGGCACAGTGGATCCCTGGGGATGGAGTGTCTCCCCTCTCTCCTTCACGCCAACAGGAGGATGGAATCCCTGGGTCCCCTGCGCTGTTCCCATGAAAATTGTAGCTGGAAATTGGAGTTCATGAGTAAAGGATAAGGCACCAGATTATCTATGATCCTCTGAGTATAACTAGTAGGTTTTGCAGGTGACCGAGTTCTTATCCTTTTAAGCGATGACACTTCTTTCATGTGGTTCTTTTAGACAACTGAATGGATGATAAATATACTATGTGCTATATTGCCTACCTCCTACATATTTGGAAACGTACCATGAAATGAGTTTAATCTTATATTGATGACTCTGGGTCAACATTGAAAACATTGCTTTCTTGAATGGGTGTATTACAGGGTATGGGCCAGGATCCACTGAGAGTAGTTGACCATAATGCTGACATCTTGGAGTTCCTACAGCTGCTTTTTCTATTTTTTTATTTTTTTGTTCAATCCTTTCTCATCAGACATCATTCTCACTATTTTCAATAATCCTAATGAAAGTTTATCTCATCTTCCAGTAGATTTGGAAATCAAATATATAATAATGAACAGATTGAGGACTTGAAGGCATTTTGAATGAAATTAATGGTATAATGCATGAGATTTATTTGTTGTTTATGACATCTTTTTGGGTGTTCACAAGCTTTACTTATTGGCTGATTCTGTGCTATGTGCTAAGTGTGTGAGTTTATTAGTGCAGAAAACTTTCAAATAGATGAGATCCAACCATACTTGTTTTTCTGTAGAAATCTTCCATTGTGCTCATAGGCATGTCTGTATACCAATTCAGTGAATGCTTATCCCAGGTTTTGGCCAAAAGCAAGCCCCATTGTTGAGTTAAAATCTCCCGAATCTAGTAACTGAAATATTTACAGACCTGACTACACAAACCACTAGATTCTGCCATCAGAAATCTCTGAGTCATACACTCATTTTCATAAAGGCAGCAAAACCAACTGTTCCCACTTCCTCTTTCCCTTGGGCTTTATTTGTCTCATTTAGTTGTAACCACACGATGTGGTGGAAGGACTGTGGACACGTATTGAAATTCTGCTCCTGTCCCCAACTAGCTATTGTCCTCGCAAGTCTCAGCTTTTTCATCCGTAAAGTGACTACAACATAGGTCCCATGGTGTTTGTGAGGATTAATTGACATCATTTCCATGTCAGGCACTTAGTGGATGCTTAATAATTATTTGTTTCCCATCTTTTCCCAAGTTTCTTTATTTTACTGTTTATTGACTCTGCAACACCCAAATGTAGAGATCACCTTCAAAATATGGAGTTAACAACCGGCCAGTGTGGTTCAGTGGTTGAGTGTCAAGCATTCACCAGGAGGCCACTGGTGTGACTCCTGGTCAGGGCGCATGCCCAGATTTCAGGCTAGATTCCCATAGGGGGTGTCCAGGAGACAGTGGATCAATGATTCTCATCAGTGATGTTTCTAGCCCTCTTTCCCTCTCCCTTTCTGTCTCTGAAATCAATAAAAACATATATATTTTTAAATGTGATGATAACTTCAGTCCATCTACCTATGTGTAAAATAGTCTGTGTTAGGTCTGATCAAATTATTGAATCAATACTCCCTCCCCTGGGAACTGACCTTTAGGCCACTTCGCAATGGACATTCCACTTGCTTAGATCACATTTACCTTGATAAGACCATTCTCTCTCCCCTCCGGACTTTCCCAGAATCCAGACCTGCACAGATAATTCTCTGACCAGAAAAAGTCTGCCTATAGTCCTTTAAAGACCTCTGACCCCAAACCATCTTTGGGTGCTGGTGCCATTTTGGGGCTCAGTCCATCTGGTATCCAGATGACATAATGAATTCATAATTCTTTACCCCTTTTGGCCTCGTGTGTTCCTCCTTTGGCGACCAACATGAGAGGGTTGGTGCCCCCTGGCTATCCACTCAATCGACTCATCCCAACCTTGACCCAATCTGGTGGCGTTCTTAGGAGAAAAAAACAGCTGCGACTAAGTAGTCTGGTTCACCTCACTTGCCTGTCCCTTACTTGGGCTCCCATCTCCTTCACCAACAATACAATTTCTTAGTAATGTCTGCAGTACCTTCTTCACCAGGTATTTTTCAACTCCAGGACCATCATCCTTTTCTCTTCCTTTCTTGATGCTTCTCCCTTCATTTCTGCCTCTGCCTTTTTCTGTACCTATCAAGCCTACACATAATTATCAGATCACTCTTCCACAAAAATGACATCTCACTGGTTTTAAAAAATCAACAATAGTTCTCTATGCCTAGCATTCCTTTCGACCAGTGAAACCATCCCCAGCTCCCTTGTTCTCCCTCCCACCAGCTCCTACCATCTAATCTAGCAATCTCTCCATGACAGTCCAACTGGCCTCATCCATACTTTTCTGATCATTTCTTAATACTTTAGTGTACACTGTGCCTCTTACCTAGAATCTCCTCTCTTGCCTTTTCATCCAAACTTGTTTCCTTCAATTTCTTAAAACTATAAAATTTTGGAGTGAAAAAAAAAACACTTCCTGTCCTTGGGTTTCAATCCAAGAATGCAATGCAATCCCCTCATTTTTGTGCAGTCACAAAACTAAAACCCAGATATGACTTGTGACATCCTCTATCGAAAAGCTCTCAGACACCTAACTCTATCAACTCCTCTCAGGAAAGCATGTGCATGGCCAAGAGGCAGGAGGACTAATACTATGGAGTAAGAACTACACCAATACTAAGGACTACATACTATATATTAGATATACTATCTAATATACTGAATATCCATATACTAAGGACTATGCTAATACTAATTCCAGGCTCTATTGTAGGAGCTTTCACATGTGCTCATGTGATTCTCATAGTGACCTGTTTTATCACAAATCTAACACTCAGAAAGGTCAAATAATGTATTTTCTCAAAGCCATACATCTAATCAATGTCAGACTCAGTTTTCAGAATGAGGTTTGTTGAAGCCCTCAAATTTCACTTTATCTCTATATCTCACTATTCCCTCTTCCTGAAGATGCTACGTGGAATTCGCATTGTATTTGTGTCCCTCTGTGTATGTTATCTCACATGGGTGCTTGTACAGTTTTGCTAGGGCTGCCATAATAAAATACCATTGCTGGGTGGCTTAAACAGCAGAAGTGTATTTCCTCACAGTTTGAGAAGCTAAAGCCTAAGACCCAGGCATTGCACAGGTTCGGCTGAAGACTCATCCTAACATCTCCATTTTAACTCAGTGGCCTCTTTAAAGGCCTGATCTCCCAATACAGTCACATTCTGAGGTGCTAGGGGTTAGATCTTCAATATGTAAATTTTGTGGAAGACCCTTTCAGCCCATAGCAGTTGTCTGAAACTACATATTCTACTTGTTGTCCTTAATCTCAGCCCCTCCCAAATAATCTCTTTCACCAAAATGCTACTATAATTAAAATCACACAAAGTAGTGTGTAGATCTTTCATAAATCTACATTTAATGTAATGTTATTATATTGACGTTATTAATAACATAATTTATTAGTATTGATAGTATAATAATGTGAGAAGAATCTAGATATGCATTTATCACGTCCTGATTGCTCTTTGTTTCAAACACTCTTCAAAAACAGTAAGTAAAAATATCTGCTACCCAGCTGGTGTGGCTCAGGGGTTATGTGTTAAACCATATACCAGAAGACTGGGAGAAAGGGGCTGCCAGTTGGATTCCCAGTCAGGACACACACTTTGGATCTCGGGCTAGATCCCCAGTAGAGGACATGCAGGGGCAGCTGATCGATATTTCTCCCTCATCTATGATTCTCTCTTTCCCTCTCCATTCTTTTCTCTCTAAAAGTCAATAAAATAGCCCTCGCTGGTTTGCTTCAATGGAGAGAGTGTCAGCCTTAAGACTGAAAGGTCCTGGGTTTAATTCCAGTCAAGGGCACTTGCTTGGATTGCGGGCTCGAGTGTGCAGGAGGCAGCCGATCAATGACTCTCTCTCATCATTGATGTTTCTATCTCTCTCCCTCTCCCTTCCTCTCTGAAATCAATAAAAATGTATATATATGCATATATATTTTTTAAATCCTTATATGTTTAAAGTAAAAGTAAAAGACAATAAGAACATTTTTTTCAAAAGTCTCTGCTAACAGCATTAAGCTCCATCTGTATGCTAAGTTCTACACTATTAGACTGTTTACTCTTCCAAATTCACCACCCCTCACATGGACAAATATGACCACAGCAATCAAACAAAAAACTTCATGTAAGAATCTCACCATTGAAAAAATGGAAGACCAGGGTTCCTGGAAGACCGCCAGTTCTTAAGCCTAAAAGCTCTCCTGAAGCATCAGCAATTTTCAGAGGAGAGGAATGAAAAGAAATGGTAGTGAATTGTGGAAAAAAATGAGGAGGGGCCAAAGTTTTGATGAATGTGTTTATATTCCTTTATAACTTATCACAATGAGGTCCATAAATTTTAAATTCTAACACTTCATTCATTTTTACAAATCGGTGACTTTTATTCACAACAAAAAATAAGTCTTACTTCATCTTAATTTCAGTAGAGTGTGGCGAACTTGCCTAGGTCAGTGGTTGCAAACTCCTTAGTCAACAAAGCCAAATATCAACAGTACAACGATTGAAATTTTGAGAGCCACATTTTTTAAACTTAAACTTCTTCAAAACAGACTCACCCAAGCCATGGTATTTTGTGGAAGAGCCACACTCAAGGGGCCAAAGAGCCGCGGTTTGCCAACCACAGGCCTAGGTCAATGACAGCAGGACGATGTGTCTTATATGTGTGCACATATAAAAAAGCCAGCAGCCTTTTCTGAGAAAAGGCATTACTAAACAAATTATAAATATACCAGCTGCTATCAGAATACAATGGGAGGAAAACATTCACTTGTAATTTCTAGATTACCCATAGATCGGGTAATACTTTTCAATGTTCTAATTTGTTGTGTTTTACAGAGTGAAAGTATCTTCAGCGTAAGGTTAGTTGTGATGTCTGCAACTCAGGAACATGAAGACAGTCCATTAGAAATGGGTTACGTAGTTCTTCATGGTTCTCACTTTTTAAAAAAAGGAACTGCCCTATGAGTATGTCAAGTCGTCTCACATGAGGAAAGTTTTGTAGAGGGACATACGGGGTTAATGTTTGCACAACATTGTGTCTCTTTTTGCAAGTAATATGATTTGCAACAATGAAAAACTAACATTTATTAAATATTACATCTCAATTCTTTCCTCTCAATGCATAACCATTTTTAAATCCCACTTACCTCTAAAAACATTCCTCCTGCTAAAGCCATGCTTACTCACTTCTCATTGTTAAGCCTTTCCTTCAAAGAAATTTTGCTTTTTGCTCCAGTTCTCACCACATACTTGTTTTTTGGATTTGAGGCTCACGGCTGTATCAGGGTCCCACATCAAAGCTCATGGGCATTTTCTTAGTGCTGAATCCAATGGGCACTTTCACTTCTTGTTGCTAACATCCCGCAGCATGAGCCGTCTCCATCTTCCCTGGACTTGGCTCTCAGGACTCCACTTTCTCCTGGCCTTCTTCCCCGCTTCCCATTGTCTCTTCCCAGACTTTTGCCCACTCTTGTCCCTTTAATCTCTAAAGTTTTCTCTGGGGGCTCCGGCCACGCTCTTACTTTCTCCGGCTCTGTTTTATTTAACTATCACCACTCCCAACGAGTCCCACACTGTATCTCAAGCCAGAACTACATCCTGAACTCCAGTGATATCCATCCAATTGCCCACCGGACACCCCCCATTTCCATGTAACACAGTTTCTTAAACACGTAAAAATAAATTCATTATCTTTGTGTTGTCATCCTCATCCTGACGAATGGCACCATCATCTACCCTGTCCCTTAACCCAGTGATCGGCAAACCCATTAGTCAACAGAGCCAAATACCAACAGTACAACGATTGAAATTTCTTTTGAGAGCCACATTTTAACTTACACTTCTTCTAACACCACTTCTTCAAAATAGACTTGCCCAGGCCGTGGTATTTTGTGGAAGAGCCACACTCAAGGGGCCAAAGAGCCACATGTGGCTTGTGAGCCGCAGTTTGCCGACCACGGCCTTAACCCAACTTCTCCTTATTGACTTTACTTTTGTATTAGCAATAAATGGATACACCAATTTCTAAATGTGAAAATAAGTATTGCTCAATTAAACTGTAAAAATCTAATTTAAATTACACTTAAGCATATATTTCTATTTATTTTATAACCACAAATGGATGCCACAAATGTCCCAAAGAACCTAAGGAATAGACCGATAGTATTTTAAATTAACACTATATAAATTATGCCTCCAAAATGCTTTAAGAGATTAGAAAAATCTATTCTGTTCAATATCTGAAACATTTCCCTTTATGATTTGTCTATGCCATTGTCTCTATCAAAGAAAGATATTTTGAGTGAAAGCCAGTTGCTGTGAAGCCCGATGCTTGTTTCAGTCAGTAAGGTCTTGATGTATAATCATGTAAGCAAACAAACTCTAAGCCCATGTGTCTTATGTGTGTGCTCATATGAAAAAGCCGCAGCCAGAAAGCCCCAAGGAGCGGGTGCTTCATCTCTGCTCCTGGTGCTGCCACTACTCCACCAGGTGGCCCGGCCACGTCACCCTGACTCTCCTCTGACATTTAGAATTAACCCTGGCCCTTTGCTAATCATCACATCACTTTCATGTGTATACTCTACACAAAGTTAATCTGATTTTAGTTTGATCATAAAAACCACTCCTTGGAGACCTGGCCCATTTTTCTCCGTGGTCAGCCGCGCACTGAAGAGCCACAAGTTTGATTCCCAGTCAAGCGTAAGTATGTACCTGGGTTGCAAGTTCAATTCCAGCCCAGTGAGGGTTGCCTGCAGGAGTCAACCAATTAATGTGTCTCTCTCACATCAATGTTTCTCTCTCTCTCTCTTTCCTCTCCCCCCAACCCCACCTCCCTCCCTCACTTCCAGTCTATCTAAAAATAAAATAACAAAATCAATGGAAAAAAATATCCTTGGGTGAGGATTAAAAAATTTAAACTATATAAAAATATAGAAATGTTTTCAAAATCTTGAGGTAAGCAAAGATTTCTTAACCCAGGATGCAGAAAACACTGAATAAAAAAATAAAAAATTAAAAATGTCTGCTTATTAAAAATGACATTAATAAAATAAGCAAACTAAAAACTGGGCAAAAATATTCACAAAACATATATCTAGCAGAGAACCTATATCCAAAATATGTAAAGAATTGTTCCAACTCAATAATAAAATGACGAACAGACCAATTTGAAGAGAGCAAAGGATCTGAACTATACTTGACAAAATACTTACTAATGGCCGGTAAGCACGTAGTGCTCAGCAGAGTGGATCATTAGGAAAATGTAGCAAACCACAGTGAGCTACCATGATAATGGCCACATTTAAGAGACGGTGACAAGATCAGGAACCACCAGAAGTCACAGCCATCACTGACAGAAGTGGAAAAGGTGCAATCAGATATTTTCCTGTTTGGCAGTTTCTTATAAAGTTTACCATAAATACCCTATGACCACCAGTTCTATTCTCTAGTATTTACCGAAGAGAAAGGAAAACATATCCACAGAGACTCACGCGTGAATATCCATGGTGACTTTATGACAATCTCAAACTAGGAATGACCCAAATAGTCAACAAGAAGAAGAGAGGTAAACAAATGGTGATGCTGTGATGTAATAGAGTAGACAGCAGTACACGGAAATAACCTACTAGTGATACCTGCAACAGCATAAATTAACCTCACACCTTATGCTGAACAACAACAAAAGCCAATTTCGTAATAGTGCAGGCCACGTGATGCCATCGATACAAAGTGCTGGGACACGAGTGAACTTCCGGAGAAGGAAATTGGGACAACAGTTGCCTGGGGAAGGTGGCGGGAGGGACGATAATAGAGCATGAAGGGAAATATGTTGTATCTTGGTAATCGTGTGAGTTACATGAATATATATGTTTGTCGAAACTCAGAATCACAGCGCTTACAACCTGTGCATTTCACTCGAGGGAGATTACACTTGAGGGAAGTCATTTAAAGCATTAAAGGTAATGAGACGATATTGTTTTGCTGAAACGAAAATTAAACCAGAAAACACATAAAGCGATACAATAGGGCAAATTCATCCCATGCTTCGCCTCGAGGAATATGAGCCCCCCCGACGTGGGCGAGATGGAAAATGCGAATCTGTTTTCATTTCCACCGACTTCATTTCCACCGACTGCAATCACAGTGAGCTTCAGGCTTGACAGGTCCGTATTTTCCACACAACGTGCTCTAGTGACCGTAATCACCTTTTCTTCCCCCATGTGGCCCATAAACGAAAGCCCGCCTCATTCCTTATCCAGAACCTACAGACGACATGGGGATCTGGCCCTACATTAGCTGTGTTAGGAGAACTATGAGGGCTCAAACCATTGCCTTCCGGGGAGAAGTTCAAGGCTAGTTTGGAATACAGATGATGTTCGCCTTACACGCCGACTTTCGAACCTAATTAAGGATACGCTATGGCTCCACAGTAATTTTTCCTATGTCAGTGGATACACATTCTAGATTTAAATGTATAACTAAATGTCTATCGTGTGCTTCTTAGTGCTCTGATGATAATTAAACGTGCTGATTGTACTTGAAGTATATGAAAATTCCTAATTCTTCCTCTTCCCTCCCCACCCCACCAAAAATATGAACTATTTATAAAACTTTCATTGGCTCTTCATTTGGTTTTACTTATCTGGACTCATAAGCCATGCACGCTAAATTTCAGACGTATAATTTGTGGCTTCCTGCTTCCAAGATTACTCCATCGTTCTCGTGCGACTGTTATTCTAGTGAAATATTTGCACACAGACTCGGGGTACACCGGCAGTTCAGACTCGACATGATTTAACAGCATCTACATCTGTTTCTCATCATCACATGACTGGAAAATATGCCTCCTAAACATTTTTTACTATATTTGTCCCAAACATTGTTTTTATTCTTGTCTTGAGACATTGCTATGTAAAGAAAACAGAAGATAAGATGCCCCTCTCTGGTTGTCTCCTTCTCTGGCTTCAGGATTCTCTCTCGCTATCTATCCATCACTCCTTCCCAAGCCAAACCAAAGCATGAGTCGTATCTTCCTTTTATCAGGGTGTGAGAGCACAAAACAAAATCGAGATGTGAAAGGGGAAAGAGCCCATTTAAATTTTTTTTTTGTTTTAATCCTCCAAAAGCAACAACTGGCTTTGGGAGAGTACTCCAAGGTTAGCAAGACTGCATCTGAAGAAAGTGGCCACGGATACAAATAAGTGTGAAGTCTGTTTCAGGCTCCCAGAGCTAAAAGCCAAGACAGAAAATTCCTGGCTTTCAGGGGGTCATCATTGCTAGGTCCCCAACATTTCAAATTGCAACACAAACATCTGTTCTAACTCTCACTCCCCAACCGAAGTCAACTGTATTTTAAATTCAAACATTTTCCCAGAAATATAAAACATAATTAAATCATAAGAATATTCTCTTCAAAATGCTAAGTTAGAATAAATGGATCTAATCTGATTTCCATTCTGTTGCTCTGGGTTTCAAGTCACAAGTCTATTTCCTCGTGTTATTTGTATTGTGTTAACACAGGCAAATAACAAAGCAAAATTTAAAAGAATGAAAACAAAAAACAAAAACTCCTGAGTAATTATAAATCCTAGAAACTGGCCAGAGTTCTTATGTATCATATATAGTTCATTTGTTAAAGAAACAAAAATAAAAGGAATAATTCTTTTCAAAAACTTGGAGACGTATTTTTCCAGTTTGTGTCTCATTCAGGACCTTGATTTTTTCTGTTCTATTCTTAATTCTTTTTTGGTCATTCACAGCTCATTACACTCTGGGGAGGGGGGTGACTGGATAAAAGGAAAGGAGAGAGACTAACATGGGTACAACTGGCTGCATCAGCAATGAAGAAATGCTTCCTTCTTAAAAAGCCTAAAAGTCCTGCTCTAATAAACTGGTTGGTATATGTGAAAATCTAATGGATCCTTAATATCCTTAGTGCCTGTCACGCTGATTAAAAAGTATAACAGCAGCCTGGCCAGTGTGGCTCAGTGGTTGAGCGCTGACCCACGGATCATGAGATCACGTTTCAATTCTGAGTCAGAGCACAGGCCCAGGTTGCGAGCTAGATCCCCGGTATGGGGTGTGCAGGAGGCAGCCAATCAATGATTCTCTCTCCTGTTTCTCTCTCTCTCTCCCCCTCTCCCTTCCTCTCTGAAATCAATAAAAATATTTTTAATTATTTTTTAAAAACCCAAACGTCATTTAGTAAATCTAAGAACTCATGTCAAAATCCTAACAACCCTTAAAAGAAAAAGCAAACATTAGAAGTAATCATTGAATCTAGCATGGTCATAAGATAAAAGATTAATATAAAATGCAATGGTAGTTCTATTTAATAGCAAGAACTTAATTTGAAAATAATATGTAAATGCAATTCCCTTTATAATACCATTAAACAATATTTAGGGATAATTATCACAGAACCAGGCAAGATCTCTGCACTGTAAAGCATTGCTGAGAGGAGATCTAAAGGAGACCTAAATAACTGAGAGTTATGCCATGCCATGGATCAGAAGACCATATTGTCAGAAGCCTGGATAAACAAATTATGGTATACCCATATGATGGAAAATTACTCCATTGTATAAATAAATTAGATAGAATGTAGATATACTAGTATGTAATAACATGAATGAGTCTCAAAATAATTATGAGTGAAATAAGCCAGACAAAAAAAGATTACTTAAAATTTTAGGAAATACAAAACAATCTATCTACCTATATAAAAGGCTAAGCGACCATCCAACTGTCTCACTGGACAGTAGCTATGACGCATACAGACCAAGAGGGGGCAGACGCTCAATGCAGAAGTTGCTGAGCTCTGTTGACTTGGCAGCAGCGGTTGTTGGTGATGCACCCCAGAATCAAAGAAGGAGCCCAGTTTGGAGGGGTGTCACCCAAGAACTGCCTTCTTGCAATTGGGACCTCTAAGGGGATGTAGGAGAGCCAGTTTCAGCCAATCCTTATAGGCCAGGCTGAGGGATCCCACCTGCCAGAGGGATCCTGCTCATTTCCCAGATGCCCTTCAAGCTGTGGCACCACCCCAGGTGCAGCCAGCCGAGGAGGGATCGCTAGAGGTTGGCTCCAGGCATGTCCAGCCCTTCTTGCCCAGTCCCACTCTGTAGCCACCTTTCTAATTAATTTCCTTTCAATGTGCATGAATCCGTGCACCAGGGCACTCATAGTAATACAAAGTACATCAGAGGTTGCCTGAGGATGTGGAAAATGAGGAAGGTTGCAGGGAATTACATTTTCTTGATTGTGATGATAACTTCATGACTGTATATAGATCAAACTTATCAAACTGTATAATTTTAAATGTTTTATTTATTAAACATCAACTATACCTCAATAAAACTAGCTTTTTGGGGGGGAGGGGGGAACATCTTGGTATGGGATTAATTTAGATAAATTTGAGAAACAGAACTAAGACCAGTGTGGCTAGAAGAGATGAGTGAGAGGGAACTCAAAGTCAGAGGTAGGCTGGGGCCAGACCACATATGTCTTTATAGGTTCAGGCTAAGTATCTGAAACAACATATCTAAGTGGAGGATTATAAACAGGGCAGTAGCAAGAGCTCATTTATGTGAAATGCTGACTGAGCAGAGTAAAACAGCTGAGTCAACCCTCTGGTCAGGTGGCTATATCCAGTGATTTCAATAGTACTTACTAATCCTGAGTATAGGGGGATCCCTTGTGGCAATTTCTGTCATGAAATGGGTTCTCCATTTTCATATAGAATTTTTTGAAGAACTGAGTAAATTTCTGATATATTCTATCATGAAATATGTCATACAGCAATCTTTATTGAATAACTACTATGGACAGGTACCAAATTTCCTGATTTCTCATAAAAATAATTTTGCCAATAATATGGACATAATATCAGACCAATGCAAATCTCACTGATTATATTTGAATAGACTGGGGGTTTTTTTAGAGAAATTTTAGGTTCACAGAAAAATTTAGCAGAAAGTACCGAGAGTACCCATCTACCTGCTACCCACACTCACACCCTTGCTATTTCCAAATTATACAGGTGAAGTTGCTAGATTGAAAGAAATGAAAGTTTATAGGCTTAGGGAAGGCCAAAAATGTAAAAATCTTGCCTATCAAGTCATCATCCTCACTGATATTTGTTATCTACTTTTATAAGTTTGAAATGTCCCATACTAACAAGGTTAAACTTTTTAATTTTTTTAAATGAATGCTTAAATACATTGAAATTTAGATTATGAAACAGCATTTCAAGTCAGTAACATGGCTTATTCAACTAACTAGCCATGTGGAAAACATCTAATAAAACCAGCTTTCAGTAAAATAAGTTTCAGGTGAAACAAATATCATAATATGTAAAATAAAATAATAAAACCATTATCAGTAATTATAGAAAAAAATTATTTCTTTGAGGGGATAAAAAGGGCTCTTAGAAGCAATATACAAACATAAATTCCAAAAAGATGAGTGAATGTGACTACATAAAACAGGGTTTTTTCTGCACAGAAAAAAATGCCATACAAAGTCAAAAGACAAAATGATCAACTGGGAAAAGTATTTCAACGCACATGACAATGAGCTCATTTCCTTAATATATAAAGACCTCTTACAAATCAGTTATAAAAGACATTAAACCAATACAAAAGTCAACAAAGAACTTAGATGCACTTTATAGAAATGAAACTCAAATAGTTTAAAACATATGAAATGTCAACCTCAGTCCTAAAGAGATGAAAAGTAAAATGTCAATGAGAAAATTTCATTTATCAAAAAGCAATTCTCAAAATATATGTCATTAAGATAGACATTTAAGTGGGGCAAAAATCAAGATGTTGAGTAATCGACCTTGTAGATTGTTATCTCTACCCCTGTAAAAATAATTATGTATGTATATAGCTATCTATACACATATGTATACATGCTTAAGTATTTATAGAACATTCTAGAAGAACATCATACAAGGTGGTTACAGTGGTTACTCTATGGTGGGAACCTGACTTTCCATTGCATGTTCTTTAACAATGTTTAAAATTTTAAATGTATGTCTGCCTTACCTTTTCAATAAAGCATAACTACTTGATAAAATAAACTAAATTATTTCATTCAAAAAATATTTACTGAGCATCTACTTTGTGCCAATCACAATTGTGAGTACTGGGCACACAGTTTGGGTGACCAACGTAAATCTCTGTTCTCTGGGGAGGAAAAACCAAAGTTTCAAATGAATCCAGTCTGCACAGTCTTGACTGTAACACCAATGTTTTCTTTGGATGTGACTTTTTAAAATATATAAGTGAATATATTTAGTTTCATAGAAAATGGTAACTATAGAAACACATTCTTTGGAACTGACACAATTGTCTTCATCATAATTTGGCTGGGCCTTGTTGAGTGAGAAGAAGCAAAAAAAAGGTTCGTGGTTCATGCCTCCATATAATTTAAGAATATTTTTCTCTTTGCAACAAAATATTTATAATTTCTATGCCTTCATTTTATGCTCTATTTATTGAACGATAAGCCTCTCCTTTATCACTTATTTCATTATTTTAGGATTCAAATCTAATTTATGTCCTGAAGATTCAGGACAAAAAGCAATCCTAAAGTCTTTCACTGTTATCCATATGCATGTGACTTCCAGCAGCGTCCTCAGTTCTGATTTCTATTGTGGCTTTAGAACAACGGTGCCAACAAAATGTAAAATTACAGATGTTAAGACTTTGTTTTGCTTAGGAGAAATACAGTAGTTCTGTTAAAAAGGATTGGGCAAGCTAAAGAACACTATTTCTCAAGCACGGTTGATGAACACTAGGCTTGCTCAAGGCTCTGTCAGAAACGGGTTACTTGGCCAGTGAATTGGGAAATGCTGCTTATTGCATTTCTCCACAGGTAAAAACTTCCCCACGTGTGGGATGAGCAATGCATATTAGCATTGTAATATTGCAATATCACATCACGTTAGCATGCCAGATGAGCAAGTTTGCTTAACTTTTGAAGAACTCTCTCTTTTGTCCCTCTGCTGCAAGTTAGCCTGGACTTCACGTAAGGCTTATCCTCTCTTCAGCCTTAGTGTTCTCATGTCTAAAATCTAAGAGTTGAGACCAGGTGACGTTTTAGGGTCCCATTCTTCTTCATTGTTCTAGATTCGTGGTCTCACTTGAGCAAAATTAAGCAATGGAAGCATTCAATGTTACTGCTTCGAAACATAGCCACATAAATAATAATCAGCTATTACTGAATTCCAGTGTATGTTCTATGATAAATTAATGTGACATGAAGTGCTCCTCAACCTAAAACACTAACTGGTGCTTTATGAATAAGAAGAAGTAGTATTTTTCATTCTTTTTCAAGGCCTCTAAGCATCAGTCTCATAAGATGACACAAAGAAATAATCCTAGACACCAGACTAGACACACACACACACACACTCACAAATCTAAGTTTGGTTCTAATTTTTCTGTGAAACATGATAAAGGTTAAAAATTACTATTCTGAAAATCAACTAAGAGTAATATTTTTAAGTAACTTCACATTAACAGCTCTAACATGACTTCCTAAATCAGACACCCAAGTAAGAAAATAGCCTATTTTTTAAAAAATAGCCTATTTTCTCATGGAGCCCCTACTCATTTGACCGTCAAATATCTGTATCAGCCTGGGTTAAAAAAGTTCTGTGGCCAGTCTTATCTTAAGAAAGACTGAGGAAGCAAATGACAAAAAGGACCAACTCTCCCGACATCAGGAGAAATTATAATTTGAGCTCACATCAGAATGTCTCAGCTTTGAATCTGTTTCCTCTCATTAAACTCCAGAGGACTTCCTGGCCCCATTCTGGAATTTGTGCTGTAAAAACTTCTCATTGGCTACCAGCTACCATGGAGCTTCCACAGGCAAGCATGCAGCTCAACATACCTCTGTCAGGAGGAGCACACTCTTGGTCCCCTGGCAAGATGAAAGTGAAAAGACTAAGTGTGTGTGAGCTTAGAACAACTGAAATTCAATATTACTCACCAAAACACTCCCTCGTGAGGATAAGCCTCTGTGGTAGAACAGAGCTATAACCAATAACAACGAAGGCAAAATCCGGCTGCTGTTGTTTTAAGAATGGGATAAGAGATCCCAAATCATGAAGTGATAGGAGACAACCTTGCTTTTAACAGAATACCTACAGGACTTTCAAAATGATGGCCTCTGGCTCGGCCAGCGTGGCTCAGTGGCTGAACATTGACCCATGAACCAAGCGATCACAGTTCGATTCCCAGTCAGGGCACAGGCCTGAGTTGCAGGCTTAATGCCCAATGTGGGGCGTGCCGAAGGCAGCCAATCAACGATTCTCTCACATCACTGATGTGTCTATGCCTTTCTCCCTCTCTCTTCCTCTCTGAAATCAATAAAAATATAGAGAATAAAACTATAGCTTCTCTTTCAACTAACACTCTGTCCAAGGAAGTTTGATTGGATGCAACTTGAAAGGCAATCCAAGAGTCTTCTCTTCCAGGGCCCCTCAGACGTATGGTCAGCCATGGAACTGGGTCTCCCAAAGTTCTGATGACCTCTTGGCTTTTATCACTGTCCCTACTTTCAAGGCTCCCAGGTTCACAAAGGGCCTGCTTTAGTCCTGAAGTTTGCCATCACATTTTCTATAGTCTACTAGCTACAGGTGAACCTTTATCAAGGCATTCTTTGTTTCCATATGTAAAGGATATTGTTCCCACCGAGAAAACGCTGCTACGAATTCATCAGTTCATTTGTAGGTCAAGTGTAATTGAAAAATCAAGAACCATGACATATTCATGCTGCCTACCCTGTGAGACACTTGAGGGGAGATGCTCTCCTTTGGTAAATGGGACTGGAGACTCCAGCATTTTTGCGGAGGGTCTGCTTGAACTTTCATGTCTTCTATGCCAATTAGGAGTGCCCTCCCGACCTGGATCTTGCACAGACTTTTAAATCACTGGAGAAACCACTAGGTAGAAAGTCAGTACAAATACCCTCTGAGCCTCAGAGAAGTTGTCACTGAATGTGGGAGGCTCAAGAGAGACACTGAGACTGGGTAGGAGCTCTGTTGTAAAACAGGTGCATTATAGGGTCAGAAAAAGTAGTCAGTAAAGCTCTGTGTGACCAGAAGGTCCCCCAAACATCTTACAACATCTCAAGGCTCAGCTGACCTTGAAGAAGACCTGAGGGGGACTCTGGAGGGAACTGTGGTTAGGAAGACTTGAAGTAAATTTTATCTAATGGGAAAGCAAGCATTAACTCCTGTCTTGTAGAAGGACAGGCCTGTCTCTTATTCAGAGCCCCCAAAACTAGATCAGCTTCATTTCCTGGTGGTCTTTGGAACGTTACTGAAACTAGTCATGGGTTGGAACCTCAAACAACCCAATTCATTTAGGTTTTGTCCTCGGTCACAGACCTCCCCTCAACTCCAGCATACTGTGTATGCAAAGCCTTCACAGAAGAGAGTATTAATTAGGAGAGAAGAAGGATGAAATAAATTACTACCATCTTCATACACAGAGAACATTACCTCATTATATAGAAGGACCTTTTACAGGAGAAAAAGTGAAAGAATCTTCATAAAGATATGATGCAAGCTTTGTTGTTGGGCAGTTAACATTCAGAGGGTCTAGATCAGGTACTTCTTGGATCAAAGCAATGGGATAAGGAGGCCAGATGGCTTGGGAACCCAAATTAGCTCTCTGCTGGAAAGATTTGATTGGCTACACCACACACAGGTGCAAGTGGCTTGTAACAACTGAAAGACCTTTCCCTCCCAAGAATGTGTTTATTTTAACCCAGATTTTACAGTAGAGGGAGTCTAGGAGTGTGATGATCTAGGCAGTGAACCAAGCATTACCTCTAACAAGCCGTACACATTTGGAGAATCACAAAATCTCTTTGACCTCAGCTCCCTATCTAGAAAGTGACAGGGTGAGAGGCAATGGAGTCTAAAGGTCCTCCCCACTAAAACAGGTTTGATATCTGATTCTATGGAGAAAGCTCTGGCATCAGGCATCCAAGTCAGGCGAGGAGGGGCCTCCCAACACCCCATTGTAAGGCTCAGAACATGTGCCTGATGGGATGAGCCAGGCTGGAAGACACTGAGGAGCAGATGATTAGACCGGAATTCAAACTTCACTACATGATAAATCAGTAGAGACGGTTTCTTAATGAAGGTCGGGAATTAGAATACTCCAAAGCAGGCAAACCTTCTGTAAGAAACAGTAAACTAGAGTCAAACCTCACTCAGCCACTCACTAGTGTTGTGGCCTTGGACAAGCCACCTACCCATTCTGAGTTTCCCCTCAGTAGGTGCCTTCCTGGCTACTGCACAGACGGCACGAAATCTTTGCATCGCTACAGGGAACCAGGCACCAACGCCCTTGGTAGGTTGTAAAGCGGCCATAGCTCAGAGGTTCCATGCGGACAGGATTTAGAAGGAGGTCTCCTTCTCAAAAGAATGAAACAAAAACAAAGTCTAGAAAAAAACTTTGGAGAAAACCGCTTTCTACTTGCCTGTTCCTAAGAGGCAGGCACTGTAACGCTAACGTGTGAAACTTCTGTGCAGCCTGTTTGAGAAACTCTCATCAGAAACAAGGAGCCCTCGTGGGTCCTGTTTTCTGCCTTCTCCCCAAGGCTTGCCCAGGAAGTTCCAAGCATTGCTGAGGATTCCTCAAAGAATCCATTGCCACCAGGCTCACACGCACATGGTAAGAAACAGGAGGCCATATCCTGTATCCCCAAAAATAAGACAGTGTCTTATATGAATTTTTGCTCCCAAAGATGCGCTAGATCTTCTTTTCGAGGGAATGCCTTATCTTACAGTAAGTAGGTCTTATTTTCGGGGGATGTCTTACTTTCGGGGAAACAGGGTAGGAAGTAGACAGGCGTGCTCCATGCCTGAACTCAGTCCAGGATTGAGAGAGAAATCGCTTGCTAATTTGCTCCCCACACAAAGCACCCAGGAGTTAAGTATTATCAATGCAACGTGGAAGTGACTGTCACCTGGGTCCAGGGCTCTGCTACGACCGGCAACACCACAACTCGAAAGCAAAGTGACTTTGGAGGGACTCACCAAGCCTTGATGCTCTGCCCACTCATCCGGCTTTGACCAAGGCTCTGGCGTCTGTCTTCTTGTCCTGGTGTCCGGGCTCAGAATAGCTGGCTTGCCCGTCAAGGCAAGTGATTGGTATGTACCTGTGGAATGCTGTGTGTCCACAAAATAAAACTAAACGGGGCTCGAGTGCCTCGCTCCAACCTTGCTCGACCGTTCCCTCTTAATCCCCGTTGCCTACGCAAAAGCGGCTCTAGTTGACTAATCAAGTTGAAAATCCAGGCGCAGGCCCTCTCGGCACCTGTGTTCTAGGGGGAAATCCAGCTCCAGCTGGAAAACCTTGGCTGTCGCTGACCAAGATTTCCAGTTCAGAGCCTTCTCTTTGAGGGAATGGCTGTAACCGAGTCTAACCAAGGAAAGGTGTTATTCATTCACATGATCACAAGGGATCTTTAAGAATGATCTTGTCTGTTTTCTCACAGGGAAATACCTGAGAAATATTTGGTATTCAATAGGCATTTGTTGAGTGTTTCAATATTCAAAACTGGACTTCCGACCTATGATCAACATTCACTCTCCTTCCCAACTGAGGGCAATCCTGTGCTTGTTTTGTTAGAATGGTAAGAGAGGCTGGGGAGGGGCCGGGTAATCTATCTAACAAGGAACCAGAAAATAAGGAACCTGAGCATATTTTGCTTCAGGCTTTGAAGAGGTGATAAGGAACAAGGTTGCTATAACTGGGCTGCACTTCAAGTGAATGCAGACAATGTTCCTGTTGCAACCATTAATTTACCGAAGTCGAATCTTCAAACACGTTCATGAAAGTAATGACACTCCATGTGATCATCAGACCATAAGGACTACTCCAAACCTCCCCATCCTGTACTGCACTCTGAGCTCTGCAAACAGAATCATCATAAATTAAAAGCCCCCCAAAAGTGTGGTTTATATGTTCATAGCCACTGGCTCGGTTTTGAAAAGAATCAAAGGTTTCTTCCTTAAACCGTGACTTAGTGGAAGTGCAGTCCAGTGTTTTCTGGGGGAGTCGTGACCCCTTACACAGAACTGTATTCTAGAGGAGTAAACCATGTGAAACAGAGGCTTCTGGGAACAAGTCGAGTAAGGCCCATTTCTTTCCTTCTGAGAGGTCTGCACTTTAGGCCAAAGTTCGATAGCAATATGTGAATGTGCCTACAAATGGTTAAATGCTCTCTCCTCTCTGATATCCAAGAGCGTTGCACAAGACTCCTAAGACATTATTTTCTTTCATGGCCGCCTGGGGAAAAGGAAATTGTACCCCTTTTCAAAGAATCTATCTGGTCACAAATTTCTATTGTGGTTTTCAAAGAGATTAAATAAAATCAATAACGAGTCTAGAGAAAATTAAAATGAAGAGCGGGAGCAAAAAGATGTTTTCAGTGTTGAGCAGAGTAAATACATTGTCTTTGCCGCAATGAGGTTCTCCAGCTAAAAAGAATTGTTGTTCTGCTAGGGATAATTATGGAGATAGGAATTAGGGTAATTTAAACACCACTAAAAGAGGGATTTAAGAGATTCTTTTGTTGCAGAGAAACCTAAGAGGGTGCTTGAAATGCTGGCTACTTATGCTGCCATTAAAATAGCTATGCAGGTACCAGGCTAACTTTATGCATCAAAGGAATCAATAATTATATAACTGAAACCATCAAAGTGACCCCAGTTTCCATTAACTGGGTAGTTTCCATTTGCTGCATGCTTCAATTGGAGTCTTAGGTTTTCTGTGTGAACCAAATGCTATCCCAGTGCATCATTTTCCAATTCAGAATCTTTAAACTTTTCTTGCAATATGCAACTTAAGGGAGACTCTATACCCCCGCCTCCAATAGACCCTAATGTTCCATAGCTAGCAAGTGACCACATGGGTATAATAATCTGGAACGCCCAGCTAGACTCATTCTATGAAAGGATGCCCTTTTATAGGTTTCACAACAGCCTGATTTTCATTTTGTAAATGTGTTTCATTGTTTGGTGTCATTATTCATCCCCATTCAATGATGAAGTGACTCTACTGTGGGCGGCCCAATGCCACAGGTTACAGCGACAGCAGTGAGTCATGTTGGATTTGGTCCCTGGGAGTGCTTGCCAGCCATAGAGATGAGTCTGTCACTAGCATTTTTAAATGACTTTTTTTTTTTTTTGGCCCCTCTGTTAGTTTCCTAGGACTGTAATAACAAAATACCACCGATTTGGTGGCTTCGTGGCTTACAACCACAGAAATTTATTCTGTCACAGTTCTGGAGACCAGAGATCTGAAATCAAGGTGTTGAGGGGGTGGGCTTCTCCCTCTGAAACCTGGAGGGGAGAACCCTTCCTTGCCTTCTCTTAAGCTTCTGGTGGCCATCACCAATTCTTTGGCATTTGTTGGCCTACAGCTGCCTAACTCCAGTCTCTGTTTCCATCATCATCACTTGGTGTTCTCCCAACTGTGTTTCTGTCTGCACAGGCCTGACCCCTCACAGGGACCTCAGTCATTGGGTTAGAGGCCCACTCCACTAGGACCTCGTCTTAACTACATCCACAAGTACTCTGTTTTTAAACAAGGTCACATTCGGAAGTACCCAGGGTTAGGACTTCAGCATTTGGGGTTGGGGGCGAGGGGTTGGGGGAGACAAGTCAACCCATAACACCCCCTACTACCTTTAATCTAATCCTCTTCTGCCAGTAAAGCTCTTATTAGCCAATTGAATCTCTTCCTGGAATGAAACTGGAGTATGTGCAAAGACAGAAGGCCCCATTGCTTTGTATTATTTTACCTGCTTCAAAGCATTTCCACCTAATCTCACGTGGTCCACACAACAAACCATACTGGTTAGGCATATTTAACCTCAGCGTTTAGAGATGACAAACCTTACATGTGCTGACGGTACGTTGCCAGAAACCGATCATTGTTTTGATGGTGGAGAACTGTGGATGGGGAATTTGGAGGGCTGGTCCACCTTGATTGCTCTGAAGGGTCGGAGCTAATTATTGGATATTAGTGGTTGGAGCAGCCCCCACCTGTTAGTTCTAAGTAGGTTCACTGATTGGCTTTCATTGGTGTTTCCTGCCTGGGGGATACGGGTATATCTTATGATCTTAATCTTAATAAAAGGGAAGGTAAACCAGGGGGAGCAGTAGTTCTCCCACTAGAGTTGGACTACCTACCGCCTGGCCCCCATTTTCCAAATTAATGTTTTTCTAAGTCTCTATTCACTTGTGTGCGGCCTCCTCCAGAAACCCGAACCCTGAACCAGGGACCCTGAGTCACACAGGATATGAAAGGGGTTCCCACATTTGGCGCCTACCCAGCGACGCCACCGTAAGTGCCTTCCTTACTTGGTGACACACAGCTATTATGTGTTCCAGACAGAGCCCTCAGGTCCGCAGGCCTAGATCTGCTCCCACGAATAACTAGAGCCTATTATATAAAGAGCGTCAATGTGAGTCCACTGACACTCAACATAGAACCTGGGCGTCTTCAAACTTAATAGAGCGTTGTTATAAAAGGGCACCAGGAGGGATCCTGTGGCAACAGGGCTGTGTCGTATCTTGACTGAGCTGTGGACTCTCCAGGGACAGTTCAGAGACATGAATGTCACTGCCCCTCCCAACCCCTTTGTTCCTGCTGGTTGAGAAGCACTCGCCACATGACACCACTGAGCCGCCTAAGACGTTGGCCACATGGACAACCACACATGTGCAATCATGTGAGGACACAGAGAGTTCCCTGAGAAGAAGGAAGAATTCCTTCCCACCACCTCCTCAATAAGGAAATAGAAAGGAATGTCACTAGAGGTTTCCAAGTAGAAAGCGAATCTGCTCATACTCACCCTTTGTCTCCCAATCCTTGGCCTCAAATCCCTAGTTTATGTAAGAAAGTCTGTTGTGTATGAGGGTCATTAAGGCTGGGAGACACACAACGCCCTAAGGTTGAACCCCATCTCTGTCTCTGCCTAGCAGGGTGGTTTCAGACAGAGGACTTGACCTCTCTTAGCTTTAGCTTCATGGAAATAACAACAGTGCTATTCCGCAGGGCTGTTTTGAGAAGTGATTGATTTGAGAACTGTTCAAGTAAAACTAAAAGTGCTGATCACAGTGTTTAAAACAGCAAATATTCACAGTAACACTGGTTTTTCTTCAGTGCTCCGTACATGAAATATTCAGAAAATGCTATGGATTATCTACTCAAAGTCTACTTACTGTACTGCTATTTCTATTTTAATTCATATTCCACACTGGGTTATTTGGTTTTTACCACTGGGCATAAGATTGGCTCTATTTAATTAATTCTTTCATTTCTAATCTTAACTAATTTTCGCTGAAGATCTGGTCTTTTATTATTATTACTAAAGGCCCAATGCACAAAATCTGCGCAAGAGTAGGCCTTCCTTCCCTCAGCTGCCGGCACCAGCTTCTCTCTGGCACCTGGAACCAGGGCAGTCCCAGCTTCTCCAGAAGGTCATACAGAAGGATGTCTTGTTTAATTAGCATAATACGCTGTTATTATTATACTGGAGGCCCCTTGCATGAAGATTCATGCAATAGACTTTCCCTCCCCTGGCTGCCAGGACCAGTTTTCCGTTTTCCTCTGGAACCTGAGACCCAGGCCTTCCCTCTGGCTGTTGCCTTCCGTTTTTGCTTTGGCCGCTGGAGGCTTCACTCCAGCCAGCGCCTTCAGTCTTCTCTGCTCTGGCTGGAGTGCCACACCACAGCCGCTTCATCTCCACCCCGAGGGGTGGGCGGCCGCTGCTGCCACTGTCGCTTCGTCTCTGGCCCCAGGGCTGGGCGTGTGCGCTGCTTGGCCCCACCCCCCGCTCCTGATTGGCTGGTAGCATAGTGAAGATATGGTCAAATTTGCATGTTTCTCTTTTATTATATAGGATTATTATTATTATTCAGACTTTTTGCAAGAGTTCATCTACTCTAGTAATTGGGGTGAGTTTAAACTAGCTAATGATCCACTTTTGACTACTTCTATGTTAACATCTGTGTCAGTTTAGGAGTCCTGATTCTTGCTCACATGTTTTTACCACTTTGTCTATCAACTATCTCTAACTTGATTATATCTGACACAAAGACAAGAGATACGTTTCAATACCTACAAGCCAAAATATTTGATTTCGGTTAAGTGTCTGATAAGAGACTCCATCATAGTGACAGGCTGCACGGTGAGGCAGGATGCCCAGGATCCTAACAACAAGAATGCTTTCTCAACTCCAGAAAAATGGTTTTCCATCTCTCCCCATCTATACCAAGATGATAAAGGTAAGTCAACATTTCCTAAAAAATTAAATCTCCTATGCTGGCAAATCTAAATTTAATTTAGATCTCTTAACTATTGAATCGACTATTGAACTTGCTATAAAGTCATTCAATACAGGTTTACAGACAGTTACAAATCGTCCAGAAAAAATAACCCATTTTTGTGTGATTCTAGGAACTAATTAGACCAGTCAGCCCCAGATGGGACCTTGTTTGCATCCCCTTACTTTAGAGCTGTCACATTTTTGCACCTGTCTTACTTTCATAAGTGTCATCTTTTAGATTGCAATGAACCACAAACTTTAGCACTGTATAACTAAAAAGCTATATTTTTATACTTTTGGTGGTAAATTAAAAGATGGTTAAATTTTTGTTCCTTTATTTTAATTCAACATTTTTATGTTGAATTAAGGTAGTCCAGAAATGCTCCATTAATAAAAAATCTGGAAAAAATAGGAAAATACAAAGACCAATATAATTATCAGCTATAAACCCACTGATCATATGTTCACATTTTAACATATTTACCTCAATCTTGCTTCTCTACAATATTTTTACATAGTTGAAAATGTGTTTCTGCTTCTTTTATTTAGCATAATACTAATAGTATTTCCATAAACATAATTTTATTGATAATATTCCTTTATATAAATATATTACCATGGGCTTAGCCATACTAATATGGCTAATATACCTCCATTTTTATCATCACCACTTCCAACACGATCACCTCTGCCACCATCTCCACCACCTCCACCTCTTCCACACCACCATCAACTCCACCATCTCGACCACCTCCACCACCTCCACACCACAACCTCCACCTCCACCTTCACCACCATATTCTCATAGGCTTATAACATTGGTTTTTTTTTTTCTTGTGTTTTTTTTAAATTATCTTTATTTCTTAAAGTATTACAGATATTCCCTTTTTGTCTCTCCACTGACCCTCTAGACCCCCCTTTTACCCCCTCCCCAGCCTTTACCAGACTATTGTCTGTGTCCATGGGTTATGCATATATCTATATAAATTCAATTTTTATAACATTTATTTTTAATAAATTATTCTTTTTAAAAATCATGATCATTTCAGGAAATTTAGAAAATACCAAAAAGCACAAAGAAGACAAGATAAATTGGAGGTTAAATTTTTTAGTCTGACTGTGGTGATTTAAAAATTGAAGAAAATATATTGATAATGGCCATTTAATGAAGAGCCATGAGATGGCAGGCACCATGCAATCATATTTCTAATATTTCCAATCCTAACAACACAAAGAGGTAACATGTTATAATCACCACTTTATAGGTTCAGAGGTCATAGAACTAGTCCATGGTAAATGCAGATTTTGAATAGTTGTGTTTAACCCAAAGCTTGTTTACTCTTGACTATATATCACACTGCCCTCCTCATCATCACCTCTCCTTCACCACTTCTTCCAACACCATCACCATTTCTATCATCACACTCCTAACACCACCTCCACCATCACCTCTGCCACCATCACCACTACCTCCACCACCTCCACACCACCATTATTTCCACCACAACCACCTCACCACCAGCTCCGTCATTTCTACCTCCATTTTTATCATCACCACTTCCAACACGATCACCTCTGCCACCATCTCCACCACCTCCACCTCTTCCACACCACCATCAACTCCACCATCTCGACCACCTCCACCACCTCCACACCACCATCATTTCCACCGCAACCACCTCACCACCAGCTCTGTCATATCTGCTTCCATTTCTATCATCACTACTTCCAATACCACCTCCACCATTGCCTCTGCCACCATCTCCACCAGCTCCACCACCTCCACCACCATTATCTCCACTACAACCACCTCACCACCAGCTCCATCATATCTACCTTCATTTCTATCATCACCACTTCCAACACTCTGCCACCATCTCCACCACCTCCATCACCATCACCTTCACTATCATCTCCACCACCATCACCTTCACTATCACCTCCACCACCAGCTCCAGCTCTGCACCACCCCCTCCATCATCACGACTTGGACCACAACCTCCACCTCCACCTTCACCACCATATTCTCATCATCTTTTTTCATCTCTTCCCACTTTCATATTCTCCTCCTCTCCTGCTTCACTCTGACCTTCCCCAACCTGCATTTCTTTAAGTTCCTAGGCCCCAGAAATGAAGCAAAGGCTATCCTACCACTCTCATTTCATGAACAATCCCAATCATTCATTCACTCAACAAATACCAACTGAGAGCATACTTTGTGTGTGGCAGGCACTGTTCTGAGGACTCAGAGTACAGTAATGCCCGATGTGCAGGATCTTTTACAACCCCCCCCCCCCAAAAAAAAACCTTATATATTTTAGGATTTGCTCTCATGCACCACTTGCCATAGTAACCTGCTTGCAAACTGACAGCCTGTGCTTGGGTTGCCAGCTCTCACTGCCTGGCCTCCACGCTGGATGGAAAGCAGAAGTGAGCTGTTCAAGAAGGATATGCGACTCAAAAAGAAAGTCTCAGGCCATAATCCTGAAGTAATTTCTTATCGCTCATTGCCACAGAGAACCACCATGGGAAAGAGCTTCCTGTTTTCATACTCAGATGATGAGTATTTGCTTAATGTAGCTTGCCTGCAATAGTTTGTACATGAACTTTCTCCAGAAAAGACACTGGTGTATAAAGGAAGGGGAAAAAATGGGTATTTTAAAAATACGTTAAAGAATGAGTACATCAACAAATGCACAAACTGAAGTCTTTTTCTTCATCACTTGGATTATGTGAGTAGGAGGGGACCTGTGTTCTATATATATATATATATATATATATATATATATATATACACACACACACACACACAATAAATATCTATAGAGAAATCAGACACTATGCATGACTGTATAATGCCTAGGACAGTATTAGGGACACACAGAAACTAACAAAATCCACTACTATTATAAAGGATTCATGCCTTCATGGGTTATAACTCTGACTCCCACAGTTAAATTTTTGTCACATGTACACAAGCAAAATAAACAAACACTTCAGGTGCCCTAGGGAAACAAAAGCCAATACCACCTAAGTTTTATTTTCATCAAGAGGTATTTTGTCAAGCCTGTGACTTTTATCTAAAAGCAAAAATCCACACCAGCTCCCTACATACAAAGGGGGATTCTCCACAAAGAGGACACTTTCTCAAAGGAGAGCGGCCACAGAGTGTCACCCGAAATGAACTCCTCGGGACCCAAACAGATGCCGCATTGTTCTCTCCAAATCAAACCCAGGGGCTGCCGTCCAAGCCGCCATGGACACAACATCCTTTTAAGAAACAGAGGAAAGCAGGGAGATCCCATAACTCTCTCCTTCAGGCCCCTCAGAGACTGGGAGCATACCCCGAGCCCTCGACTCCAGAGCGGCAGGTTTATAGAGAGCTGCACACACATCACTTCCCCAGAGTCACATTGTAGAACTCGCTGCTCTGCAGAGAGCGAGGCGTATCAACTGTTTTATCATCTTGAAATACCAAGCAATGACTTCTCATGTATTTGCCAAGAAGTGATTTTACTTACATGCAATACAAAGACAGTAAATCCCAGAGGTGGCTCTTGCTCCCTGAAGTCAGAAAACTCATAATCCTCTGAGGCAAAGGATGAGGGTTCCCCTCTAAGCAGCCACACCTCTAGAGGCGCTGAGTACACACGACTGCCATCAGAAGCTCTTTCGAAAGAAGGGGAAGTGTCACCTCCACTTCCCCAATTGCATTGTTGTTCCTTCTTATTGTTACTGAACCTGACCTTGATTCCAAGATGCAGGACATAATCTATGCAAAGCAGGCATGTCCCATCTGTCTGACTGCCTTGGTCTCTACACACGACCCAGTGTGTGTTCATTTACCAGGCCACATGTATGGAGCGTTGCTTGGTTTTGCTTTCCTCTCTTGTAGGCACAGAGGGTGCGGTCATTTGCAGAGCTGTTCTTGGTGTGTTTCATTGAAATTCCACCTTTTTATCATCAACCTCTTTTTAAGCCTAGAATCTGGAGGTGCTGAAGCCATTTCAATAAGAAGAACAGCTTTTCACCCAACGACCAGCATGAGAAACTCTCAAAGCAAGCGGATGTAGACTTTTCTCAAGGAGTTGTGTCATGTTAATCATTATCCCATTAGGATCAGCATTCCCAACACTGGCTTTTTCTTCTTAATGCCCAATGAGTCTGCTCTTTCCTAAGAGTGACCAGACAGAGCTTCCTTGCCTGTAGTCCCCATCAATCCCACACGGTGGAAAACCAGATCCCTCCTTTGTGAAATGAATCCCTCGGACCAGGGCAAATGGAAGGTGTGTTTCCTGGTCTCCAACAACTGGGGGTAAAGAGAAAGGGTCACTCTGAGTAGAGAAATAAATAGCTCAGCTGACTTTAGATCTTCCTAAGTTGAAGATGTGCTGACAACAGCTGACGGAAACCAGTGGCACTTGGTTGGCAGTTTAACTGGCAATAAATGCAAGGGCAGCATTTTCAAAAGTAAAGGGAAAATCCCTTGTAGGCCATGTTTTGTGCCTCTGCTCTTCCAGACGTTTTTAACTTTACAGATTCAACATAGCCTACTTCCCAACATACCCCATACCTCACCATCCCCATGTCAACGAGGAGTGTGCTAAAAATAGTGGCACTGGGGAGTAGAGAAAGAGACTACATAATGAAGTTCCTGTTTGGTAAAAGCTTTCCTTTGGAAAATAGATAATAGTTTCAAAATGATTTCAGTCTCTGGTCCCATACTTCCTCTCATTTCCTTTAGATTCATTTCATAAGATAAGAATGAAATTAAATCTGTGGATGAGTGAAAGGGTTAAAAGAAGGTGCTAGGCATTTTGACAATGAATAAGAGAAAAGGTCCCTCATGGCTTCTTGATTGGGTCAACTTCTGTCTCTGGGAAGGGCTGCCTCCTCTTGTCCCCACATTGAGTCCTCCCAAAGTCCTAGATGATATCAAAGGTGTTCTGTGACATTAATCACAGGGCCTTGTTTCTTCTCATCAGGCTTTTAGATGCCATCTTCAAAGACATCCCCAGAGGGCATGTCATTTACAATGATGGGGCCAGGATTGGAGCCACTTAAATTCGCCGAGCTTCATCACCTGATTTATAGAAGCGGAATAATCCTCAAGGTGTCTGGACTTGCAGTTCAAGATGAACTGATCACAGATTCTTTTTTTTTTCTTTTCTCCCTTTCCCTGTCCCAAGACTCCATGGAAATGATAGGAAAAGTATAAAAGCTATATAAACCCACAATAACAGAAGTCAAGTTGGAAGGAGAAAATTAGAGCTTGAGAGATATTGACAGGTTTCAGGAAGATGGAAGACAGGAGAGGAGTAAGGGATGAAGGACAGCAGAGAGCCACAGCATTCCGTCAGTGAGAAAGACACCTTAGTGGAGAACCTGGTTCAGCCCCTTCACAGACGTTTCACCCCAAGCAACCTT
This sequence comes from Antrozous pallidus, assembly GCA_027563665.1. Classification (NCBI taxonomy): domain Eukaryota; kingdom Metazoa; phylum Chordata; class Mammalia; order Chiroptera; family Vespertilionidae; genus Antrozous; species Antrozous pallidus. The sequence goes on from CM050517.1 coordinate 97,829,470, forward strand.
ATGGAGGATTCTTCTCCAAATAATGGAAACTGTCCAAAAAGTTCCATTGGAAAGCACTGGAAAATCTGGGAGTAGAAGGAAGGGTTGAAGGTGAGGAGTCTGGAGATATTGTATTGGCAAGCAGCCAAGTGTATTGTTTCCAAGGTCACCCAAGTAACTGACAGCACTAAACTGAAGATCCTATATAATAAAACATTAATATGCTAAGTGTTTGGTGCCCAGTCATCTGTACAACCAATCAAAGTGTAATATGATAATGATATTCTAAGGCCACTCAACTGCTTGCTATGGTGTATGCAGGCCAGTTGCTATGATGTGCACTGACCACCAGATGGCAGATGCTCTGATCAGTATGTCAGCTTGCTGCTGGGGTCTGGCTGGGCTGGACTCAGATGAGCCAGACATGCCCTGAAGCCCCCCTGCAGTCTCTCCCCAGCCTGGCCTATGCCCTCTTGCAACCTGGGACCCCTCAGGGGACGTCAGAGAGCTGTTTCAGCCTGATCCCACAGGCCAGGCTGAGGAGCCCCACTGGTGCACAAATTCGTGCACTGGACCTTTAGTTTAATTATAATGGGAGGATGATGGAGATGAGGCAGTTCTCAGAGGCACAAGCCTCATCTCTTGTTTCTGGAGTCAACAGATAATGTCTGAAATTGACAAAGAAAGCAGAGCGTGAACATGGTGCATGGAAATGACAAGGATTCAAAACAGAACTGAGTGGGAAGCTGTGAGCAAATTGGGGTACAGAGGGTAGCCCAGGAGAGCTGCTTTCCCTTAGTTCCCCTGCCTGGATCACCCAGCCCCCAGCTGCCCATCCTTCAAGTTACTTCCTTGGAGAAGCATTCCCGATGGCAGAGGCTAAGCTACTCCCCCCTGTGCTCACACTGTCTTCTGTACATACCTCTACACAAACATTATCAAACTCTGTTATAATTATAAGCACAGGCCTCTTGTGCCTTCTCAAGTCCCTGACCTTAGAAGGATCCCTGCTTGGTTTAAGACTCTGATATCACCTTTCTGAAATGGAATGGTGGAGGAATGCCCCATATTTGCATTTTGAACTGGGCCCTGCAATTTAGGCAGCTGCCCTGCTTGTACGTTTGGCTCCTAACTGGACTATCAGCTCTGGGAAAGCAGGGATAAGTCATTTTCTAAATTTGTACCCTAATGAACTAGTACAAGGCCCTCAGGAAATGACCCTTTGCCTAACTGATACTTACATATACTTTACTTGTGAGGGCTATAATTTTATGGTCTAAGATCCAGGAACATAATTTATCCTCCAGGAAAGCTATGATTTGGGGCATATGAGGAGACCCTCAACACCATCCATACATTTCTGATTCTTTCTCTGACATCTATCATGCCATCATTACAGTTTTATTCCTATTTTTAAGGTGTTTTATTGTCTTGCATTGTCATTTTTTCTAAGAAAGATAGACTTTAACTTTCACTAGTGAACCTTAGCTCAGATAAATTTGTCAGATCCTTTAAACTCAGATAGAACCAACCCTCTCAGAAGCAAGAGATTCATTTTAAGTTCATACTCTGAACATGTAACATACCACTGTGCTATGAATTTGGGACTATGTCAGCAAAACATGGATACAGATAACTCAAGTAGTGTTCTGAGGCTTAGCCAGTACAAATCAGTGACATGAGCATTTTAATATTATACATGATAATATATCAATACTCAAGATTTTTTCTTGAAAAATATATATTGTCTCCAACACATGGAACATCCATCATCTCTAATTTATGCCTGAAACATTTTTCTCCTGGTCCAGTAATCCATATAAAAACCCTACCTGGCCCTAACTGGTTTGGCTCAGTGGAGAGAATGTCGGCCTATGGATTGAAGGGTCCCAGGTTTGACTGGTCAAGGGCATGTACCCTGGGTTGCAGGCACAACCCCAGTAGGAGGTGTGCAGGAGGCAGCTGATTGATGTTTCTCTCTCATCGATGTTTCTAACTCTTTATCCCTTTCCTTTCCTCTCTGTAAAAAATCAATAAAATATATCTATTTAAAAAAAAAAAAACCCTACCTGATTCTCTGCTATTAGGTGTATTTATGGAATGTATTTCCTGAGTGGTGATGGGCAGGGCACTGTGCCAGAACCTGGGAGCTGTGTAGTTGGGAGGGGAAAAGATCTCCAAGATCAAAGGGACAAGGAGAACAGGAGGCAGCACAGGATAGATGACATGGGACTGACGCCAAACAGGGGTGTGAGAGGTCAGGGGTGGGAGGGAAGAAGCTGGTTGTATCTGCTCGAGCCAGCTTCACAGAGGAGACAGCATATGCTCCGGCCCTGAAAGCACAGGTGAAATATTGACAGGACAGGTGAAGCAGGGGATGACAATCCACACCATGAGAGATGGCTCACGAGATCAGCCAGTCGGTGACCAGCTCATTGGTTCTCCCTGAGCTCGTACCGCCCTCTAAGGGACATTTTGAAGACATTGACTCTGACTTTCTACCTCCCAGTTGGACCCTTATGATTACATTGGGCCCACAGAAATATTCCAAAATAATCCCCCTATTTCAAAATCCTGAACTTAATCGCATCCACCAAGTTTCCCTGCCATATAGAATAACATAGTCACAGGTTCGAGGGGTTAGACCATGGACATCTTTGGGGGCCATTACTCAGCCTACCAACAATATACTGGGGTAGACTTTCTTCTCACCTAATTACAATAGTGTGGAATACACACCTGCTTGTATATCCCATGAGTAGCTAGACCTCATCCAGAATGTGAGCTATGATATGCCTTCCACATCCTTAGTTCAGTGGAGTGAGCCAAAGTAGGGGGGACATTAGATTTTCCAGAACTTTCTCTACCCACACAAGTAAGTCACTGAATTTTATCGCTTTGACCCTACATCTAATATTCCTCAGACCCATGTCCTCCTTCCAAGCCTGCCAGCTCCCTCCATCTTCCGAACTCATCCTCAGCAGAGTGGAGAGACCTTTCTGACCAGTGTCCTGACCCCGGAGTGGATCTCTGGAAGCTATCCTCCAAGATTCTAAGTGACCTGCACAGGGAGCTGCTAGAGCATTTGCTGAAATGAATCAGTAATGATAGATATTGAATTTGGAGGAGAAAAGAAATTATTTAGACCACAGATTCTAAAATCTGGGATCTGCTCCCTCAGTCCTTGTTTGCCAGGCATAATATTGATTGGATTTCAAATCAGTGACATGAACATTTTTAATATTATACATGAAAATATATTAACACTCAAGATGTTTTCTTGAAAAATATATATTGTCTCCGACATATGGAACATTCATCATCTCTAATTTATGCCTGAAACATTTTTCACCCGGTCCACTTAGTCCATATAAAAACCCTACCGGGCCCTAACCGGTGTGCTCAGTGGAGAGAGAGAGTGCCGGAGAGTGGCTGAGGCTCAGGACACTACTTGAGTTCTCTATATCCATGTTTTGCTGACATAGTCCCAAATCCATAGCACAGTGGTGTGTTACATGTTCACCTGCTTCCTGGTCAGTCAGGTCACATGTAATCCACAGGAGTCATGCGGATGATATTAGGCTGCCACAATTCAGAAGGCAAATCACGGGAGTTTGACATTGACTTCTCAGTCTGGACTGAACTGATCTCTGCTCCCAAATGGCGAATGCTGTCATGGAGCAGCAAGTCCATGGCACAGCAGCCTCTGCCTTCATCCCTTCTGGTATAGCCTCGGATGCAGAAGGCAGGCCACAAAATCGGTCTCAAACCTTCCTTGATCCAGGCAGGAGCTAAGGTGCAGAATAGCACTTTGCAGGATTTTTAATAAAGCAGCGGGGGCAGGGGGGGGGAGGAGGAGAAATAGTTGTGAAGTTGCAATTTTTTCCCCTTCTACTTCCCATATTCAACTTTGCAAAAACACAATGAGACCTTGTTTACTTGACATTAAAGGGACTCTGACGACCAGGAGGGTGACTTTCAAAGCCACTCAAGCCTGTGTCCTTAAGGATTAAAACTTATTTTTACAATTTAACCATATATAATGGGCATATACAGATGCAGTAGAAGTTAGAATGAAGTGATGTGCGTGTCTGTTTGGGTGCTGAGAGACTGGCTTATGCTGGATCCCCATGTAAATTCACCATGCCCAGGGTCAGGCCCCGCCTTGCAGACTCAGAAATTCCATTCTGCCCCTGCCTCTGAGTTCCGTTAGCCCTGGTACTGCATATCTATCAGTTTTACTATTGTTTTCCTTGCCCTGTACACTTATCTGACAGAGCATTCGATGTTGTGTCAGAGGTTTTCCAATTTCACAGAATGGTAACTTTTCCCACTGATTACTAAGGCCACTTGACAGAGTGCCAGCTTACATGGTCACCTATAGGAACAACGAGAGGACTGTCTACTCTATTTTCAATGGGAACATGAATTCTGGGTGTCAACGTAAGCCACATCCAAACGTGCATAGAATTTCTATAAGATTTTTATTTGAGCTGAAACGGATGACAGTCGCTGGGAAGCAAGATCTCACAGGCTCTGAGACTAGCTGTGGTGCAGTTGCTTTTGTGCATTTGAAATTAAAGAGGGAATGTGAGCACCATTACAGCGAGGTGGGAGAAAGCAAGGCGGGGATGGATTGCAGGATAGTTACCAAGATCCTGTGCTCTGATGAGGTGGTTACACTTAGTTCAAAGGCCTGTTAACCTACAGGCACAGAAACTATGGAGAAGCCTTGCTGAAGGCAAAGATGAACCTTTTACTAAAAAGGTTATATGCCTGGGGCGTGACTACCCACCAGGTGTGCCCAGTTAGGAATTTAGGATCAGATCCTCCCGTGAGGTAGAGCCCTTTTTCGTCTACACAGGCTTTTGATCGCTTTTTGCTCCAAGCCCTGATGTGTGTGCTCTTAATGAGAATTCCCAAGGTGACATCGCCTCACCTTCTGCCTGCCTTCCATTGCCCTGTGTCCCCTGGAAAGAATAGAAATGAATGGGTCTCATATCTTCACCTTCGGCTTGAAGAGCTCATACGTTCACACTGTGGAACAAAGATGAATACCTCTTTGTCAGGGATCATACGAGGGAAACTCCGTGGCCACCCCATCAGGATTACCTGCAGTTCACAAATGACTTCCAGGCCTTGCTCAATTGGCTCTGTGGATAGAGCATCGGCCCAAGGCCTGAAGGGTCCTGGGTTTGATTCTGGTCCAGGGCCCATACCTTGGTTGCAGGCTCAATCCCAGGCCCTGGTTGGGGTGCTTGTGGGAAGCAACCAATCCATGTGTTTCTCTCACATCAATGCTTTTCTCTGTCTATCCCCCTCCACACTCTATAAAAAAAATTAAAAATTTTAAAAAATCAATGGAAAAATATGCTCGGCTCAGGATTAACAAAAAGCAAACAGTTTCTAAAACTCTGGGTGCTCCTTACAGCGAGCACCTTTCCCCACGACAAGCTGAATGTACTGAGAATGTAGCTGCTCTCCTCAGGGCAGTTTTCAGCCTCAGAACAAAGAATATGCAGAATGTCTTCCCTCTGTCCAGTATCACATATTACATTTTGAACATGTGCCACTTCTATGCCGAATAACTAGCTACACACTCAAAGGCCTTAAGTCTCTCACAGCCCAGCCTCCTGGGTCATTTCCCCTCTGGGAATGCTTCCCGACCCCCGCGATCAGATTCCTAACTCAGAGACCTGTCTCTCTGCCCTCAGTCTCTGCCACAGGGCCTGCCAAATAGCACGGGCTCAGTAGTCTCTGTTTTGAAGAACTGAGTAAACGAGTGAATCCTCCGTCTCACCTCCAGCAACTCCTCCACGAACTGGACCAGGGACCAGACACACTCTCTCCTTAGCAGCTTGTACCTCTGTATCTTTGTTCTGGTCCACACTTGGTTATCTTTCAGAAGTAACTTGAAATCATTACTCTTCTTTTGAAAAAACAAAAAAAATCCTCTACTGGGTCCTTAATAAAGTTTTCATTCCTCAGTTAGCTTTCTTTGTTTATCGTTCCTTCATGCCACGGGGATTTATCACTCATCAGGCACCCTCTGAACAAGTCGGTGGCCCTGTTCTCACAGACCAGCTGACAGACACCACAGCTCATTAGGACGCAATTCAGGGAGTGGGGTGACAGAGATGTGGGTGCTGTATTTTGACAGCAGAGGAGGGAGGCACCTGGTCCATCTTGAGAATGAGGGCAGAGAAACGTTTTCCCTGAGAAGGTAATGGCTTGTACTGTCTCAAGGATGAGTAAGAATCCACCCAGCAAGGAAAACAGATCGTGTTGTCTTATTTATTTTTCTATTTTGCTTTAAACAAAGCTGCTAAAATACATGCAAGCTACATGTGGGCAATGATACCGACACAATCGGCCCTGCAAGAACTGGACTGTCACAATATCCTCGAAGCTGCTGGGAGTTCCTGCTTGGTCCCACCTCCTCCCTTTCCCCCAAGCCTCTTCCAAAGAGGGTGTGTGTTTGCCTTCGCTGAGGGTTAGGTGACCACTTGGGCCACTTTCACCTCCTCTGAGTCCTAATGAGTGAGACCTTGTCTTCTTTGGGCAAGACTTAGGCTCCACATCCCAGAAACATTTTACCTCCTTTTTTTTTTTTTAATCCTCACCCAAGATATGTTTTTATTAATTTGAGAGGGGGAGAGAGAGAGAGAGAGAGAGAGAGAGAGAGAGAGAGAGAGAGAGAAACACTGATCAATTCTCCCAGATCAACCCTTCAACCTAGGTATGTACCCTGACTGAGAATCAAACCCACAACGTTTGGGATATGGGACGATGCTCCAATGAATTGAGCCACCCAGCCATAGGCCTGTCCATTTTTGACTCACTGATGGAAGTTCCATACATTCTAAGAAATCCAGCGATGCCTTATAAAACATCTTCGCTGCGATTAATGTAGTATTTCATTGTAGTGTAGCAGGAGGGTTCTTCATTGTACCTAGTAGTTCAGACTGCTGGGAGCAGAAGTCTGTGGTTTCCTAATTCTTGCCTCTGGTCTTGCAATAGCATCTCCCTTCCTTGCTATCGTCTAAGGAAGGGTTACAACAGATCCTATTTCAAGTGCTTCTGCCCTATGACAGTTTCAAATAGTTGTAGTGGTTGCCTGAAATTCTGACTTGAAGAAGTCGAGACTCTTTTTCTAAACTCTTCAGGAATGCACGCTCAGTTTCTACCATGAGAAGACATGTGATGAGTGACAGCCTACCAAGAATTTAGCCTTGACAGCCTGAGACCCAACCTCTGCATTTTTCAGGTGAACGTATATTGCTTGGCATGTTCCTCTTCGAGGATTCACTGCATCGACCTTCTGAGCCCTAGTGGCTAATAAAGTTGTAGGAATTTCAAAAACAAACATTTTCTTTTCCTACCCCTTTATTCATTCGCACTCTACTGTAACTCATGTGCTGCTTACAAACCAGCCTCCCCAAACTCGGGCTCCTTCAATTGCCTTGATTTCCTAAATCCTAGTGATAATTATGTAGTAAAGAAACACTTTATTCTTTGAACTTGAGTTCCATCTCATGTCCTATTCTGATCATTCTTAATGCCTAATTTTTACTCCTAGTTAATAACCATCTTTCGGTATATTAGTAGCAGTTGTGTAACAAATCCTCTAAAATTTAATAAGTAAACATTTATTTTCTTACCTTGTTTCTATTAGTCAGAAATTTGGGGAGAGATCCAAGATGGCGGTGGGATAGGTGGAAGTTACACTCACCTCTTCCCAGGACCCCACTGGAATTAAAACTAAAATATAGAACAACTGACCTGAATAACTACCTGAAAACTGGCTGAACAGAAGTCTTAGAACCAAGGACTTACAAAAGCAGCCACATCAAGACTGCCAGGAAGGGCAGAGACATGAAAAGGACTGCTGGCTCTGCACCCACATGCGGCAGCTGAGAATCTAAAGGGTATCTCAGCTGCAAAGGTTCCCCCTGAGTAGTGGGGGATCTCAACCCCATGCCGGCTCCCCAGCCCAGAGCACCAGGTCAGGCAAGAGGCGCCCACATAATATCTGGTTGTGAAAATCAGCAGAGATGCTGTCCACCTGCCCTGGAGAGACAGGAATCTACTAGAAACCCAGGCACCATCTTAAAGGGTCAACACACAAAACCTTGTTCACAGCCACTCACCTTTGGCCTCGGTTGAGAGAGAGCAGAGCAGTCTAGAGTCCTGTATGAAGAGACTGGGGTCGGTGACTCTGGGGAGAGAACTGAAGGGACAGCCATCAGCATTCCTGTGCTAAGTCCCTCTCCCACACCGCAGATGCCATCGTCCTTGGGGTGATCACTCCTCTCCATGTGGCATCGGCCTGGGGGATTAGCCCCACCTTCCAGACTCCCTGTCGGTCTGCCCTGCAGTGTTCAAGCCCGGAGGAGCAGTCAGCTGCCTGGGCTTGGAGTATGGAGGTATGGGCAGACTCAGGGAATGTCAGAGGTTGAGTTGTATGGCTCTGGGGTGGAGACCATTTCCCCCACCCTCCCTAAGCCTGATTGGTGCCTCCCCGCCATGGGTAGCCCCACCTTCCTGACTCCCAGCAGCTTGCAATCTCTAGGAGATCTGGGCAGAATCCAGGACAAACTGAGTTGTGTTGTATGACAGGGGCCATTTTTCACTTGCACACCATACCAGTACAGAGTTATCCCTTTGCACGGCCAAATCTTGGTCAGTGTGGGCCTGATCCACTCTGCTGCCCTCCTCCCGACTCCATAACTCCCTGACAGCTCATCAGCCTGCCACAAAGGTTGAGGGCACTCAGCAAGTGGCAGCTAACCTGGGTGCATCCTGGGGCTTTGGCTGAGTGACCTCAGGCCCAGAACTGGCACCGAGTTTAAATCTGCATCATTCTGAGAATGCCACTTGCCCCTACCTGGTAACTCACTGAGAACCACCCTCTGCTCCCGGATCCCATGGCTCTGCTCAGAGCCAGTTGCAGGTTTTGGTACTTGGAAAACGTAACTTTCTGCTCTCATAATTTTATTTTTATTAAATTAAACTGCTGCAATGGACTTGGTCCTATATTTTGGTGGATGGCATTAACATGGTAGGTCTCTTCAGTGTTGTGCGATTTCAAGATGGTCATCAGTGACATTGACGTACTACTACTTATCACATAACCCACACTTCTGATGGCAAGTGGGATAGAGCAGTTAAGGGAACTCAAGAGGAGCAAAACTGTATAAAACGGCATCTTTTTCATTTTGCATACTTTAATTTCAGAACAAAATAAAAAACCACAATACGTAACACATCCAAAACTATGTTAAGTATGAAAAGAAAGGGCTTGAGGCCATTGTAATCTGCCTTAGGAAAAGACAGGAAAGGGGGAAAGCCACTAAACATCAGAGGAAACCAGGTGGGCTAGGGCCACGCAGGGCTGCTGGGGGAGCCATGAAGACCACACAGAGGACACAAGGTCTGCAGGTAGAAAATCCCAGTCTACTTCCACGCGAGGGGCAGCCTCATCACCCTCATGTACTCACATACCACCAGAGCTCTTTCCGTGCCTGAGCTGAACAGGCAGCCAGCACATGGAGGCATGTGGGAGCAGATCTCAGGATGCCTGAGGCTTTTTCTGACCTGCCCCTGGGCTCGGTGCTGGGGGAAGCCAGCCTCGGTGCCCAGCTTGGCCCTTCCCATACACTCCCAGGCCAGCAGAGGCAGCCACAAACTGGGCATCACTTTGTAGCTCCAAACAGATTTCCCAGGGCTCACAAGCAGCACCTCAAATTGACCTGCACCAGAGACCCTCTGAAGAGGCCTTAGAACCAACACAACCAGTTAATACACTCACAGCATCAGGGCAGGATCCAGTCAGCATCACAAGCAGCACATCCCAAGGGAGCTCTCAGCAGGCACCAGACGCTGCTGAGACAAATCCCACCTCATATGCTCAGCACCTGCATAGCAGCTTGTGGTCAGGGTTGATCCTCACAGTTAACCAGCCTGAGGGCTGGCTTCGTGGACTAAAGGTCCAACAGCAATCAAGACCCAATAACAATAAGAGAGCTCATGTAACTCACACAAGAGACATTTCCTGGAGCACTCAGCTCAAATTAAGGACACTGTGCCACTGGGTCCTACAGAAAATTTACTATGAAAGGCCATCCTACTAAGATTGGGAGACATAGCAGATCTACCAACTACACAGAAACGAACACAGAGAGGCAGCCAAAATGAGGAGACAAAGAAATATGCCCCAAAATGAAAGAACAGAAGAAATCGAAGGGAAAAAAAAGAGAAAGAGAGAACTAAATGAAATGGAGGCAAACAATTCACCAGAAACAGTCTCATAGATACAGAGAACAGATTGGTGGTTGTGAGAGCAGAGGGGGCTTGGGAGACTGGGTATAAAAGATGAAGAAATTGAAAAGTACAGATTGCTCACTACGAAATATTCATAGGGATATAAAGTACAGAGTAGGAAATATAGTCAATAGTATTACGATAATTCTCTATGGTGCCAGTCAGGTACTGGAAGTATCAGGGAACACTTTGTAAAGTATATGATTATCTAACAATTATGTTTTATGACTGAGACAAATACAAAATAATATTGAAAGTAAATTGTAATTGAAAAAATTAAGAAAAAGAACACATTTGAAAAAATGAAGCAAGAAAAAGTAATTTACATAAAGGTGAAAGAATATCATCTGTGGAAAAGAGAAAATGATAGAAAAATTAAATGTGAACGCATTATGTAAAGAACTCAACAAATAGTCAAATTATAATAAAATGATGGGTATGCAAACCATGCATTATTAAATTTTTAAACTTAAAAAAAAGAATATGATTCATTGGGTTCCTCCAAAATAAATAAATAAAATAAAATGGTGCTCCAGAAAAAAATGGGGGGAGGGTGGTCTGTTGGGTGAGTTGGGATCTTACATCAGGATGTTGGCTGGGGCCGCAGTCATTAGTAGAGGACCCCCTTCCATGTTGGCTCACTGCCATGGACAGCAGGTCAATGCTGAGTGCTCCAGGAAACCTCCATTTCTTTGTACATGGACCTCTGCCTGGGACTGCCTGTGTTTTCTCACACGTGGCAGCTATCTTCCCCCAGATTACGTGATCCAAGAGAGACCAACCTGGAAGCCTTTCTACCTATGACCTGCCTCAAAAGTCACATGCTGTCATTTCCACAATATCACCAATGGTGTCACAGGCCATGTCTATTCAGTGTGGAGGAAATCACACAAGGATGAACACTTGGTGATAGAGCATTGGAGGTCTTCCTGGAGGCTGGCTACTATGCCTAGTACATATTTTCCTTTGAAAGGGGTAGAAAGCCAAAGATCCCCAAAATGTGATAGTTTGTAAACTATCCCAATGTGCTGAGCAAAGAGCACATTGTAAAGAGCAAAAGTAAGCATTTTCATTTCCTGGGCAAAAGAAAACAATTTCACATTTTTGTAAGAAATCTCATGGCTTTGAGGTGTACCACTTTACATCTCTATTGAGATTCCAAAGATGAAATTACACTTCGTGACTCAAGCGTGAGGAGCAGTAGAGTCGCCAAAACAATGGGGCCGTGGCAGAAAGTTGTTACTCAGAAGTTTCTTACCATTCCTCTTGAGAGCCATTAGGGTTAGTTCTTTTCCAAAAAATAATAAGCCCCATTCAATGAAACATTTTCTTGCCCTTCTGCAGCTGACAGTAACTGTCATCATAAAGCAAGAGTAGGCTACATTTTTATTTTGTTTTGTTTGCTTTCTGGAATGCTTGATATGATAGCACAGAGTGTCTGGAATTTCCTTACAATCTTCTAAGGAGGTAGAAAACCATATGTCTAATTATAAAGCAATGCTAGCCTTGTCATTACTAGGTTAGCAAGCCAAAAATCTGGGAAAGTTCAACAAAGCAGTGGTCTAAAAATATTTATATACAGTAAAACTTTGTTTAGTTGCCAAACACCTGAAGAACGGGTGGATTTTTCCACAAGGTTCATCAGCATCACCAAGTAATATTTTCTAAGCCCTCTCCTTCTCTTGAATAATCAAATTCAAGAGATAATTATGACTGAATCTCTCACCAGACTGTGCCAGACATTTTTTCTAGGCTTCCAGTAGTTATCAAGAAAGCAAAGATCCAGCCCTCCAACAGCAGGCAGATCTCCGCTCAGTGTAGGAAACCTCTTAGGTCTAGTGGTGGATTTCATGACACCTTTTCCCTTTATCAGTGTACCTGAAACCCACATTCTGCTGCTTGATACTACAAAAACCAAACTCTGGACAGATGCTGGTGAAAAGGGAAAGGGGTTTATTCAAGTGCCAGTCACCTGAGGAGATGGGGGACTCTTGTAGCAAAGCCCATCACAACATCTCAGTGCAAGCTGAGGAGGGAGAGTCAAAGGAGAATAAAGAAATTGAGGGGAGGGGAGTTCCAGGACAGCACACTCCATTCGAATAGGACCTGCAAACTGGTCAAGTGAAGGTCTGCTGTGCATTATCCTGGTCTTTGTCATCCTGGTTCTACAGTTGAAGGTCAGCATATCTTCCAGAACTGGAATGACTGAAGACCAGTGTCTGTACCTGAAGTTATTTCCTAGGGTTCTTATATAGACATGCTGTTTACCACAAGCTACATATTAGTCACAGTCAGCATTTACAGAAACAGTGTCAAAAGAATGGTGGGTGGGTTACAATTTTCCACTGTTATATCAACTTTTAACAAAACATAAAACTTAGTGATACTGGACTTGAACCAGGAGGCCTCTTCCTTACTCTTTCTATTCTATCTCCCCACTTTCTGGGAAAAGCATACCTTTGGAGGGCAAGTACTTGGTTCTAGAAAAATTTCTCTCTCCAAATCTTACATATTCAGAGTCCCATTCTGTCTCATTCTTTCCCAAATCTACTCAATATGTATTGTGAGCCTATTCAAGCATTACCTTCCTATTTTAGACCCTCTATCCTATAGATGTGGCAGTTATCTATAATAGTAAAAGCATAATATGCTAATTAAACCAAACGTCCTTCCAGATGACCTTCTGGATGAAGCCAGGTCCCAGGGTGCCAGAGGAAAGCCAGCGCTGGCAGCCAGGGAAAGGAAGGCCCACTCTTGCATGAATATTGTGCATTGGGCTTCTAGTATGATATAATAGCAATCAGAAGCAAATCTCAGCCCCTGGTGATTCATGCAAAGGGGTGTGTCTGTCTTGGGGACAAAAAAAGGACAACCTTCTCAGGAAAGGAGAGCAGCAGTGGCAGAAGCAACAGCCTTTTCAAATGGCCTCTGTGAGCTGATAGACATCCTAGAGACTGTCTTCTTTCCCTGAGGAAGAAACAAGGAAATCTCTCCCCATCCAAACAGAAGACTCACTGAAGTTTTCTCTCTATTCATATGCATCAACTTCCCTTCTCCTTCTCTTATTTATCCCTCAACACACTCAGAATTTTTTTAAAAAGAACAAGGCCCAATGCAAAAGCAGCTCATTTTATAAAGTAGAGCACTTAGTCTATTCCATTTTGAAATAGCTAAATTTCCTAAAGACAACTTTCTTCTTTTAATTGACAGAAAACATTACATTTGTTTCAGGCATACAACATTATGATTCCACATTTGTACGAATTGGGAAGTCATTGCCACAATAAGTCTAGTTAATTACCCATCACCATACATAGGTACATTTTTTTCTTGTGATGAGAACTTATCAGATCTCCTGTCCTAGCAACTATAAAATATACTCTACAGTATTATTAACTATAGTCACCAGTTACTTATAACCGGAAGTGTGCACTTTTCACTCCCTTCACCTACTATACCCACCCCCACTCCCACCTCTGAAGATTGACAATCTGGTCTTTGTATCTATGAGCACAGTTTTGTGGGGTTTGTTTTGGTTTTTTTTTTAAGATTCCATATCCTAGTGAGATTATATACAGTATTTGCTGAAGGCATCTTTCTACATTCTGGATTGACAATCTTAAAACCTTACTTTGAAAAGCTATTTTTAAATCATATCTGGATTGCGTAAATATAAAGGTTCATACAAAAGAATTAGCCTTTGTCCCTGTTTCCTAGCTAGGCGCTCACTTTCCAACCGCACCTTTCCACCTGTCAGTCCCTGAACTAAAAAATGACAACAGTCGTCCCGAGGGGCAAAGGCAACTTTGCCTGGGCCGCTCTTCACTTTTCCAATGGGACTAAGTCATCACAACCTAAAATTTTAAAGGAAAAAAGGAAAGTCTGAACAAATACAGGGTGGGGCAAATATAGGTATACAGTTGTATGTGATAGTTTATTCTTGTATTATTATTTGTTAACTATTGTATTACGTGGCACATCAATAACTGTAAACCTACTTTTGTCCCACCCTGTATGGCAATGATCAGAACATGGAGAGTAAGGTCCTTTATCTCCTTTGACAAACAACGATTTAAAACATGCTTGCCATTGTAGCAATTGCTCTGTCACTGTGCCAGATGTTTTCTATTTGTCCCTTCAGATGTGCTTGTCCCTCCTCCACCACCACAATCCCTGCTTTGGGGAGTGCTCTCCATGGACACTCCATTCAGGGCCTTTCCTGCCCTCTGGCTTCTGGCTAGGTCCTGCCAATTGCGGGGGTAGTGGCAGAAAGAGTGAAGGGTCAGGCACCCATTCTCTCCTCTCTCTCTCTCTCTCTCTCTCTCTCTCTCTCTCTCTCTCCCTCCCTCCCTCCCTCTCTCTCCCCCTCCTCCTCTCCCTCCCTCCCTCCTTTCCTCCTCTGGGCATTGGTGTCATCTTCTACCAAAGATCACGGTTCCTAATGGGTGTCCCCACCCCTCTTCCACTGCCACATCCTCAACTGGGTTACAGGAACTTCTCCATCCACTAGTCCTCAGTGCTTCTTGCTCATCCTGCGATGCTTCTCCTTCCCCTGTGGAGTCTGCATCTGCCGGCACTTTTGTGAATTACTTCTGTCATTGAGACTCTCATCTGTCATCCCTTTGCAGGATGCCATCTGCTTCCTGCAGTGACCATGACCAGCACTGTGCAGGACTGACGTTTTCAGCCGCCATATCAATGCATCCTGCGTTTCACTCACTCTTTTGCAGCTGAAAAGTCAACTACGAAAGAAAAGGAAGGCCAACCACTGGGTGCACAATGTTACATAACTGAGAAGATGACATAGGCACTGCTGCAAAGAAAATGAAAGAAAGGCGTTTTATTGGGAACGTTATTTATTGGGCAATAGGAAAGGAACGCTAGGAAAGCAAGAATGCTTGTCAAGTCCAGGGTCCAGATAACCACAGATTGCTGTATGTGGTAGCCATGTGAAGAACTCACAGTGGATATAAACGTGCATACGCAACAATTCTGCTGTTAACAAAACACAAGAAACTGGCAAGCCTTGGGAGTTAAAAAAAACACGTTTGCAATTACTTTATTAGGCCTGATGTGAAAAGCAAGTTTTCTAGAATCAAATGTATTGTACATTATTTTGTTAATCTCTAAAATAATGGCTAATCAATAAATCTGGTTTGAGGAGTAATTGTTGAATTTTTACAGGAGATTTGATTCTTTCTCTTCCCCGAACGTGTTTAAATGAGCTTTTCAAAATAACTAATTGATATCCTGGAGGTAATGACGAGTAAGGGGTTCTCAGAATTGAAAAGCAACTGTTCTTTTCTTTGCTAGGAAAACAAACTCAGGAAACCAGAATTGAATGAATCACAATTGAATTTTGATTCTTTAAGCATCATCATCACCATCATCACCAGGTCATGCTTGTCCTTCTTTTATGTGTTTGTTAGTTAGTTTGTTTGTTTGTTTTAAACATAATGAAACGAATATCTATGGACCCGGTATCCTAACCAAGAGCTAGAATGTCAGTGGTTGGTCCATCATGAATCTCGTGCACCTCCTCCCATCCACTCAGCATCCCCCAGGTTTTTCACCCTCACCGCTTGCTTTGCCTCAGCCCCGCCCCACAACTGACCAAGTCACCTGGGCTACTGGTTCCCCACACAGGGCTGATCAGGGCCAGGGGTCCCCTCGATGGACCACCCTGCAGCCAGGCCAACCCCCTGTGCACACAGGTTCTCGACCCCCCTGCCCTTCATGGACTCAGGTGAAAGGTCACACTATACAGCATGGGCTCTAACCACCTGAGCAGCCACCAGAGAGGGGAAGTGGCACCCCATGAAAGCACAAGGACTTTAACTCCTCATGGGCACAGCGGAGATGGGCAGCCCCAGAAGATAAATTCCCTCTTCATCCTCCCCCCATACAGCTTTCCAGAGAAGCCCCCCTGAGCAGGACACAACTGTCCACTGTGTCTCCTTGTGGCTTGTCTGGAAGTGGAGGCCCATGAGGCTGTGCGTCACTTTGTGTCCTGGTCTGCTCAGGCTGCCCCAACAAAGGACCACAGGCGGGGGGCTGAAACAGCAGGAATGAACATCCTCACTGTCCTGGGGATAAGAAATCTGAGGTCAAGGGGTCGGCAGGGTTAGTTTTTTCTGAAGTTTCTCTCCTGGGCTTGGAGAGGGCTGTCTTCTTCCTGTACCTTCACAAATGTCCACACACATGTCTGTGTCCAAATGTCCCCTTGTAAGGATACCAGTCACACTGAACTTAGGCCCATCCTGAAGACCTCATTACTTTTTTAAAGACCTCATCTCCAAATATGACCGCATTCCCAGGTAACAGGTTAGGACTTCACCATGTGAATTTGAGAGGAATGAGAGTAGGTGGGACACAGTTCATCCTATCACATTTTGCATCGCTTCACATCTTTTTTCTCTCCCCAGTCGCCCTGGGTATTTATCTCTCAAGTAAAGCACTGATATTTTTATCCTTGACTCCAGCAAGATCAAGCTAATACGGCAATCCATCATCCATCCATCCACCTGTAGGTTGTAGGTCCCTTCCTTCCCAGCCTCTTGTCATCCCACTCGATGGAACCAAGATCCTGAACTTGGTGATTACCAGTTCCTCTTTCGCCATTTTTCACTTATTTTCTTCAGTGTTTCCTGTTTTGGAAATTTATAAAGAGCATTGCACTGTAGATTGAATTCTGGTACTTTTGTCGTGCAACACCATGCTAATAAAATTCAGCTCTTGGCTGTGAACAACCATAATTCATCCCTTTGCACTTGCTGCAGATTATTCCATTGCCAGAATAAACCACAATGGGTACGGTATTTTGTTGATGGACATGAGGTTGTGGTGTGCAAACAAAGGCAGATGGGCAAGCTGCACAAATAGGCCACCTAGAGACCATTTGTTGGGGACACCCAGGAAAAAAAATGCAGCAGAGGAAATGAAGGTCCTGGTGATCTCATTTGGCAGTAGACAAAGGTCTACCAGAGCCCAACATCAGACTCCAAGAGAGAGTCCCTACGCCTTGTGGGGCTTTCACGCTGCGAGATTAAGGAAGAGCCAGGCCCTCCCCTGGCATGATCAGCAGTTGACCAGTTTGCAACTGAGTGACACTGCCAAGAGCAGCACGACTCGCTTCATTAGCACCCACAGTGAGGGAACGACCAGCTCTTCCCTCCCACAGGCAGTCCTGGAAAGATAAGATCTAAGCCTTGCATTCGATCAGATTTTATTATCCTAAATAAGGGGTCTTAGCCCATTTCCATGGAGCTCGGCGGGAGCCCACCTCCTGTTCTGGGAGACCGTCCTGTAAGGGATCAGTCTCCTCCAGTGGAGCATTTACCTCTTAAGTAGTTTATTCTCCAGAATTCATACCCAGGAGCGAAACTGCTGGGTCCTATGATATATGAATATTTAATGTAAATCTCACATGAGCAATGCATGTGAGGCCCCCTGGCCCTCCTAGCACTTCCTCCTCGTATTCTCCAGTTACTGGTACTTTATTTTTACCTGTCAACTAAGTATGGAAGATGTCTCCCTGTGACTCTGATTTAGATTCCCATGGTGACTATCGAGTATCTTTCCATGGGCATATGGGCCATTTCATTCCCTTTGGTGAAATGCTTTTAGCTCATTTTTTTACTGATTTGTTCTCTATACTCAATCTGTAGCCTTCTGATAATTATCTTTACAGTGTCTTTTGATGAACAGTTCTTAACTTTAATGTAATTGAATTTGTCAATCTTTTACAGTGGGCCCTCTTATTGTCTTGTGTGAGAAATCCTCCCCTATCCTGAAGTCTTAAAAACAAATAAACTTCAAAATGAGGCAGGGACCAAAGAATACATCATAATGGAAATTAGAAATTAGTTGGAATTGAAGGATAATGAAAACGCTGTATATCAAGCCTTGTGAAATACAGCAAAAGTAATGTCTTAAGGGAAATTTGTAGTCTAAGTGTTAATATTAAAAAAGAAAAGTTGTATATTAATAAGCTAAATATCCACTTAAAAAACATCCTATCTAATGAAAGAGTAATATGCAATTTGACCATCACTCCAACACACAAGATGGCTGCCCCCATGTGGATACAAGATGGCTGCCACAAGATGGCCAGCAGGGGAAGGCAGTTGGGAGGGACCAGGCCTTTAAGGGAGGGCAGTTGAGGGGGACCAGGCCTACAGGAGAGGGCAAATAGGGGTGACCAGGCCTGCAGGGGAGGGTAATTACGGGCAAACAAGCTGGCAGGGGAGCAGTTAGTCATCAATCAGGCTGGCAGGGGAGTGGTTAGGGGTGATCAGGCTGGCAGGCAAAAGTGGTTAGGGCAGTGGTCTGTAAACTGCAGCTCGCGAGCCACATGCAGTTCTTTGGCCCCTTGAGTGTGGCTCTTCCACAAAATACTATGGCCTGGGCAAGTCTATTTTGAAGAAGTGGCATTAGAAGAAGTTTAAGTTTAAAAAAATTTATCTTTCAAAAGAAATTTCAATCATTGTACTGTTGAAATTTGGCTCTGTTGACTAATGAGTTTGCTGACCACTGGGTTAGGGGCAATCAGGAAGGCAGGCAGGCGAGCAGTTGGGAGTCAGCAGTCCTGGATTGTGAGAAGGATGTGCGACTGCCTGTTTAGGCCTGATCCTGGTAGGGGTCCCAGAATGGAGAGGGTGCAGGCTGGGCTAAGGGACACACACCCCTGTGCATGAATTTCATGCACCAGGCCTCTATTGGTAGATATAATAAAAAATATTGTGATAATTATGTATGGTGCCAGGTCAGTATCGGAATTACTAGGGGATCACTTCGTAAACTATATAAATGTCTAACCATTATGCTGTACACCAGACACTAGATAAAATAATATTGAACATTCACTGCATTTGAAATTTTTTAACAAGAAAACGACAAGCTTTTTCATTTAAAGAATAAAGGCACATGGCAGAGACCGTTACTCCCACTGATATCCCTTTCCCAACCTCACTTGCAATTAAGGTGCCATGATGGTGCTTTCTAGACCCACTTTGTTTTGCAGTTTCACTTTTCCACGCCCCACACCCCATTCGACCAGATGGATAGTGCCAGGCTAAGCCTGGAGCCCCACGCTGGAGAAACCATAAGGAAGGAGTGTCCTGAGTCCCTGGCTCACTAGCTGGAAGATGGCGGTCACAGAGCCTTGGCCGGTCAGAAACATGCACACTGGACTTTGCTGCACAAGAGAAATGCACCTCTTATTGTGTTAAATCACTGAATTAAGGGGGTTGTTACAATATGAGCCTAGAATAAGTCTAAACACACACACACACACACACACACACACACACACACACACAGAATAAACCCAAATGAAAGAAAAGGAAGGAGGAAATAAAAGAGCAGAAATCAATGAAACAGAAAACAAAGGCGCAGTAAAATTCTCAACAAAGAACAGCTGTCCCCTCCTGAACTTTAGAAAAGCCATCAGATAACTGCCGGACTCTGTCCCGGGCTCCTTGGCAGATGTGTTTTCATGTGCCCACGCTGCTCCAGGGAAACGCCCATTGAGGGGAGGTCTGTGGAGCTGTATGGGCCGGACTATCGGTTGTTTATCCTCCAATTGCCGAATAATTGTGCTGTATCTTCTGGAGCAGGAACCAAAGGGTGGGAGAAGGACTGGCATAGAGAGCAAATCTGGGGAGCGGGGGGTGACTATGGTTTGAGCTGCATCGGGAAAAGGCAAAAGCAAAAGAGCAGAGCAAGAGGCCCAAAGTCAGAGCAAACGCGGAAAAAGGCAAGAGACACAGAAGCATCGAACAGACCGTCAAACCACAGAGGGAAGGCCGGGGGCAGGGGAGAGGGGTGGGGGAAGGGAAGTAAGGGATCAACCAAAGGACATGTATGAATGCATATAAGCGTAACCAATGGATACAGACAGTAGGTAGGGGGTGAGGGCCTATGCTGAGAGGCAGGAGTGAGTTGGGAGAGGTCAATGGGGGGGTGCGGGGGGGGGAGTCAGATGTAACACTTTCAGCAATCAAGAATTTAAAAAAGGAAAAGCAAAAAGGCAAGAGGAAGAAAGGCACGCAGAGCCGCAGGGGAGCCTGGGACGGTCAGGACCAGTGCTGCCCGCACAAGGAGACACGACAGCAGCAGAGCATTATCGTATGTGCACCACACATTCTCCATTGCCAAGGGCAGGGCTCAATCCCATCTCCCGTGCAGTCAGTGTAGCTCCCATTTTTAGTTAATTCCTCAAGAGTGCTTTCGATAAAAGTGCCCGGATGCATTCAGCAGGAAAAAACAACCCGTGAAGAGGTCCAGTAAGCGTCCTTACCATTAACTGCCATTTCCAAAGGAGCTTCTCTATTTAATCATCTGCTATGTCCCCCTTTTCCTCTCTCTTTTTCTTTGTTGAACTGCATTATAGTCGAATGGCTCCTGCTCCCTGTCAAGTTTTCAGAGTACAGAGTGCCTGGGGCAGCAGGAGCTCTGCTTGTGTTTATACATCAACAAAGGAGAATCCCACAGACTCAGGTGAGCAAAGGACAGCTTAGCAGTGAGCAAAGACCAACATGCTTTTAAAACCAGGCTCTCAAGTCTCTGACGGCATCAGTTTGTTGTCTCAAAAACACAGCAACAATACTCCCAATGGGTCCATCACTCACCTCCTTGGGAGGAGGGTGCTTAGCACTATCTCACTATCTAGTCCATGGCCTCAGTGGTTTTCTCAGGTACAAATTGCTCTCTTTCAACCAAACATCACACGCCTAGAATGGTTCTCCATTGTGTCTAAATGTGTAGAAAGTCTTCACCCCTCTGCCCCACTGTTACTTTTCCTATGCCTAATTGGAAACTGCCTGTGTAGGTCTTTAATGAGCCTTTGTAGACTTCTGAAAGTGCTCACATTCCCAGCAGTTACTGTAATCCGGTAACCAGAGAAGCTGTTGTTAATGGCCAAGGTTTATTCTTCCTATAAATAGGATTGAGTTCTGACACCTGGCATGCTGTTTTTCTTTAGAATGAGAGCCAATGCAATGAAATTCTATATGTAGTAGTCTGGGGGGGAAATTCATTAATATAGTCTTTTTCTCTCTCTCTCACAGAAAGCTTTAATATTTTTTCTATTTTTTTTTTTCTGACTGTGCAGTCATTAATTTTACCATCTAGTTACTTCAATAATATTTGCTCTACCTACCATGTGAGCTATACAGAAATGCTTTAGAAAGGCTCATAACCCAAGCTGGAGAGGCAAACATCTAACTCACAGGATGAATCCATGCCAGAGAAAACAACAGATTATGTCCAGAGGAGGGTCAAAGGAGAGCCTCATGCGGATGACCTTGGGAGTCACCTAGGTCAACTGTCACCAACCGGTGGTCCGTAAGGTCCGAAAGGTTGGCAACCGCTGGCCTACAGGATGGGACATAGAAAGAGGAGTTCATCCTCAGGATTTAAGAATACAGAACTAAGTGCCAAGTAAGGGGTGCAAGGAAGAGCATTAGCTAAACTTACCTCATTATGTGTCAGTTAAAACCAACGCACAAACCAAATCTGGCACCCTAGCATTGTGTTTTATACTGTCTAAAGATTACACTAGCAATTCCGTTAACATCAGCGAATAGAATATACTTGAAGCATGCTTCAGAGGACCTCCCCCAAGGAGGAGAAACTGAAAAGGTGGCACTTCCAAGTAAAACAATCCTCTAAACAGATTAGATTGAATGTTCTTCCACTTCGTTAATGCCCAAGAGCAAAAGAGGAAGCAAATCTTGAAAGGCCGTGGTTGAATTATTTTCTTCTCCAAAAACTGGGTTCTATTTTTTTTTTTTTTGTATTTTTGTATTTTTTTTTTTTAATTCCTCATCTGTTCTGACTGTCTATCCTTGGCATTGCCACAAGTACAGAAAACAGAAAATGCCAATTCAGTTGATCCACCATAATTGTCTCCCCTTTACCCTAGGAAACAGACTGTTTCCTAGGAAATGAAAAGAGGAGGGTAATCACATGCGGGGGGTTATCATCAGGTGTTCAGGGAAGTGAATGTGAGAGGTACAGGGAGGGAGGCAATTTTAGTCCAAAACGCAACTGGGACCCAAGACTCAGAACAGAACTGAGTTTTGTCAGAAAGAAGGAGGAGGAAAAAATGGGATCTCCCGGCATTGGTGATCGGCTGGGTTGGATTATACGACTGCTGACTGGGTAGGCTTTTATTTCACTGCGGCTGAATATGCACGTTTGTATAGTTCCACCTGACAGAGGAGGGAGACAAACACAAGAGCTCCAGCCGGGAAGGGGCTGGGAAACCCACATTGGAAAGAGCAGCCACACCTCCACCCTCTCCCCGTGGAACAGATAAATACACCTCAACTCATGGGCAATCAGAACCCGACTCTGTTCATGAAAGTTATTCCAGAAACTACATCCATGACTGCTGTATCTGTATTAGCTAGGCACCTGCTGGTTTGTGTGCTCACAGCATATGCCCAGATGCCTGAAAGTCAGGCACAACTCAATCAAACCACCATTTTCCAGGTCCCTTTGTCCCTCCCAGAGCTTCTCTCCCTATTTCTCCCGGGACCCACCAATGCATAGGTTGGGGTAGGCATTGCCAAGGACAATCTTGGTCAGCATCCACAAAGGCAGCACAGTCCACTTGTTTTATATTCATGTCCAAGTTCTTTTTTCATGAGAACATCAAAAGAAGTACACGATTCCTTTTTTCTAACCATGTGAAACAGAAGTAAGTTGTGGGTATCACTTTAAGCTGTAGATAGGAGGCAAAGGTCATTTAGCCACCAAGGAGATGGTTTTCCTACATCATCTTGCTGAAGAAAGTTGGGGTGATTAAAGGGAGGAAACACTAACGATCTATCAAGCCAATGTTAAAATAATAGTCTATTATTTCGAGCGTGTCCAATCATAAACTTAACATGGTTTCTTGTGTTCTGACTCAGCCATAGTTTCTGAGTAACTCAGCTTTGTACACTAAAATCCACCCTTCCAGGCCTCAGACTACATAGCAGGGTTCTGACAGCATGACAATGGCATTGTTTTGCTGGTTAGAGACAGGGGAATTCCCTGTTGAGCGGTTGTGAATGCCGTATGCACCGTCGGTGGAAAGGCATAGACACCACATTGATAATCAGCATCTATTAAGCGCTGTGTGCTCAGCTACACTGCACGAAGGGCCTTACAGACATTAACTCTAATCCTTTGAGTCTATGAAGTAGATGCTATTATTATCCGCATTTCATAGATGTCTGGGCAGCAGAGATGAGTAACGGGCTTCAAGTCCCAGAGCTTGTAAGTGGTAGAGTAGGACAGCTGCATGGTCAGACTTCAAAAGCTAAGCCCGCAACTGCTTCTAACTTCTCGAAGACCAATTCCAAAAATCAAAGACTTCTAAGTTGGTTTTAATTCCTGAAATGCATCCACTCTTATCCTGGCATGGCCTCAGCTGTATGTATGTATATGCATATGTGTGTGTGTGTGTGTGTATGTGTGTGTATGTGTGTGTATGTGTGTGTATGTGTGTATGTGTGTGTATGTGTGTGTATGTGTGTGTATGTGTGTATGAGTGTGTGTGTGTGTATGTGTGTGTGTGTGAGTGTGTGTATGTGTGTGTGTGTATGTGTGTGTGTGTGTGTATGTGTGTGTGTGTGTATGTGTGTGTATGTGTGTGTGTGTGTATGAACTAGAGTCCTAACGCAAAAAATTCGTGCAAGGAGCTTGACCCCCCCCCCCCCACCATGGCCCCCACTGCTGCAGCTTTGTCTGCAAGGTCATCCGGTCTAATTAGCATATTATGCTTTTATTTTATTTTATATATATTTGAAAAAAGCCCAATCCCCAAAAAGTAAAAGGGTGACTTTTTACTTCAAAGACAACATTACTTAATATTAAACTTAATTAAAGCTCTTTCAATGTTAAGATTAATCAAAATGTTCAGACCAAGATCCGTCAACATGGTGAAGGAATTCCATAAAATCCAGTCTTTGTCACCCTGAAAATACAGTTGTCATAAGTCCCTGATAATTGGTCTAGTCCCGTGGTCGGCAAACTGTGGCTCACGAGCCACATGCAGCTATTTGGCCCCTTGAGTGTGGCTCTTCCACAAAATACCACGGCCTGGGCGAGTCTATTTTGAAGAAGTGGCATTAGAAGAAGTTTAAGTTTAAAAAATTTGGCTCTCAAAAGAAATTTCAATCATTGTACTGTTGATATTTGGCTCTGTTGACTAATGAGTTTGCTGACCACTGGTCTAGTCAGTGGGAGAAAAAAAAGGGAAATCATTTTCCCCTCGATGTTTTCTCTCTTTTAATCACTGCAGAAACATTCACTCCAGGACAGGGGAGAGAAAATAATGAGAATCTTCACATCCCAGGCTGCTGGGATTTCAGGAGGGCTGTATCCCTTCTTCATGTCCCATTGAGGGGTACATTTTCACTGTCCCCCACAGCTTGCATTTCGCAGCTTTGCAGAGCAATCTACAGCTCAGTAAAGGAGGGTGTGTGCGATACCTAGCTGTGATCTCGTCTGGAACCCTCAGGCTGCAAACTGTCTTCCTTAGAGCAGTGACTGGTGAGGTTGGTGCACCCCAGAAGAGAACGAAGGATGGAAACCCCCCCTCTGCAATGGTCGCCTCACACGTCTCATCCCTGAGGTCTGTTGCACGTTGGCAGCATGCATAAACAGAGGAGCAACTCAGAAGATGAGCTTCTGAAACACTGCCATGCAATCTCAGAACAGGCCGCAGATGGTCATTCCGTTCCCAGTAACCCGACACCGCGTGCATTTCTATGAAAGGGTGCAGAGTAGGTGTCCCCAAGTTTCTGCAAGACGGTATCACCGCCTCCTGGCCCAGGGACATTATTTTGATTATCTACAAAATCTCTCTCCTCTTTCCAAATCAGTGAGACATAGATTGCAGGAGGAATTTTATAGGAAGAAAAAATTCTCTTCTAGAGAGAGAGAGAGAGAGAGAGAGAGAGAGAGAGAGAGAGAGAGAGAGAGAGAGAGAGAGAGAGATTTTTTGGGACAGACTTCACATCTCTGAAATGAGAACTACATGGCCCTGTGGCAAATCCGAATTCGATGTTACCTCACTTTGGTCAAAACTTTGTCCAACCAGCACACTTCCAGCAATAATCCTGACCTAGAATAAATAAAATCCCTAACACAAAATCTAGAATTTTGTAGTAAGATTAATATTTTTTTGAATCCCATATCCTACAGGTTATAAAATCTATTTGTAAGTCCCTGTAGGTATCACCAAACTTATGCTATGGTCCTACTAAGCTTGATTTGCCACAGTGTGGGGAGAGCCACGAGCTGATGACAGATGGAGCGTGGGTTCTCCACGCCCTGCGGGGGAGACCCTCACAACCAAGGCCTGTCCCCCATCAGCACCATGGTCAACTGCCGCCCCAAACACTGATGGGGCCGGAAACCCAGCTTAGAATTATATGAGGCTACAATCTGCCTTTATCTAGAAACACACAGGGAATTGTTAGCCCAGTTTTAGCATGTGTTGGATTTTTTCAGGAACGTAATCAGAATATTCTGTATGATGAGGGAAGCCTGAAGAGCAAAGAGAATGTGAGCGAGGACCAGCACCAGATGGCTTCAGAGTTCATGCCAGCTCACCTGTTGTGGGCGGGGTGCCCTCGGATAACTCCTGGCATGTAAAAGGGGGAGGCCGGTGACACCCACCTGACAGAGCCATGGGGACTGAGACCAGCCACCAGGAAGCACTCCGTGGGTGTCGCTACCGCAGACTTCTGTTTTGTCTAGAGCTTCAGCAGGAACTGGCCACATCTTAGGAAATCGTTGCTGACATCAGTCTGCTCCTGGCACTGAGCCGCCGGCACAGCAGGCCTGTCCTGGTCAGCGTGTGCAGACACCACGTCCCTGGGGGTTTTACATGTAGACCCCAGCACGCCCCTTGTTTCATGATTTCACTGCACCTGGTAACATAATTGTGTTGGAGCATTTACATATTACAATGATTGTCTCATTAGAAATGCTTCATACGTTTATATTTAAGTTAGAGCATTAAGTCGTTGTGCGTGTAGAGGCCAGTTATAGTGCCTGCTCATTTCATTTCAGAACATGAAATGGGGTGATGCTTTTAGGTGCAAAGACGGGTTTTATCGTCTTTGGTTTTTATTTAAAGATTGTGGTGATATGACAAAATATTGATTATAAAAAGAGGCATGTGTTGAATTTGGTTTGGTAGTATTTTAAAATATCACTATTTCAGAGTATCATGTCATCACAAAGGGTCATTCAGCATCTTCATGTTCACACCCGGTTACTACTGAGGTTAGCAGTTTCCATTTGTTTCTAAGAAATTAGTATTAAACATTTGCTTAGCTGAAACTGGTTTTGCTCAGTGGATAGAGCGTTGGCCTGCGGACTGAAGGGTCCCAGGTTTGATTCCCGTCAGGGGCATGGACCTTGGTTGTGGGCACACCCCCAGTGGGGGGGGGGGGTGTGCAGGAGGCAGCTGATCAATGTTTCTCTCTCATCGATGTTTCTAACTCTCTATTCCTCTCCCATCCTCTCTGTAAAAAATCAATAAAATATATATTTTTAAAAAAACATTTACTTATCTATCTCCACAGTAGAGACACATACAAACTTTTTTTTAAAGCAGCCATCTATCAAACACAATTCAGGAGAAAACCACAAGTAAAAATAAAAATGAATCTGGGGAGGCTGACCGAAGGTAGAGACAGAACCCAGAAACTTCCCTGGCCTGCCTTTCCTTGGGCCTCCAGGAGACAGTCCAAAATTTATAGCTCAGACTGACTTCTGCAAGTTCATTCTAAGAACAGACAAGAGACCACAAGTGGCACTTTCTCTACAGAAAAGGAGCACACCTCCAGCGCAGACCCTTCCCCTCAGACCCTTCCCCTCCCCCCTGGCTGTTGTACTCATTACTGAGCCGAACTGCAGTGCTGGAGTCCGCCCAACACCCCAGAGCGAGTGGAAGTGCTGCCACCCCACTTTCTAGGCACGACGCCAGCTCACACTCACAGTGAAACGAACAAGGCTTTCCCACAGCTCCCTCCCGGTCACTGGGCCAGGACAGACCGCCGCCCCCACGCCTGGCCGCCTGGCCCTCTCAGTGTGCCCAGGAGCTGCCTACCCCTGAATCACACTCTCAGCCTCTTCTGGCCCTGGTTTGCCAAACGCCTGGCCACCCCCAGAAAACAGGGCATTCTCTCTGCAGCTCCCTGTGAGGCCGGCAGGGCAGACCCTTTGAGTCCACTCACTCTAATAGGTGAGGGCTGTTCCTCCCTCACCCACCAGGACCGTTTTAAAGGGCAGATGTTTACCAACTCCAGGGAACCTCCGAGTCACCGAGTTTCTGGAAGTTCGGCAAAATGAACTATTCAGGGATATGGTGGGGGGTGGATTTCTGCCTGGGGGGGGACCAGCTCTGCCTACAAATACCTCAGAACGTTCCCCAAATGTCAAGTGACTTTACACACGCTTCCTCAACATCCCCATTTCCAAGCCAGAAAATCCCAAATTCTTGGGAGGGTTCATTTTCTCTCTTAACAGGAGCATCTGCGGTCGCAGCAGCCACTTGTAAATCGGAAACGACCTCCAACTCTCTTTGGTTGGCTTTGTGTAGGGCGCAAAACAGAAATACTTCAACTCCACGTGACTGAGAGTAGGAAAAATATACAACTGTATTTAAAACGCTTAAATTAACAAGATAGCACGTCTCCATTCTAACAAAATATCATACATTCAGTTTAAACAAAAGTTAATACCCAGACACGCTTTTCCAAAACACCTGATGCTACTTGGAAATCAGTGACCGTGAGACTTGTCCAGGTTCCTCTCATCGGCAAAGCGTGGCCCATCGAAGAATCATCTGTTCTCTGCAGACAGACACGGCCAGACCACACTTCGAGCTGATGTCTCTCTCTTTCACAAACATAAGTCCTGCTGCTTCGTTTTTCTCAAGGACACTTTGGCTGTCAGCAAATCGTAGCTTCTCTTCCCTCCAGGTCAATATCGCAGAACGGGGACGCCCCGGAGCCAGAGAGGGCTTTGTGGTCGACCAGCCTCTCTCGGTGTGTTCCCGGATTCATCGCCCTGAACTGAGGCTGCGATGAGAAGATGAACCAGGGGGGACCTGTCTGCACACACTCCTCTGCTCTGCGGCACACACTTCCAAGTCACATGACTTCAAAGTCAAAGCCGCTTGAACAAGCAACACCGAAGTGATCTCCCCACTGGCTTTCTCGGGCGGAGAAGTTGGACCACGAACCAATACATCTGTGTGACCAGGGCCACCAACTGTATCCTGTCCCCCCAAAACAGCAATGCCCCAGTGCCTCCCTCCGCCCCATTCATTGCAGAGGCTGCAGGCTGGGCGGTGGAGCTTGTCCCCGTGTTTCGATCGGATGAGGCCAGAGGAGCCGCCAGCTCATCCCGCCTCCCCCTCCCGCCTGCACCAGCCGGCACCCCGGCCCCTGGATCGGCTCCGACCACCCGAGAAGGGCGGCACACCGCTTTCCAAAAACAGAAAAGCACAAAACAATCTGCAAAAGGTGTCTACGTAATACTGCGCGTGGACGTCAGAAGGGCGGCCCGCTGGATGAAGGCACTTGTGGGCAGGGGGGCACCCCCGGGGGCAGAGCTCAGTGAGTCAACAGTTTCAGGCGCGTGAGCCAGCTGACCAGCAGGGACGGCTCTGGGGCCGACGCCTTGGCCCCCGACGGGGCGGCCTTCTTCTTGGCGCCCTCCTCCGGGAACGGGATGGTGGCGCTGCTGTGGAGGTCGGAGCCCAGGTAGCACCTGCTGCCTCGGATGTAGTCCGCGCCTCGGACCAGCTGCCGCTCCGTGTGGGGCCTGGAGAACCGGTAGGGGGGTGAGGCGCTTTCTTCGATGATCGGAGGGATCCGCTCGTTACTGAAATACCGGCAGAGGGCATCCTCACCTGTGGGCAGACGAAGACCACAAGTCCATGAAAGCGAGCAGGCATCGCCTAAGGGGGCCCACAGCCCGCTCAGCCCTCTGAGGCCCTCTGATGGCGGGGACCACAGCCTGCCTGCCCCCACAGATGGGCTAGGAAGCCTCGCTGATGGCCAGGCCCACCCCTGGGGGTGTGCAAAGTAGAAATGGTTGAGGGCCATCATAGTTTTGGCTGCTGTCCCACCTGAGAGGTGACAGGTGGGCAGAGCAGAGACAGAGAGCCCGCCCTCCGTTACCAGGGTAAGTAAGAGTTTTCATAGCTTCACTTGAAACCAAGACAGAAATCTGCTAACTCCATGCTCCGTCCCCATCGTCCTCCCATGATGCTTCTAAAACAGGGCTCCTGTGCTGGAGCGCCCCTAAGGAGCATTCAGAAAGGCGGGGGTGCCTTTGGTTGTGTGGTCAAAAGGGGCCACATGTGAACCTGACAAGCTCAGGGGAGGCCTGCGTGGCGGTCTTGCAACCTAAAGTCACCACAAAGGATGGTCTGCAATTAGACTTTAGCTAAAAGCAGTTGTGATGGGTAGTTACGTCCTAGGCCGGTATCTTCACTGACAAGGTCAACCTTGACCTGAACTGAACCTGTCTGTCTTTTTGCATCTATCATAGCATACCCTGGAAATGTCTGGGTAACCTATAGCTTCCTTTTTTCCAGATCCCTTGGGGCACAACCTAACTGTGCTGGGCACCAGGACAGATACCACAAATTCCTTCATTGTCATCATGTTCATTGTTCCTGCACCCACCTAAGTATGTGTCCATCATTTTACTTTTATCCAATCCCGGAGGTCTCCCCTACCCCCCTTTGCTTTCTGCCACCTCTATAGTCTATCACTAATCCCGTTCACGTAACCCTCCTTTGCTTGCAATGTATAAAAAGAGAGGGAAACCCGCCATTCTCCAGAGTGCTCACGATCCCAATTCGTTGAGATACTGCTTCCCGGCAAGTGTCGACAGTTTGGCTCAAATACAGTCACAGACACTCTCTGTAGGTTGCAATGTTTTGTGTCTTTGTTTTACGTGAACAGTTGTCACCTGAGAAGGGCGGGCACTGTTCACCATCCACGGAGGGGTCCAAAAACTTGTCACGCTCGGCTACTCGGGACATTTCCCCAGCAAGAAAGACAGATCCCACCCTACATGCCAGGTGACCCCCCTGGGATTGGTGACAGGTGATTATGAAACTGAATAGAAGCCTACAACGCAGGCCACTTTGGCATTCTTTTGGCCATAAAATTCCACCTCTAAAAACGTGCAAAGATCTACATACAAGGGAGCTTACCAAAGCATTATTTACAATGGGGGTGGGGAGTGAATAAGCACAGAAATAACCTAAATGTCCAACAACTACTAAATAAATAGGGTGTTAGAGCCATAGGATGGAATACTAAAGCAGCCAGTTCTAGCTGAAACCGGTTTGGCTCAGTGGATAGAGCATCGGACTGCGGACTGAAGGGTCCCAGGTTCGATTCCGGTCAAGGGCATGTGCGTTGGTTGCGGGCACATCCCCAGTAGAGGGTGTGCAGGAGGTAGCTGATCGATGTCTCTCTCTATCCCTCTCCCTTCCTCTCTGTAAAAAAATCAATAAAATATATTTTTAAAATGTTCTAGATAACATTCAGCTCACATAGTATTAGTGAACAACTTTTCCTCCCACCTGCATGCTTTTCCAGAGTGTTTAACTGCATCTATGAAAACACCTGGAGAGACACAGCACCTGCACCCCGATTGCTTCTGGGTTGGGGAAGCAGATTGCAGCTGCGTTTTACTCTCTCGCACCTTCGAGATATTCTTCCAGGACTTGATTTGCTCTTGTAATCAAAGGGCGAAAGTTACTTTTAAAAGTGCCCATTGTCAAAAAGCCACATAGCGTATGAGTCGCTTGGCATGAAACGTCCCGAATAAGCAAATGCAGAGACAGAAAGCAGGTGAATGGTTGCCAAGGGCTGAGGGAGGCAGGGACGACGAGGCGTGGCTGCCCCTGGGCCTGGGGCTTCTTTTCCAGAGGATAAAGGTGTTGGAATTAGAAATGGTGACCGACACACAACGCTAGGACTACACCACAGGGCACTCCGATGTTCCCTGCCACAGCGGGGGGCGCTGTGGTGTATGTGAGTTCCATCTCAGTGAAGCTGTTATCTTTACCTTTCATTCTAACAGGCTCCTACAGCAGAGGTGTGGGCGTCAGGGGGTCAGGTCTGTTTCCATGTACGGATTTCACACTCCCCACCCCGCCTCTCACCCCATCTCTCAGGATGTGAAGGCAACAAAAGGCTAAATCTGAGCTGCAAAGGCTAAGAGAACTGCAAGGAAGATGTTGAGGCTTTAAAATCTATACAAAGGACAGCCTGCCACCTGCTGACTGCTCACAGACTTTCACTGCCAACCAGAGGTGTCCTGGACTTCAGGAGGTGTCTTCTGCTTGCCTCATTAGCATAAGCCAGGAGATACGGTACTTGGGTGATAAGCTTTACCAAGTCCCGGGGAGATGTCAGGGGGTGATTACTCTGAAAGTCGGACTTTCAGAATGGTTTCCTCCTTCGCCATCTAAAAAGCCTGTGAACTTGAACCTGCCACCACCTGCTTTGTTTTAGCACTGCAAAAGCAATGTTAGAATGCCCTGCCAGGGCTAATATAATCAAATATCACTGGCAAAAAATAAGAATATTTATAAACCTTTTTCTCGAGACTAGTGCAACAATCAGTAACTAATTACAAGGAGGACAGAACACAAATTTCTAACTGTAAGTACTCTCTAACACAAGAAAGATTTCTTTTTTTGGGGGGGGGAGTGAAGAGGGAAATAATCCATGTTTGTTCCTATAAAACCAAACAGACTCCAATGATCATATTCCAAAAGTTTAGGATGAGACTGCATGATGAATAATTTATTTCTACATGTTTAGAAACCAGACCATTAATGTCTACGGCCTTTTCAAAGCGCACACTGCTAACGAGATTTACAGTCCCTAATGGGACTGCATAGTTCTGCCATTCTAGAAATGCGTAGAGCCTGAGGTCTTCAGCATTCCTGCTCTCACAGATAAGACGACGGGGCTCAGAAAGGCTAAGTCCTCGCCCTGACCAGTTTAGCTCAGTGGGTAGAGCATCAGCCTGCGGACTGAAGGGTCCCAGGTTCGATTCTGGTCGGGGGCATGTACCTTGGTTGCAGGCACATCCCTAGTGGGGGTTGTGCAGGAGGCAGCTGATAGATGTTTCTCTCTCATTGATGTTTCTGACTCTCTATCCCTCTCCCTTCCACTCTGTAAAAAATCGATGACAAATATATTTAAAAAAAGAAAGAAAGGCTAAGTCCTCTGTCCAGTTATCTCCTTCGTTTAGGAACAGGACTGAGATCTGGGCCTGGGTCTTCTGATTCCTGATCGGATGCGATCCGCTTCCACTCACCTTTCTTCCCATGACCGCGCGGTCTGGCGAAAGGATCCACGATGCCCATCCAGCTCCCATCCGCAGGCATGGACAAAGGCCGGGGCTTGCCTGGGGGGGGCAAAGTGACAGCAGTGACTGGGTGGCTCAGAGAATCACCATCCCCTCTTTGTGGAATCTAGACCACCACCCCCACAGGCTCACAGTCACCGAAGCAGCAGCAGTAACGTGAGTGTAAATAAGGAACATATCTGGAAGCATCGCATTTCCGCAGCGAGCCACGGGGGCAGGGGCGGGCTGAACTTGAGTCTGTGGGCGCACGGAGCGGAGCCACTCCGAAGCCAGAACCCAGGCTCCGCAGTTTAAAAGTGGAACATGATGTCACCCACCGGCTCTGATGCCAGGCAGAGCGACGACGCAACAAGGCTGCGCTTGAGAGGAAGGACGAAAGGTCTCATACTTGGGATTTCACTGAGGTTTATGTTTTCCTCAGATCACCCTCAGGGTCTACCTAAAGGCACCCAGCGGTTCCAAATGAGGAGGGGGGGGGAGGGGGGGCAGCACCAACACTCAGACACGTACCGTAGGACGGCGTTTTCTGCCTCATTTTTGTGGGCAGAATGTTGGTTTCCACCGAATAGCCGGGCAGCTGATCCGAGTCGGCAATGGTGAACCTGCGTCTTCTGCTCTCCTGGTCCAGGAAGGAATTGGGGGACTCTGAGCCCTTGGGGCCGGGCGCCGGTCGCGGACACTTGCTGGGTCCTCCGTACACGAAGCTCCCGTTCTCGTTCCTGGAAGGCAGTGGGCGGTCATGCCATTGCTTACCAAGACCCTCCCCGGCAGGGGACCTGCGGGAGGCGCACATAGGAAGTGCCGATCAGCCCTAACCGGTGTGGTTCAATGGATAGAGCGTCGGCCTGCAGGCTCAAGGGTCCCAGGTTGGATTCCGGTCAAGGGCATGTACCTTGGTTGCAGGCAAATCCCCAGTGGGGAGTGTGCAGGAGGCAGCTGATGGACGTTTCCCATCAATGTTTCTAGCTCTCTATCCTTCTCCCTTCCTCTCTGCAAAAAATCAATAAAATATATATATTTTTTAAAAGTACCGATCACCTTCCCACTAGGGGAAAGCATGGCTATTCAATTCCGGTTGTTTCTCAAACACATGGAGGTCCTATGAAATAAAGGCAAATACCGTGATCCTACTATCATCATCATATATAATAAAAGGGTAATATGCAAATTGACCCTAAAGGTAGAACAACCACTGGACCAGTCACTATGAGGCACACTGACCACCTTTTGGTCCCTTTCCTGGGCTGGCAAACTCCCATCACCTTACAGCCACCCGTAACAGAGGCGGGACCAGTGAGGAAACAGGAGCAGCCAACCTCTCAGTCCTTTCCCCTGCCCACCAGGCACTGACCACCCAATGGCAAACGGGAAACCAGGGGTGGGTGGTGACAGGGGGCAGGGCCAACTGCGGGCAGCTGGGGAAGATGGCCCTGACTGGAGGCCAGGCCTAGGGACCATACCCACACATGAATTTCATGTGCCCGGCCTCTAGTTTAAAATAAGGGAAAATGTGTGTCTTTCGTATGTGCTCAAATGGCACACGTGTATCTCTGAAAAGACAGCTCTGGCTTCCGTGAGCATCTGTCCTTCCCCTGGGTCACCTCCATGTGTGGGTGCAGGAACCTCGGGTCAGGTGGGACCTGGGGAGCCATTTCTCTCAGGCCCAGCGGAGTGTCTTTGCCAAGAGCCAGAAAAAAAGACACTTGATGTGCAATGGCGCTGTGAGCTTTGAAAATTACGTCCAAAACCACAAAGGCCCTTTCCAGTCCCCAACGGAGAGTGTCTATTTTCTGAACCACGTTTCAGAAATGGGCAAGCGCTGGGTCTTCGACTGCAGCTCCATTCTTCCTGAATGTCAGCGGATACTAAAAGTCTGAAATTAACTTTAATGGATCCAAGTTACCCGCCGGTTACATGTTTTGCATTTAGCGAATTCCACTAGGTGGTCCTTGTAAAAAGTTACCAGACAAAAGACAGAACCCACTGGGTCCAAAGCCGTCCGGAGATCAGCCGGCTGTCCATGCCCCCTCCCCCACAAATCTGTCTCCTTCTGCACTTCGCACCCTGAACCAGAATTTCCCCATTCACGAAGCTTCCATGACTCCCAACTATTTGCATTATTTGTGCCTCAGAAAATATCCTTCATTAATGACATGCATGGGGGAGGGGGGTAGCACGCATGCATATGCGCCTCACCAAGTATATTAAAGCCCTAGCTCCTCTTCCTGCTCACTATACACATCACCCTCTGTCCTGCCACTGTCCTGGGACCGCCACAGAGACCCAGGCAAGAACATTCAGGGTTGGTTGTTGGGTGAGGGGGGAGAGGGGGGAGGGGCGGTCCTTCCTACAGTTTCAACAGCCCACACCCTGACCATCAGTGAAACTCCTGGGTTTTGCATATGCAAAGGCAACTACCTGTAGCTTTAAACACACTTAGGGTCCCATGGCCAGCTGACTCCAGTCTCTGAGCGCAAGGAAGAGTCCTATCTACTAAGCAGAAAGCCCTTTGTATGCTATAGGATGTTCTAGGCCAGCGGTCGGCAAACTCGTTAGTCCACAGAGAGGCAAACCGCAGCTCACAAACTACAGTTTGCCAACCACTGTTCTAGCCAAACCAAAACTCAAAGAAGAGGACAAGGACAGTACTTGTTCTCCGTGCCAGGAAGAAATACAACGGAAGCAAATAGTTCAGCTTGCAACAAAACAAACAAGTGAAGAACTCTGATATAAAGTAAAACAGCACTCTAAGTTCAACCCCAACTTTGTCTTAAGAAATATTATAGCATAATTGCCTGTTTCTCAATTTATTCTTGAGCTGACTGAGACATTGGCAGTTCTCTGGGGACAGGCACTACATCTGTTCTGTGCAAATGGCAACGCAGGCCTGACACGAAGTAAATGTGTGCTGGATGAATGGGCCAGGTTCTCTGGTTTTACCAACATACGCAAATACGTTAAAAAAAAGCCTGTATTTTATACCTAAATCACCCCCTATATAATATCGAGTATGAGCATCCTCATTATATAACATTTGAGATAGCCATCATAAAGCAATGACCTTTAAGAATTTATAATAGACACACACATACACACAGGTGTGTGCAAATATAGTTCATCCACACCTACATCCATATTTTTAAGTGCTATGAAGAACATACCTCTCTCCGCAAAATAAAGCTGTGACTCTAGTGAATGTCCCAGAAATATCTATTACCTTCCTCTCCAGAGAGGAATGTACCATGTAGGCTCATGAAACTTCAGCTTTAGGGAACCCCAAACACCCGCTTTCCAATGTCCGGGGAGAAGCCAAAACGGCATTCCCAAGAACACCTACTTCTGTGAGGAGCCTCTTCCCCACCAACTGCAAAGTGACAAGGCCCCCAAACCCAGGTCTGTCCCTGCACTCCCCCCTGAAGAATCCCAGCCCCCAGTTGTACCAAAATATAACTGACATAACATTGTATTAGTTTAAGGTGTAGGAGAGGGAGGAGGAGGGGAGAGGAAGGGGAAGATGGAGGGGGAGAAGGAGGTGGGAGAAGGAGGGGGGAGGGGGAGAAGGAGGGGGAGAGAAATGAGAAATTGTAATTTCTCATTACAATTTCTGTAATGAGAAATTTTGACACCTACGCTCAGCACTTGTATATACAAGATGACATTATTGGAAATTAGTCACCATCCTGTATATTACATTTCCGGGCCTTATTTATCTTTTTTTTTTAAGAGCAAATGTATTTATGGATTTTAGAGAGAGAAGAAGGGAGAAAGGGAGGAAGAGGGAGGGAAAGGGAAAGAGAGAGAGAAACATCAAAGTGAAAGAGAAACATCAATCAGTTGTTTGCCTCCCACACCTGCCCTAACGAGAGATCAAACCTGCAAACTAGGTCCCTGCCCTTGAGGGGAAAGTGAACCCACCGCCTTCTGTCCTGAGCCAGCTGGCCAGGGAGGGGCTTACTTACCCTAAAATAGGAAGAATGCATGTGTGCCCACCTCCATCCACCCCCACCCTCAGCCCCATCCCCTGGCCCCCACTCCTAGGGTCATTGAGCTGCAACTTGAAGACTCAGCCCTGTCACATGGAATTCGGCAGTTTCTTCTCCTCGTGGTCTTCACAGCTCTCCACACACACACACACACACACACAGACTGTACACACACACACAGAGACTGTTCACACACACACACACACACACAGACTGTTCACACACACACACACACAGACTGTCCACACACACACACAGACTGTCCACACACACACACACACAGACTGTTCACACACACACACACACACACACACACACACACACAGACTGTCCACACACACACACACACACACACACACACAGACTGTCCACACACACACACAGACTGTCCACACACACACACACACAGACTGTTCACACACACACACACACAGACTGTACACACACACACACACACACACACACAGACTGTCCACACACACACACACAGACTATCCACACACACACACACATACACACACACAGACTGTCCACACACACACACACACAGACTATCCGCACACACACACACACACACACACAGACTGTACACACACACACACACACACACACAGACTGTCCACACACACACACACACACACACAGACTATCCACACACACACACACATACACACACACAGACTGTCCACACACACACACACACACACACACACACAGACTGTCCACACACACACACACACACACACACACAGACTGTACACACACACACACACACAGACTATACACACACACACACACACACACACACACACAGACTGTACACACACACACACACACACAGACTATCCACACACACACACACACACACACACAGACTGTCCACACACACACACACACACACACACAGACTGTCCACACACACACACACACACACAGATTATCCACACACACACACACACACACACAGACTGTACACACACACACACACACACACAGATTATCCACACACACACACACACACACACACAGACTGTCCACACACACACACACACACACACACACACACAGACTGTCCACACACACACACACACAGACTATACACATACACACACACACACACACACACAGACTGTACACACACACACACACACACACACACAGACTGTACACACACACACACACACACACACAGACTATCCACACACACACACACATACACACACACAGACTGTCCACACACACACACACACACACACACACACAGACTGTCCACACACACACACACACACACACACAGACTGTACACACACACACACACACACACACAGACTGTCCACACACACACACACACACACACACAGACTATCCACACACACACATACACACACACCGACTGTCCACACACACACACACACACAGACTGTCCACACACAGGTGGCAGCCCACCCCATGCACGGAGGGGACCTGCCTGGGAGAGTAGGGCACGGCCGGCGGCGGGGGGATGTACAGGTCCAGGATGGCCGGCTTCTCCTTCTTCAGCGAGGCGTCCAGGGTGCTCTCGGGGGACTGCGACGTGGTGGGCGGCGGCGAGGTCTGAAACAGGAGCAGGTGCAGAGGTGGAGGTTACCTCCGGGACCCCTCTTGGCACGTGAATCCCCTCCCCAAAGCCAGCGCCACCTCCCCCGCTCCTCACCCCTGGGTAACGAGGCTGCAAGGTTGGTGGGTGCCGACAGCTGTTGGCAACATTCAGCTCGTATGAAAGCCTCGCCGTTAACGGGGAGTCCCGAAAGACTAGATGCTCAGTGAGCAGCAGAGGTTCAGAAACCGGGTGCCCAGGGTAAAATCCTAGCTCTGAGCGAAGAATGTAAATGCCCGTGCCTCAGTTTCCTCCTCGGAAACAGCCGTACTGACAGCAGCTCTTGCACAGGGTGGCAGTGAGGACTGGACCAGTGAGTGAGTACAAATTTCTAACTATGTCAAAGCTGGTTTGGCCCAGTGGATAGAGCGTCAGCCTGCAGACTGAAAGGTCCCAGGTTTGATTCCGGTCAAGGGTATGTACCTTGGCTGCAGTCAAATCCCCAGTCGGGGTGTGTGCAAGAAGCAGCTGATCGATGTCTCTCTCTCATCAATATTTCTGACTTTCTATCCCTCTCTCTTCCTCTCGGTAAAAAATAAATAAAATATATTTTTTAAAAAAATCGCTAACGATGTCATCATTGACTGGGAGTGTGACCTTTGAACTCAAACTATCTGGGTGCCATCCTGGCCATGCAGGAGGATGTGTTCCAGGACACCCGGTGGATGTCTGAAACCTCGGACAGTCCCGAGCCCTGTGGGTACTATGCTTGTTCCTATACATGCATACCCATGAAAAGTTTAATTTATAAATTAGGCACAGTAGTAGATTAATAATAATCTACATATATAAAAAGCTAATATGCAAAGTGTCCCCACAGGAGTTCGACCAGGAGACTGGAAGTTTGATGGCTTGCTATGACGTGCACTGACCACCAGGGGACTGAGTGGAATGAAGGTCCCCAATCGGCCCTCATCGCTGGCCAGGCCTCTAGGGACCCTACACACACACAAATTTTGTGCACCGGGCCTCTAGTAAATAATAATAAAATAGAACAATATCCTACATAATAAAAACCTAATATGCAAATCAACCGAATGGTGGACCAACTGGTCGCTATGATGCGCACTGACCACTAGGGGGCATGTGCTCAATGCAGGAGCTGCTCCCTGGTGGTCAGTGCACTCCCACAGGCAGAGCACTGCTCAGCTAGAAGCCGAGCTCCTGGATGGTGAGTGCAGCGTTGGTGGCAGGAGCCTCTCCCACCTCTAAGGCAGCACTAAGGACCCCAAGAGGGATGTTCACCTGCCAGCTTAGGCCCGCTCCCTGGGTAACGAGACCGCAAGGTCGGTGGGTGCTGACAGCTGTTGGCAACATTCAGCTTGTATTTTTCTATGAGACCCTTGCCATTAACAGGGAATCCCGAAAGACTAGAGGCTTAGTGAGCAACAGGTTTAGAAACCGGGTGCCTGGGGTAAAATCCTAGCTCTGAGCGAATAATGCAGGCCCTGGGGAGCAGGCCTAAGCTGGCAGGTGGGCATCCGCGAAGGGGCCACAGACTGTGAAAGGGTGCAGGCTGGCCCCTGTTGCACAAATGTCATGCACCAGGCCTCTAGTACTATAATAAAAGTTATGTGAATGTAGTCTTCCCCCCACCCCCCACCCCCGCCTCTCACAATACCTGGCAGGGGGGGCGGGGCATGTCTCATCACACACTCCTGCAGAGGAGGGCTACACTGCCCGTATACCTACAGGCCATTGCAGCCAGCGGGTCCACCTGTCATGATTCGGCTGCTGAAAGCTGCCCCTTTTCTGGAGAACAGCCCTGAGCTGGCAGCTCCCCTCCTGAGCATAGCTATAGGAGCCTGTGGCTCTGTGGTTACAGCTATATAGCAGGCCGAGGCAAGGCCGCACCTGAGACACCACCTTGCTGGCTTCCTGCTCCTTATCTGGCTGCCTTCCTCCCTCACCTGCAGCACATATCCTCAGAAATCAGTTTCGCAAGCATCTGTCACACGTTCTGCTTCTAGGAAACCTTGCGGAAGACACACCCTTCCCTGGTGGCATTTGTGGGTGTGCCTCCCGAATAGCGTTTATCTCTTCTGGGATATGCTGCTGCCCATCTGCCAAACCCCACCTGGCATGCCAGGCTCCAAAGTGCTCCCACCTCCCTGGGAAGGGTGCCTTACCCATCCGGCCCACCCCGATCTCCCCTTCTTCAGAGCCCGACTTCTGTTCTGGGTACCAAGCAGCTGGCAGTCACCCCATCATCTGCTGATGACGAAGGAAGACCTCCGAGATGTCAAGTACCACTTTCTGAGAATCCCCCCCAAATTGAAAGATGTTACACCTCGGACTGAGAAATGCAAACAGAAGCATCCGGGGTGTGGCTGATACGTTCACTTATTACGCAAAGAGAGATTACAATTCCATGCCCCTCCTTGCTCCTCCACACACACACACACACACACACACACACACACACACAAGGAAGACAGTCAATACACTCCCGGTGCTCTGCGCATCGCCAAGTACCCAAATGGATGGCTTGAGATTACTGCCATTCCTTCCAGTTGAAGATTTGCCAAAAAACGAGTTACGTACAAGTTGCAATCCTAATCCTAAAGGGCAAAGTGCATTCAAATGTCATTGCTTTTCAGCCATGGTTTAGGAAACAAATGCTAAGGACTGATGTAAATAATAAAACAACTCACTGAAAGTCCGTTTGCTCCTTATTATCACCTAAGACTGGCAATTCTAAACAACGTCTAAACCATGGATGACTGCTGGCACCCCGTGGATTGTTCCCGCCGTGTCCTTCCCAACTCCCAACTCAGCCCCACGTGGTCTCTCTAAAGTTATCCTGGAACCTGGAAACCTTATGTCAGTGAGCAATGAAAGTGAGAGAGAGGGCCAGGAATGAACTTGATGCAGCGACGGCAGCCCCCCCGCCACAGGAAGCTCCAAAGCATTGAAATGTGGTGAGAGAGACTCAGGAACTGGCCTGTTAATTGTCTCTAAACAGCCACACGTGGCGAGTGGTTACTACACTGTTTGGTGCAAATCTAGGCTGTGTATCCTATCTAATAAAATAATAATATGCAAATTGACCATACCTCCAATACACCCACAAGCCATCCCCACCAGCCAATCAGAAGTGATATGCAAATTAACCTCCAACCAGGATGGCTGCTGCCCAAGGCTGGAAAGCCTCGGCCAGGCTGGGGCTGGGGCGGAGCCAGCGATCAGCTCCATCTCAGGGCGATCGCTGGGTGCCCAAGGCCTAAAGCCTCGGCCAGAGGCTTTCGGCCTTGGGTAGGCTCGGGGTGAGCCATCAGTAGGACATCCGCTGAAGGCTCCCAGTACGTGAGAGTGGGTGGGTTGGGCTGAGGGACCACCCACCCCCAGTGCACAGATTTCGTGTACCGGGCCCCCAGTTTTCATATAAGCAGGATTACAGGAGAATTCTGCCTGCTCAGACTCCTGATACCAATCTCCACCCAATTTTCACCTTGCTCATTGGGGACAACTCAGACCCTTCACACAGTCCACGCCCTGCCACCGGGGGAAGGGTTACCCTGCCAGCGGGAAGGGGCCAGGTACCTGCACGAGGGGCGGCTTCCACCGCAGGTTTTTCAGGGGCGCGGGGGTGAACTGGAAGGAACTCGTGGGGCGCTTCTTAAGCAGCAGCACGACTCCCGTGGGGTTCTCCCTCAACTTCTTCACCAGGTTTTTCAGCTGCCATCCCACCTGCAAAAAAAGAACATGAAGAGAGAGGCTCACTCACACATAAGACAAAAAATAAAATAAAATCTACGAATGTGTCTCAAGGAGAGAGACACATTGGTGAGCAAATAGATACCAACAGGCTGATACAAATATGTCCATCTTGGCCCTACTCAAAATTAAGGAAAACGGGATATAACGTAAAATTTTTAAAAATTCAAGCAGTGGCTTTGGATTTAGTTAGAAGTTCTAGGGGGGGGGGATATTAAGTCTTAATTCATTCACAATGAAAAACTCACCACAGTTTGCCGATTAACCTGAATGACTTCATCACCAGCATGAATCTTCTGGGATCTGTCTGCAGGAGACTATGAGAAACAGAGAGAGAGAGATGCGTCTTATTTTTTAAACTTTATATTTCTTTCTGCTTTTGCTTCTTCTTCCTTCTTTCTTCTGTAGACAATGAGCGATGGAAATATAATTCTCTCAAGAAATATTACATGGTGTACATGCGTTCCCCGCAACTACATCGTCTGTGGAACCTGGCGAAGGAGTACGTTATAACATAATCTGCCGGGATCACATCACCTACCAGAGAGTGGGGCACCCTGGGGACATGATGAGTGGCAAAAGCCAGTGGTTCATCTGAAAGGTGCCTTACCTTTCCTCTCAGCAAAGTTCATCTTGTGAAAGCTGACCCACTGTTTAACTCGTAAAGACCATCACTGCGCCATCCCACCTCCTATTAAGTGACTGCTAAAGCTAAATCTTATTGTTACTCAACCTTGTCTTACAGGTTATCACAGTGTTATCAGAATGGAAAGAGGGTGAAAAGAGAAAAATTTGTTAGAGACAACAAGTTTAAGTTCTTTTCATTTTCAGGTTGAATTCAAAATAAACACATTTCAGGTGTCAAAAGCAACTTCCAGACCTTGTTTTGCCAGATAATATTTTATTAAAAATTTGCAAATATAGATATAGTCACATGTGTGTGCATCCTATATAATAGAAGGGTAATATGCAAATTGACCAAACGGCAAACAACTGGTCACTATGATGTGCACTGACCACCAGGAGGCAGACACTCAACACAGGAGCTATCCCTGATGGTCAGTGCGCTCGCACAGGGGGGGTTCAGCCAGAAGCCGGGCAAGCGCAACCATGGTGGCAGTACCTCTCCCAACTCCCAGGTAGTGCTAAGGAGCAGTGAGCAGGTGGGCGGTAAGGAACAAGGGCCCCCAGACTGCTAGAGGGATGTCTGCTTGCCGGCTTAGGCTCTCTCCCCATGGGGAGCTGGCAGGTAGACATCCCCTGAGGGGTCCCGGTCTATGAGAGGGCACAGGCAGGGCTGAGGGACCCCCTAGTATAGATATATTAATTAACCTACTTGTAAAATATTTTGGCCATAGTATTTTTGCTCATCTAATTGAACTAGAATCATTTATAATTAAAATATATGTCCTGGCTGGTGTGACTCAGTGGTTGAGCATCAACCCCTGAACCAAGAGGTCTCGGTTTAATTCCTGGTCCGGCCCATGCCTAGGAATGGCAGGCTTGACAATGTAGGAGGCAAAAGAGGCTGCAGGAGGCAGGTGATCAATAATTCCCTCTCATCGTTAATGTTTGTACTCTTTCTCCCTCTCCCTTCCTCTCTCTCTCCAATCAATTTAAAAAATATATTTTTAAAAGACATATTATATGAGCAAAAGAGAAGGAAAAGCCTTTGATTTCAAACGATAGTCAGATGTCACCTAGGCCAGAGTATTTTATTTGGTAACTTATGCAACTGGCTGAATCCCCAACAACTGAGAACTCTCCTTTTAAAAAAAAATAGCACCTCTGAACATGGCGAGGGGGATGGGGATTCACACTAAACTCAAGA
This sequence comes from Antrozous pallidus, assembly GCA_027563665.1. Taxonomy (NCBI): domain Eukaryota; kingdom Metazoa; phylum Chordata; class Mammalia; order Chiroptera; family Vespertilionidae; genus Antrozous; species Antrozous pallidus. Next base: position 97,873,361 of record CM050517.1, read on the forward strand.
CACACTTGCTTAATTTTCTCACTCCACTGCTGTGACAGGCTCGACAAGCAATGAGCAAAAGCGGCATGACACTGGGGAAACGTCCCCTCTGATTTATCTGGGTCCAACACAAAGCACGGGTGTGACTGCTGTTTGTAGCAAACACGCACCGTGCTGCCATAGCAACCAGCAGCGCCTCACCTGAGAGCCGGGCACCGCGGAGTGCAGAGGGAGCTGGCCTCACCCCCATCTCTCTCCGGAGGCAGTTAAAAACACATGCACGTGTCTCTGCTCCCTCTTGCCCTGCATGTCAGGTGCTTAACCCACAGCGACAGACCAACTATCCCAGCGCATCTTCCTGGGCTAAGGATGCCTTCAAGGGAAGCGGCACATTCTCAGAGATGGCCTCCAGGCAGATGTGCCATCTTACAAAACAAGCCGGTGTCCTGAATTGCCTCCCCTTGCTAAGGATCTCCATGCATTCATTTCTCACGTGACCTACCAAGGGATTGAGAGCTGTGCTTGGCAGAACACTGGTAAAGAGAGAGCCTGATACCAAAGTCTCCCCGGGGCAACAGTCCTTGCCTATCTTCACCAGGAGGCGGGCTGCTGGAAAACGACGCTTGTTCTGGTTTGCAGCAGAAGAGGGATGAGCTGAGGAAAAATGTATCCATTCTTCTGAAGTTAATCTAATGCCTACCGCATCTTGGGGGGGGGAGGGGTCAGGGGGGGACAGGAGGGTGTCCAGACTCCTGTAAAGGTTTTGACCAACATCAAAAAAGGAGCCTGATAGAGAATGACTAGATACTGCTCAGTCTGACCTTGGGAAAATGATTGTGGCTTCTCAGATAACCTCCAAAAATAAAAAATAAAATAAAAAAGGACTGGAGGACTGAGATGCCCCCTGGCATTGCTTCAGCCTGGAACCCAAGATAGAGGACTATGGAAACTATGGGTTTGGCAATATGGCAATGCAATGGCTGGTTTCTGTCCACCACCACCCACCACAGGCTTCCATGAAGGCATTCTGACCCTGAAGTCATAGGGAGCACTGACAGCTGGACAGCTGCCCCGTGGCTGGCATTTTCATCCGGCATGAACGGGGAAATACCCAGAGAGAGCCCGTGAGCGGTGGACTCTGACCTAACCTCCCACCCTCATCTACAAGACTCAGCAGGTGCTCGGCGCATTCCAGGAACTGAGCGAATGTGGACGAATGTCTGAAAGAATGAGCGACATTCTCAAACAGATGATCAAATAGGATAAGACAAGGGTTCACTTTTCTTACCTTTAACTGGATGGAAACCACCTCTCTCTGCATAACTTGGGTTCCATCTCTCACTAGGATCAGCTACCCTGATTCACTCACCCAGTCTTGTGAGCCTGGTAGGAATTCTAGGAAATGTATCATGACATTTGACGTTGCCTTTGATTCAAAAGCAACTGACTTAGTCTCTCATTCAACTCTCATCCTTAAAACAAAAGGGGGAGGGGTGCATTTTGAAGACAAAAAAAAACAGATAAAGAAAAGAGATCAACTGTGTAATCTTTATGCATTTTTTTTGCACCCTCCCCAGCCTAAAAGCAGTACTGGTATTGCCTATCAGGTGAGGTGGTATAAAACTTCCTACTGATGCCCAGGCCGGCTAGAGTGTCCTAATATGCCAATGTTTCAGATTAGATCCCTGATCAGGGCACATACAAGATTCAACCAATGAATGTATAAATAGGTGGAATTACAAATCAATGCCTCTCTCTCTCTCTCTCTCTCTCTCTCTCTCTCCCTCCCCCTCTTTCTCTCCCTTTCCCTCTCCCTCTCCCTCTCTCTCTCTTTCCCTTCCCATGTCTCTCATTCAATAAAAAAAAGAAAACCTCCCAGTGGTTCTCAGTGTAGCTCAACAGAGAATGCTTAAAGACACTACCATCTTCTACTTTTCTATCTGCGAGGACCTCACAATTTATCTATAATTCATTGACTGCCTTAAACAATGTCATTTTCTTACCACAAACATCAACTGTGTGTCACAAATTCTTATCAAAGTTTACATCATTTTATTTTATCAAAAGACTTAGCAGCTAAAGCTCAAAATTCAACACATATTTCCACCAGATTAGAAAGTCGGTACCAAACTTCTTCTATTTTAAGAAATCATTTCCTCTTGTCTTAGTTGATTAAACGGTAGATTAATTCCACAGACACAGGCTTCCTTTACACAGATCCTGGAAGCTAGTCAAACACTCTAAGTTTCATATCAATGTCATTTAAAAGATAGCCATATTATAGGTTGCCAAAAAAAGGGGGGGAGGGCATTCACTTAACTCTACTTCTCACAAATTCAAAATGTTTGGAGGCCTATAAAAAATACCATTTATATAGCAGAATTTCTAAAAGAAAAGTGACAGTGTACAAAGTCTCTTGCAGTAAAAAATAACATTGCTCTTCCTGTTCAAAGGATGAGGGGGGGGGTGACATAAATTTCATTATCAAGTGAAATATTATGAAACTAGAGGCCTGGTGCACGAAATTCAGCCTGGCCCCCACTCTCTCCAATCTGGGACCTAGAGGGATCGGGCCTAAACCAGTAGTCGGACATCCCTCTCACAATCCAGGACCACTGGCTCCTAACCACTCAACTGCCTGCCTGCCTGATCGCCCCTAACCACCTCTGCCTCATCCCCCGCCACCATGGCTTTGTCCGGAAGGACATCCAGATGGATGTCCAGAAGACGTCCAGTCTAATTAGCATATTGCCCTTTTATTAGTATAGCTACAACTCTATAAAAAGAATCTGTCATGCAAACATCCCAAAATAGTTGCTTTGATGACACATAAATTCCATTGAACCAAAAAAACACACACCATATTTTGCACATATGCTTACCAATTCTGTTGAGTGATTCTCAACAGCAAAGAGAATATTGTTTTTGTATTCATGCATGAACACTTCCAGAATGCCAAAGGAATACTTAACCCAAGCGGGTGGAGATAAAAACTGGGCAAGGTACACGAACAAGAGCAATAAAGGGCAATTTAAATAATAAATTGACAGCAGCTGGTGATAAGCAGCGTATACTAGCAACAGAAATAAGCAACACAGCACCCACACCCTCACTACAGATAACAAAACAGCAGGCACACATTGCCATGACACGCGTGGGTCTCTGTGTCTAACTGGTTTACACATCCAATAGCTCTTACCCTTCACGGATAGGCACTTACGTTCTCTGTGGTCCCAGTGATCACGTGCAGTCCATCGTAGGTCGATTTGATGTACATGCCCTAGAGGGAGTCACAAATACATTGCCATTCAGAAATACAGCCGCCAGCAGGACCTGACCTTATCAAACATTAGAGGCAGTCCCTGCAGCACAATACGCATTGCGGAGCCTCCTGAGACATTGTGAAACACGACCCTGAGAGCCGCAAAGGGCAGCTTCGCCAACCGAAACACCCGTGAAAGCAATCAGAAGCGGCATCTCTTTGATGCTGTCGCTTGTGTCCCAGGCACCCTGAATTTTGCCATAACTCTGGGGACTCGGAAGGAATCTTCTCGGCCCCGCAGCATGAATGAGGCCTTTCACACGAGGGCTGTTCTCTCCTGACCACCTCTTTGTCTGGCGACACAACCGAGTCAGATACATTTGAGATCAGCAGTCATGGCAGGGGACTTATGCACGCCACTAACAACCCAGACCAGGATTATGAACGAAGATGGTTTCCAACCCTACAGAGGACGTGAACCAGAAGCGGGCACCCTTCTTTTTTAAGATGCATCCTCTCCTTCCTAAAGGGCCTGCGAGGCACACTCAGAAAGGAACTTGCCACGTCATCAAGGACACATTTTCGCAGTTTGACGTGTCAGTTATAAAAACGTTCATTAAACTTTTTTTAAAAATGTACTTCTATTGATTTTATTGATTTCAGAGAGGAAAGGAGAGGGAGAGAGAATAGCAGAAACATCGACGGTGAGAGAATCATTGGTTGGCTGCACGCCCCTAACTGGGGATCGAGCCTGCAACCCGGGCATGGGCTCTGGCCAGGCATTGAACCGTGACCTCCCGGTGCTGAGGTTGAGCCCCACACACCGGTTGGGCCACTGAGCTTTTATAACACGAGGAGCCGTACTGAAGGGTCACGGCATCAGAAAGGTTGAGAACCACTGGTCTGGTTGAATTCTATGTTAAGGCGACAGCGAGGGGGTGTCGTGACGGCGTGACTGCGGTGGGCATGCTCACCAGGCCTTCCCCGGGTCTGATGTTCGGCAGGTGGACCTCCTCCAGGCACGCACACTGGCTCATGACGGGGTCCGAGGTGGAGCGGATTGTTTTGTCACAGATGCCATTTAAAACCTTGACCTGGAGTTGGAGAGGCAGAGAGTCAGGAAGGGCTCAATCATTAACCAGGTTTGGCTGGAGCTGGATTTTAGAGCAGCGCGCTTCACCTGTAACCTTTAGCTCTGGTTGGCAATCACTTCGACAACCGCTCCACACAGGCATGGCACTGTCAGTCCCTGTTTCTCACCCTCTGCGGGAATGTGCCACGCTCCGCTCTGCCTCGAGGGGCAGCTTTCTACCATCTCGTTTACAATCACTCGGCACCGGCTGGCAGGAACCCCCTTTTGGCGGCTGAGAATCACCGGTTCCCAGCCCTCTGTAACTTTTTAGTGATCACTCACATTCTTTGCATTCCAAACATATGGACAAGGTTCAAGTCTTTTTACCTGCACCTGTTCTATTTTCATTAGTTTTGTTTTTCAAAGCAGTTCTCGGTTTACAGGAAAACTGAACGAACAGAAAACGCAGAGTTCCCCCATACTTCCTTTTCCACCCAGTTTCCAATAGTTATATTATCCTATCTAATAAAAGAGAAACATGCAAATTTGACCGTACCTTCGCTACGCTACCAGCCAATCAGGAGTGGGGGGCGGGGCCAAGCGCAGCACATGGGAGGAGAGAGGCAAAGAGGCCGGAGCTTAGCGTCTGCGCCCCGCCCCCAGCCAGCGGGCTCAGCCCCATGGGCACGGAGAGAGAGGCAAAGGGGCTGGCCGGGGGGGTTTCTCACAGGCACACTACAAGCATCAAATCATTGCCGCCGAAGCTGCACCCCCTACACACACACACACACACACGCACACTCCCAAGCAGTATGGTCCAAAGGGGAGACTCCTGAGGCACCATTCCCATGGCAGCTAATGGGAACCATGCCAGGCGGGGAAGCCAGACCTGAAAGCCCAAGCCCCCGAGTACTAACAGGACATTGTGTGCCGGGGCCCTAAGGAGGCCCCAGGACAAGCATCTCCCCAAAGGCTGTGTGGAAGGAGCAGAGGAACCTCTGGCTAGAGGCCGGGGTGAAGGATGTTGGCATCTTTGCAGGCCAGGCTGAGGGACATTACCCCCCTCCGCACCACTCTCCCCTCCACCCCCCCCCCCCGTGCACAAATTTTGTGCACTGGGCCACTAGTTCTAGTATAAATAATAAGAAATAATAAGATATTGTTAACATCTTGCCTTAGCATGTTACATTTGTTGCAGGTGATTAGCCAATATTGAGAGATTATGATGAACTAAAGTCTATAATTGACATGAGGTTTTCTTCTGTGCTGTACAGGTCTATGGGTTTTGACAACTGTACAGTATCCTGTACCCACCATGACAGTATCCTACAGAATAGTTTCTCTGCCCCCAAAATCCCATGCTCTACCTCATCATCTCTCTCCGCCTCCCCCATCACGTGTCCCTGCCAATCACTGACTTTTTCAGTCTCCGTGGTTTTGTGATTTCCAGAATGTCCAATAAATATGATGACACAGCACGTCGCCTTCTCAGACCGGCTTCTCGCACTTAGCGACATGCCTTCGAGGTCTCTCCGCATCTCTTCACGGCCTGAGACCTCATTCCTTTTTATTGCCGAATACTCCTCGGCGATCAATCGTCTGGACAGACCACCGTTTGCTTACCCACTCAGCTACTACAGGACATCTCGGCTGCTTCCAAGCTCGGGCAACTATGAACAAAGCCGCCATCACATTCTGTGCAAGTTTTTGTAGATGCGTTTCAGTCTTTTAGGTAAATACCTAGACTTGCAACTGTGAGATGCCAGGGTTCAGAGGATGTCTGATTCTGTAAGAAACGGCCAGCTGTTCTCCAAAGCGGCCGGAGCCCTTTGCGTTCCCAGCAGTGGCGGGTGGGGGTGCCTGCATGCCACACTCTGGCCGGCGTTCGGTGGGGTCGTGTTTTGAACTTCAGTTCTTCTACTCGGTGTCCGGTGGTGTCTTGTGTTAACTCACAGCTCCCTGAGGTCAGACCTCTCTCCCGATGCTTCTTTGCCAGCCGTACATCTTCTTTGATGAGGTGTCCGCTCAGATCTTAGGCCCACGTTTGAACGGCACTGTTTGTTTTCTCATTACTGAGTTTGGAGGGTCCTTTGTATATTTTGGATCCAACTCCGGTATATATCTGATGTGTGTTTTTAAAATCGTTTTTCCCAGTCTGGAACTTATCTTTTCCTTCTCTTACTGCATTTCATGGAGCAGGGTCTTAAATGCTAACGAAGTCTAATAACCTCGTCAATTTATCTTCCATGGTTCACCCGTTTGGTGTTGCACCTTCAAGCTCATCAGCAAACCTCAGGTCTCCTAGAATGTCTCCTGCTCCTTTTCCAGGAATTTTGTAGTTTTGTGTTTTAAATTCAGGCCCGCAATCTTTTCTGAGGATGGCGATGCTCGCATTCTTTGAATGCTAAACACGGACAGGGTGACACTCTGGAGACAAGGAGAGGGTCCCTATCAATGGTCTCCGTGTGGAAATCACAGTGGGCACGGCTCATGTGGGCACCTGTGGGCACTCTCCCCAATCAGGTTCATCTAACCTTTCAAAATCACACAACCAAAACAATCAGGAAATTCCAAAGCATCATTTTTTTCCCCACAGGGAGGAATCCAACAAGTGACACTTCTTGAATTCCTCCAACCTGTTTAGCCTCCCTATTTATGGAAAATATATTTATAGCAGTTTCACTGCTAAATTCCTCAACATCAGTAGGAGTAAGGCCTTATCAAAAGAGCACAGGCCAGCTTGTGTCAAAAGGAGGAAGCGCTGATGAATGGTTCCGAAATGCCATTAAACAGCCACAGTACATCCCCCGCATCAGAAGGCTTTTGCCAAGAATTTTTGTTTGTTTGTTGTAACCAAAACCGTCCTCACGTAAAATCAGATTAGTTTCGCCCTGGTTAACAGGCTAGCCATCGGTTTAAGTAAAACTGCACACGGATGAAATGTTCATGGGAAAAAGCAAAAAGCAGAAGAGCCATCCCAATATATCCAAGTCCAGCACAGGAATTTGCCCAGTAGTTGGTCTTGTTGTTAAGTAACTTTTAGTCTTTCCCTTTCCATCTACATGAATAGACCCATATCCCGAGAACCAGTATTTCAAAGTGTATCCTGAAGGAATGGACCACAATGCCTTTTGCTTTAGTTCCTGTAGTTCTCACTGTGTTGGGGAAGAGAATTTTGCAGTAACTTTGAGAACGTGTACTTACCACGGAGAGAACTTTATCCTCCATTTCTGCCACAAGACAATCCTAAGGAAGGGAAGAAGAAAAATGAAAACTGAATACAAGAACTAAAATTTTTCTCAAGCTGTTGGCTTAAGCTATCTAGATGTTTCTTGGAACCAAGGATGGTCCCCACCAGATCCCCCACCATGCAGCCTGAGCCGTCCTGGATGGACAGGAGCACGGATGGAGGAAAGACCCGGATGGAGAGGGTAGAGTGCGAATGGAGTGGCCATTCGACTTCTCCTAAAGCTCTGCTCAGTCCTGACCCAGAGGCCTTATCCACCCAGGGACCCATCTGACTAGTGAATTAACCTAAAAACCTCAAAAATCACTGGGCTGAGAGCCACCTGCTGTCCAGACCAGAAGGAGAGAGCAGGCCAGAAGTCAAGGTCCATGAAACCTGACGAAGGCTCCCCAATGTGACCCTGGGGCTCGGCGCGCACAGGCCCCACATGCCGGGCGTCGTTAGCTTTGGGCCTGCCTGTAAGAACAGCTCAAATACGGGCTCAGCCTCCACAGTTTATTCTAAGCGCCACTGTGATTACATCAGCCAGTTCTGTCCCTAACAGATGCAAAGGGTTCAACTAAACATTCGTTTAACCCAGCGCCAAGAATGTGGTCTTGAGATATGCTATCAATGACGCTCAATACAGGGCTGGAACGCCAGGCATTGTTTACTCAGCTTAAGAACAAAAGACCTGAAGCTGCGTGAACCGGGTGAGCTGATGATAGGACCTGCCGTCGTCCTGTCCAGAAAGAGCCAATGCGAAACTCTCTCTCAGGACGGTCTGAGCGCGTCATTGCTGCCACAGCCGGCTGCTGCCCAGGACTCCCGCAGAGGAAAGGGGAGACCAGCGCCTTCCTTCCGTGTTTTCAGCGCCGCTGAATCCAATCGCAGGCTGGGGCATCCCAGGGCAGATGCCAGCTGTCTTATGCACAGGGCGGATACTCATCGCCTCTGCTGGGATCGTCAGTTTCCCTTCCATCACAAAAGCATTTCAGGTCACACGGGAGTGGGAATGGAAAGAGCGACCAGTGTCTGACCTAGGGCAGCGGTCGGCAAACCACTGACCACTCGCGAGCCACATGCGGCTCTTTGGCCCCTCGAGTGCAGCTCTTTCACAACATACCACGTGCGAGCATGCAGTAGAGTATGACAGAAACTTCATGGCCCATGCGCAGAAGTCGGTTTTCGGCTCTCAAAGGAAATTTCAATTGTCCTGTTGATATTTGGCTCTGTTGACGAATGAGTTTGCCGACCACTGCCCTAGGTGATTTTATAATCAGACTAGAGGCCCGTTGCAGGAAGATTCCTGCAAGAATAGGGCTTCTTGTGACTGTCTCCACTGCCCTGCCTGCTTCCCTCGCTTCTCCGCAGCTTTGCTCCCTTCTATGTTGTCTTCAGTCTTCACTCTGTGCCTGGATATGAAAATTAACTGCCATCTTGGTGGGGTTAATTTGCATACTTTCTCCTGATTGGCTGGTGGGCATGGCTTGTGGATATAGTGAAGGTATGGTCAATTTGCATGCTTCTCTTTTATTAAGTAGGATAGTTTTCCTTCTTCACCACACCCCAAATTGGGGATTCCCATTGGCACTGAATTGGCACCAACAACCATTGTCTGACACACTCCTGAGCAAATCGTTCCCATTTGCTAATTACAATGTTTAACTTTGACTCTTACACGGTCATTTTTATTGATCATAAGTAAATTCTTTTAAAAATCAACATAGGAGGCAGAATACAGCGGGGAGAGGGAAGCAGAAAAGAGAAAGCTGAAGGCGTCAGAGAAATGAACGTCTTTCACACGAATGCCGGGACGGGGTGTCTAAGGCACCACGCGTGGTGTCGGACTGGTTTTGTCACGATGACTTCACACACCATAAGGCAGAGCAGAAACCCAGAGCCGCCTCAGCAGTGCTGAGCGCCTCTCTAAGCACACGGCCTCGACAGCAAGAGATGAAGCCACATGTGCCTTAAATTCAATGGCTGCCAGGACTGGACCTCAAACAGCTGCCCCAGGCAAAGCCAGACTTCTCTCTCCATGTTCCGGGAACCAAACAGAAGCGCCCGGCCCTTCGGAAGGGCGCCTATTACATGGCACAGGCAGCGAGGAGGAAAGGACATTCTTTACTTTTTGCTAAGTCAGCAGTGGGAACTAGAATTTAGAAACAAATCAGAATTTTAGAAACGAATGAAACGTGAAAAAAAAACAAAAAAAAACCTCTTCCTTACATTTTATAACCTCAATTCCATTCAAAAATATTTTATGGTGTCTGCTAGGTGCTAGGGAATAGGACAAGAAGTGACCTTGTGCCCTGACCGGTGTGGCTCAGTGGACAGAGTGCTGGCCTGCAGACTGAAGGGTCAAAGGTTCGATTCTGGTCAAGGGCATGTACCTTGGTTCCGGGCACATCCCCAGTGGGGGGTGTGCAGGAGGCAGGTGATCGATGTTTCTTTCTCATCGATGTTTCTAACTCTTTCTCCCTCTCCCTTCCTCTCTGCAAAAAGTCAATAAATTCTATTTAAACAACAACAACAAAAAGTGACCTTACATGCTGATGGTCTAATGAGAATTTTTTTAAAGTTCAGGTCACAGAAACTAGCTAAGTTACAGTTTGATACAAATCTTCTGGCCCTGGGCCTGGCCTATGAGTTGTGAGTAAAATGGACACGTTTCATTTACAAATCAAAACATTCCTCGGTGTAGAATCCTCCAAGGCCCATGTCTCTCTCTGCCTGGGAACAAGGAACATGCGGGGTTGGTTATTCTGCCAGCCTATGTCCTCAAGTGAGGAGCATTGGAGCTGCTCCCCAAACTGACCCATTTGGATCTAGATAATCAGGAAATACACACTGAGGCTGGGGATTCTTTGTTACTGCATCATAACCTAGCTCATCCATCCTGACTGGTAAACCCAACCACCAGAGGTCAAAACGAAAAGAAGACTCAGAACAAAGATTATAGTGAAATTTCGTTACTCCAAAATTTCTATTTGAGAAAAAAAAAATGAAGTGCTCAAACATTTTAGAGAAAGTACAGGACCATTTGCTCAACTCTCCTATCTAATAAAAGAGTAATATGCAAATTGACCATACCTTCATTACACCCACAAGCCAATTAGAGCATGTATGCAAATTAACCCAGCCAAGATGGCGGTTAATTTGCATATCTGCACGCAGAAGATGGCGTAGGAGGAAGCCAAGCACTGCAGAAGGTAGCAAAGCTGTAGAGAAGTAAGCAAGCGGGGCGGGGGAGAAGGGAGGAAGCGAGGCAGAGGAGACGGAGAGAGGCAGTAGAGACGGGAGCGAGGCAGCCAGCAGAAACGAGAGAGAGTGAGGTAGTGGAGAAGGGAGCGAGGCAGCAGAGAAGGGAGGGAGCTTTGCTCCCACCACAGGAAACTCTATTCTTGCAGGAATCTTCCTGCAATGGGTCTCTAGTTTTGAAATAAGAGAAGGTAATCTTCTGAGGTAAAGGCTGCTGGTTTGCTTACATTTTCAGAAACCATCTACTCCATGCCTCTAACTGAAAGGCTTTCATCTCTCCGCAGTTCTAACGGGGGAAGCGGGGAGAGGGAAAGCATGATACTCCATACCTGCACGTAACCCTCTGAAGAGGAGCAGGAGGGGGAAGGGGGGGCGCCGGTGAGGAAGCCACGGCGACGCACTGACCTTCTGGACTGTGGTGGTCAGGTCCAAGCACAGCTGGATGATTTTGTTCTTCGTGACCGAGAAGTCAGTGATCCCTGTAAACGGGGCCCTAGAAAGCAAAAAACATTCTCTTTTAAAAAGTGGGGGAGGTGCTGGGGACCCCACTGGGATCCTGCTCTATGCGGACAAGCAGAGCTCCTCAACAAGCTAGCTGAAATGATGTGTTATGTAACCTTTCCTCCCAAGTAACACACAATCAGGTATCTGAAAAGCAAACAGAGAAGTGCTAGACAATAATAATAATAATAATAATAATAATACATTAAAAATGAGCCAAGAAAATAAGCGTCCCTTCAGAAGTCAACTAACAGCCTTCACATGACCGAATAATCATTAATGTTTAACCTCAGCAAAACACGTTAGCACAGTTTCGTTCTTCTCTAGGCTGAGGCTAATCTGCCCCTGCCAGTCACTTTCCAGTGGCTTCCAAAGGGGACCTGGAGCCCCCCCACCCCCCGACGCAGCACGCCTGCAGAGGCCCCAGGGAAGGTCAAGGGCGGGGGATGACGGTTCATGCTCCTAAGACAAAGCACAGGCCTCCGGGTCCCTCGGGCCCTCCTCTCCCGGGACAGCCAGGCCACCCGCCACTCACCGGTCCAGCCAGGACAGCAAGGCCTTGGCCGCGCCGATGAGCTCCACCACGGAGGTCAGGAACTCGTTGGGGGGCTTGTGGGACGTGTTCCCATCGTAACCGGGGCTTTTCCGCCGGCTGCTGATGTAGTTCTGTAAGTTGTGGGAGGACGCACGCAGTTTCAGGACCATGTTCTTCATGTTGTCGGTCTCCAGGCCATAATTCTGTGGAAAATAAAACCAGACGGCTTCATGCAAAACAACCAACAATGTCATCATGGCACAAAAGCACCCTGAGTGACCTGAAGAACTCCTACAGAGGCCACAAAGCCCTCCATCCTTTACCCACAGCGCTGATCTCACCTCCAATGGCCACACTGTCCCGCCCACAGCCCACTCTGGCCTCAGGGACTTTGTTCTTGCTGGTTCCTCTTTCAAAATGCTCTTTGGCCAAAACTGGTGTGGCTCAGTGGATAGAGCATCGGCCTGCAGACTGAAAGGTCCCAGGTTTTATTACGGGCAAGGGCAAGTACCTTGGTTGCAGGCACATCCCCAGTAGGGGGTGTGCAGGAGGCAGCTGATCAATGTTTCTGACTTTCTATCCCTCTCCCTTCCTCTCTGTAAAAATATCAACAAAATATATTTAGAAAAAATGCTCTTTGGACAAATCTGGGCAGGGACAGGCCCCTCTCACTAACATCAAATTAGCCTAAACATCCCCGCTCTTCTTTGAGGTTCCCAGGACTATTTAGAGCAGAGTTCTCAACCTGGGTCCCACTGACACTGGAAGGCCGATGGCTCTTTGGTTGTGGGAGGAGGATTCTGTCCATGGCTGGACATTTAGCTGTCCTCTACTCACCAGATAGCAGTAGCACCCCCTCCCCAGTGTGACAACCGAAAATGTCTGCAGAGATTGCCAGATACCCCTCAGGTCACGCCTTAGCGCCTCCCCTATCACCTCTCTGAACCATCGGATTTGCGGCCGCCCCATCCTCACGGGATGCAGGGTCAGTGAGGGCAGGGGCTGTGTGCGCGGCTCACCGCTGAGTCTCCAGCCCAGCAGACAAGAAAACAGGGCCTGGGTGGATGCATTTCCACCAGAGAAGACTCTCCCAGAAGCAGAGCTGCACTAACTGAATGTCAATTCCCCTGAAATGCAATTTCCGTCTCGGGAGCTTCTCCCCTCCGTTCTTTCGGAACGATGTCCCACGTATGTGGGGGTGCTTTAAAAAAAATCAATTTCATACAGCAATATTATCCAGACGCCCTGGCTGATAAAGAACAAATTCTAGGAAACACCACCTCAGTCTGAGGCGACTCTGGCAGGAGGTGGGAGAGGAGTTTCTGTATTATCACCGGTTTAATCATTTTAACAAAAAGTGAAGACCGTTCTGGGGTACATAACGCTGTGTCAACAGCAGCCCAAGGCAAGAACGTGGTACTGTTTAACCATGGGGACTAATATCATGGCCACCTGGGCTGAACTTCCTCTGTGCCAGGAGCTGGGCTAAGCACTGGACAAGAATAATCTCAGGTAAACAGCCTGTGCCGGTGAGAATGATATTTCCTCTGGGGGACAAAGACATTAAGTAAGTTCTGCAGTTGCACAGCTAACCAGTGGTAGGGGTGGGTTCGAACCCATGCAATCCACAACGAGGGTAGGGGCATCTGGTCGAGATGCTATATACCTCCCTCCCTTTGCACACTCCTGCCCAAGGTAGAGCAAAATGATCACACAGAAGACTGGACAAGAAAAAAGGCCAGCCCTAGCTGGTTTTGCTCAGTGGGTAGAGCATCAGGCTGCAGACTGAAGGGTCCTGGGTTCAGTTCCAGCCAAGGGCACATGCCTGGGTTGCAGGCTCAATCCCCAGTAGGGGGCTTGCAGGAGGCAGCCGATCAATGATTCTGCCTCATCATTGATGTTTCTCTCTCTCTCTCCCTCTCCCTTCCTCTCTGAAATCAATAAAGAAATATATTTTTTTTTTTAAAAAAAGAAAGAAACAAGGACAGTGGCCAGTGATCCTATATCCAGTTCCAACCAACCAGCTGGTCACTCCCCAGTTCTCTCCTGACCTGCCCTCCCCCTCTACTGTGGTAGAAGCTTCCTTTAGCCTGCCAGGCCTCAGCCTTCTGAAAGCCAGCAGGCCCTCTCTGGATCTGAGCAACGCTTTTGTCCCTGATCAAAATGTTCCTTAGCCTCTCCTCTCCACCGCCCCAGTCGAGCCATGTCTTTTTTTAAAAAAATATATTTTATTGATTTTTCTCAGAGAGCAAGGGAGAGGGATAGAGTCAGAAACATGGATGAGAGAGAAACATAAATCAGCTGCCTCCTGCACACCCGCCACTGGGGATGTCCCTGCAATTAAGGCACATGCCCTTGACCGGAATCGAACCCAGGACCCTTCAGTCCACAGGCCGATGCTCTATCCACTGAGCCACACCGATTTCAGCGAGCCATGTCTTAAGTTCATGATAAACAAAGCAAAAATATACCGGGGTCCCCCCCCTTTTTTTTTTTAGGATGAACAATGTTAATAACAATAACAGCAAAGCTTTACCTGAAAACTTTAACTAGCTTTTATTTGATGTTTCATGGTGCTTCCTATTTTTCATTTAGATAGAAAGCTTGAAAAAGAGTTAAGCACCAATGCAAAGAAAAAAACTCCCAGATCCATGAACTGAAAAAACCCTTTTTGCAGACCTTAAAAGGGCACTGTAAATGTCATAATAAAAATGAGTGCTCTGCATTAACAGTAATGTTCTACCTGGACCTTCCATTCATTCATTTCCCCTCACCGCCCTTTTCTAGAGACGCGCACCTGACATTGTCCTTGAGCAGAGAACACAGAAACAGAAAGATGGACTTGCATCATGGCTTTTTAATTCAGAGAATCAGGCTCACCGGCAAGTGATAAAGGGCCACATGACACAGCTTGTCCTGAAGGACTGGTGACGATCCCTGAAGGGAACTGTCCCTCATTCAGTCAATTAATTATTACTCAGCCTGCCAACTCACAGCAAGCGTTCTGAGCTAAAAGCAGGAAAGCCTGCTTTCTGACTGCCAATGTCACCATCAATTCCTGGGAACCTTCACTACACAACACTTACTTCTTGAACTCTCAGGGTATTAAATGCAAGTGAGTGTTGCAAGAAGCTTTAAACCTCCATCCCCTACAAATCTACCACATTTGATATTAAAATAGCTGCTTCTTATTAACTGGTTCTTTTCATTTCCACTCAATTTGCTGGTTCTTTTTATTTTTCCCCCCAAAACAAGCCATGAGACAGGAAGGAGGAACCGATGGAGCTATAAGAAAAAATAATTTTAAAAAGAAGGGAGGAAGGAAGGGCTAAGTAAGGCAGGGAAATTCCTTCCCCTACCACTCTATTCCACAATAACAAGAAAACAAACTGATGGTATCAGCTCAACAGAACTTCTGCTGTGTAAGCATAACCAGGAAGGGAGTATTGACTTAAGTGCCCCACAATGAGAGACAGAAAAGGGACAATTTCTCAGAACAGATTTGATTATTTTCACTAATCTTTTCCCTAAAACCTGTCTCCTTCAGAAATTGCTTGAAGATAATAAGGTATCAAGAAAATACAAACTAACCGAAACCAGTTTGGCTCAGTGGATAGAGCGTCGGTCTGGGGACTGAGGGGTCCCAGGTTCGATTCCGGTCAGGGGCATGTGCCTTGGCTGTGGGCGCATCCCCAGTGGGGGGGGGGGGGGTGTGTGTGCAGGAGGCAGCTGATCGATGTTTCTATCTCATCGGTGTTTCTAACTTTCTATCCCTCTCCCTTTCTCTCTGTAAAAAAATAAATAAAAAAAAAATTTTTTTAAAAGAAGAAAATACAAACTAGGCAGGAAAGGAAATGAGCCTCCCAAAGTCTACACAGGTACTAAAAACTCTGCACAGAGATGTCACTTCATCCGAAGTTAGCCTTCGGGGCCATTTCCTGGTCTGGCAGAGACACACGAGACGGGAGAAAACAAAACAGACGGATGCTCACTCTTCTGGTGCCTTAAATTGTACACATTCCAGGGAAGAGAAATCGTTTTTTTTAAATACATTGTGTTATTGATTTTAGAGAGGAAGGGAGAGGGAGAGAGAGATAGAAACATCAATGATGAGAATCATTAATCAGCTGCCTCCCGCACGCCCACTACTGGGAATGGAGCCCGAAACCCAGGCATGTGCTGGTTGACCGGAATCAAACCTGTGACCCTTCAGTCTTCAGGCCAATGCTCTATCCACTGAGCCAAACCGGCTAGGGCAGGAAGGGAGATATTAACACAACTTCTATCTTCTTTTCCCATTCCCACTTGTTCTGTCCATGATCTACCGGTCTTGATTAAGGAGTGTCGAAGACATCCAATCCAAACCATCCTATTGAGTTGCGTTAATTAAATTACAACCTAAGAAATACACTTTATGTTTTCCTGAAGGCATTGAATAAGCTCATAAGAAAGATCAAATTAAAACCAACTGCCAGCAAAGATTACTCCTCCTGCATGATTTCTCCCCAGAGAAAGGGGAACTGGTTTTTAACGATCTGGGTCCATGATGACCTATGAATAATCTTAAGGATGCAGAGTGCGCAGACACACCCTGGGCAGGTAGATGCATTACAGCTGTTTCATTTAATCACACATGTAGGTGGCATCACTTAACACAGGCACTAATTCCAACTTTGTCCACTTTCTCAGCCTATATCAACCTCAAAAAAAAAAAATACAACTGTCCCTGCCTTAGTCTTCAGGTAATGAGGGTCTGGCTGATTTGGAAAAAAAAAAATGGAGTACAATTGCACATCCTTAACTCTCCATCACACCCTCCAGACCCACGCTATTCCATAGAACTATCTCCAGTAACAAAAACGTTCTCTCTCTGCACTGTCCAAACATGGCAGCCAGTAGCCAAAGGAGCTACTGGGCACTTCTCTTGAAGCTAGAATGACTGAGGAACTGCACTTCATTTCATTTTAATTGAGACTCACACGTGGCAAACAGCTACCCTACTGGGAAGAGCAACCTGTTCCCACTGTCCTCTGTCCTCTGACCTCTGCCCTCTTCCCTCTGCTCTGGGATAGAAGGGGGAAACTGGGTTCAGACTCTAAGTCCAACCCTGGGAAGTGGCCCTGATTCTGTCTCATAACCCAAGTCTCTCCCCTAAGTCCCTCCAGCCCGCCAAGGCGAACGCACACACAGGTGATTTCTCTCCTCGCTCTCTCCCCAGGACCAGCTATTCGTGGGCCATCTGCTCACTGGTTTGGGAATCATAACCAGTAGCTATTCCCTATTCTACGTTCCTATCCGTTCTATGTGCCCTTTTCTCTCCAAAACGTTCTAACAGCTTTATTCCCCCCTCCAACACTCCCCCCCCCCTTTTCCTTACTCTAATTCTATTCATTTCCTGTCCATCATAACATCAACATCCGCCAAACTACGTTTACATAAAAGCCCCTTTTATGACACCAGGGCCAAGTGCAAGTACACATGAACTAACAGGCCAAATTCTCCAAGGCAAAAAATGATCACCAATTTACAGATTATAAATGGACTAAGGGTGTGAATGGATTCACGGTGTAAATGGATTAAGGAGATAGCACAACGAATATATTCACTGCCATAAGAGAGAAGATCTCAAGAAGAAATGACATTTGAGCCAAACTCTCTAGAACCCTCCCCAGCCCAGTAATGACACTTCCATGCGAGGCCTCCCGGAGCCTCCGTCAGCCGCATCCCCTGGCGCCCGGCACACCGAGCCTGCCCAGAAGGAGTGTGAGGTCAGAACTTTGTCTACAGAGGAAATGGGGGGGAAATTGCAGGAGATACAACACAGCTTTAGGTTCTGGCGTGTGGCCAGCTTTGTTCCTTCCCGTCTAACGGCTGAAGGGGCAGGGGAATAGGAAAAGCAGAGCGAGGCAGCTGTTTTGTTTATTACCGCCCTCACTGAGCACAGCGTGCCTCAGTCCCTGTCCTCCTTCCCCTTCTCCCCGCACAGTCCACGGGGGTGTCCTGGGCCCGCAGGCCCCACCGCCAGGCAGAGAGAGATGGTTCAAAAGAGCAAGCCCTGGCGGTGCGGCTCAGTGGTTGAGCGTCAACCTCTGAACCAGGAGGTCACAGTGCAATCCCGGTCAGGCGCCTGCCTGGGCTGTGGGCACGGATCCCCAGTGTGGGGCGTGCAGCAGGCGCCTGATCCCTGATTCTCTCTCATCACTGATGTTCCTCTCGCTCTCTCTCTCTCTCTCTCGCTCTCGCTCTCTCTCCCTTCCTCCTTCCCTGAAATCAGTAAGAATAAAAGAGCAGAGACTAACGGCATTGTTCCCGGAAAGCATAATCCAAGTGAACGCAAACACGTTTCGCTGTATTATAATTAAAAAATGCAGTTTCAGCACGCAGACATCAGTGCAAAAACACACGCTAGTCCACGGCCCATCCAGGGGCACGGGACCGCACAGCCTGGGCAAGCGGACACCCCCGTTTCCCCGGACACCCCGGAGCGAAGGGCGAGCAGCAGGGCCAGGATCAGAGGGTGGGGAGCCCGCCTCCCGGGCAGCACGCACCCGCCCCGGCCACGGCGTCTCCCTCGCGGCGGCGGCTCATTTATCAAATCGTTCCCCCGTTTCTTCTCTAAACAAGAGCAGCGCAGCCCCGGGCAGGAGGCAAGGCTCTGTCCATTTTAAGCAAAAGAAGACGCCGGTGCGGCGCGGCATGTAATCAACCCCGCCGTCCTCGGGGATGTCATCGTGCACGCCCCTGGCTCGGGTTCCAGGCACCGCCACCCCGGCCTGCATGCGGCCCGGCCTGTGCAAGCCCTGCATCCTTACGCGGCGCCAGGTCGGACAGACAGACCCGGATCCCAGCCCGTGGCAGCCGGTCTACACGCGCGATGCCCTCGCAGGTGCTGGCAGCCCACACCACGGAGCCACGGCCACGGCGGTGACGCAGGAGTCAGAGCCTGGCGGGACGGAACTCAGTCACGGTCGAGCCAAAGCCCAGGCATCTGGCACAGTGGTCGGCAAACTCATGAGTCAGCAGAGCCAAAGAGCAACAGGACAACGACTGAAATTTCTCTGGAGGGCCACATGTTTTAAACTTAAACTTCTTCCAACGCCACTTCTTCAACAAAGACTGGCCCAGGCCGTGGTATTGCGTGGAAGAGCCACACTCTAGGGGCCAAAGAGTTGCATGTGGCTCGCGAGCCACAGTTTGCTGACCACTGATGTGGGCAATGGAACGAAATCCATGTTTTTCCCATTTAGCTGCCATTCATAGGTTGATTATTTCAGCCACAGGCATCAGCTACTTCAACATCACAGGGGCCTGCGCAGAAAAAAACGCTTTCTAGGGGAACAAGAACACACACGGAAATCAGAAGCCCTTTGTCATTGCAATTTAGTAGGCATTTTCTGTTAGGGCCATCTCTATCTTTTTATTCTTTATAAAAGATTAAAAAATAAGACTAAAGGAGTTTTTCCGTATTAGGCACACTTTTCCTATAAAAGGCAAGATAGTATTTGGGGAAACCCCTGGTCCCTGTTATAAACTCTCCCCTTGTGACATAAAAGCAGGCACATATGATGCTGAAATGAAGGGACATGGCTGTGTCCCAATAAAACTTTATTTACAAAAACAGACATGGACCAGATTTAACTCACAGGCTCCAATTTTCCAACTCTTAATCTGAAAAATCTTTTTTTTCCAGCTCCTATCAATGAATCATTTAGAAGATAATGGCCTGACCGGTGTGGTTCAGTGGTTGAGCTTCGACCTATGAACCAGGAAGTCCCAGTTCCATTCCCCCTGCGGGCACATGCCCGGGTTGTGGGCTCAAACCCCAATAGAGGGTGTGCAGAAGGCAGCCAATCAATGATTCTCTCTCATCAATGATGTTTCTATCTCTTTCTCCCTTCCTCTCTGAAATCAATATATATATATATGAATTTTTTTTTTTAAGTGATGATAAGCTCAATGGCAAACAATGAAGATTTAAGAGAACAAAGTTCTACAGAACATCACCCAGGTGCAGATAACCTTCTCCCAAACTAACCAGCGCACAGAGAAGGTCGACCGCCTCCAACACCAGCTCCTGGTGTCCGATCCGAGTGACACCCAGCTCCTCCAGATCCTGGTTGGCGATCCGCAGCAGCTGCTCGCCGTTGATCTTCTCGCGCTCAAACTTGTGCACGTACTGCTGCAGGCAGTCATCCAAGCCTGCCGGGAGAGCAAAGGAGGTCATCAGTGTCCTACGTGCCTTCTCTCCAGGAAGTCACCCATTATGCTCCACTATGCGACTGGCTATATACCATGCATGCCAGCTGAGGGGCGCCTTTCAAGGGAGGCCTCATCTTCTCATCTCAGACAGATTTTAAAGGGGCAGCTTCAAGTTTCCAAAGGGATCCAGTTCAGTTATATGAGTTACCTTCCCATTCCCTTTCAGCTAAAAGAACAAACACTCACCCCCTGAGGACTTGCAGTGCCGGTTATCTGAACTAGACACTTGTGACTGTTCGCTAAGCAACTCTTCCTTGGGGACTTCAGCCCTGTCCCAGCCCATGTGAGCCCAGTGGGGCTGCCAATCAAGACGCTGTGCCATGTGCCACAGTGTCTCATCTACCAGCCAGGATTAGGTTTTGGGGTGACCATATGGCTCCAGAGGAACCAATTAAAGTCTTCCTTGATATTTGATATATTCGACGATAGAGGCTCTTCCTTCCTTTCCAAATGGAAGCCATAAGAACACAACCTTGGGGATACTGGCAGTCATTTTCTAGAAACAAATCCATGAGAGAGAGATGATAGACAGGTAGATAGATGATTGATAGATAAGATAGATAGATAGATAGATAGATAGATAGATAGATAGAGGAGGGAGATGGGAGAAAGAGACAGAATGCCCCAGAATATCCTACATGCCTGTACCTTGCAACTGAAAAACTCCTGATGAATACAGAATCCAGCAGTGGTACCAAAGAAAGGCAATGGAAAATGGGTTAGGTCAGGGGAATTTTCCAGGCCAAACACTACTGCCAACAGGGTTGCATTCTAATGTTCTTAAATAATTACTAAAATAGGTAAGCCAAGTAGAACTTGGGGATCTTTCTTCCTGGACAGAGAACTCTCTGCTCAACTCGTGTCGATGGTTTTGCTGAAATAAAAATTTTGCCAGAACTGGCTGAACTATTGCAGCCTAATAACAAAAGCCATCTAGTCTCTTAAACGACTAGCTTGCTATAAACTCAATCCCAACACAAAGGATAAAAACTCAACTTAACTAGAACAATGAATGTGAAAGGCATGCTGCTGTCCCCTCTTTGCCCCTCCACACACACGCACGCATACACACACACATACACACACACACACACACACACACACTCTGCTATGTGGGTCCTCTCTGGAATAGGAAAGTAGACAAAAGTCTAGCACTTACTTCGGGCAATACTAAAGTTTGTGGGTCTTTTTTTTCTTCTTTATTGATTAAGGTATTATATATGTATCCTTATCCTCCATTGTCCCCCCACTTCTCCTCCACTCATGCCTTCACCCCCCTGTTGTCTGTGTCCAAAGTTTGTGGGTCTGAAAATCTAATGTGCTAGGCTAAACTGACATCTCTGCCCCACAAACTTTCCCCAATTGCCTCCTGATAAGACAGAGGAAGAAGAACAATTTCCTGATAACCATTTGGGGCTGGCTATTAAATACAGAAAGAAGAGGTAAGAAACAATGAATTTTATGGTAACCAGATGAGTTATCATTCCTCCCTGACATGACATCTGTCTAGCAGAAGGGCTCCATCACACAGCAAGTGAGGTTGGGGACATTGATATAAACTTCACTCCACTGGGACAGCCTGGAGCCACAAGTGGTCTCCATGACATATGAGTGGAGCAGGCTTTGGAGGCTGCGCCAGTCAGCAGGCATTGATGGTGATGTGCCACCTGGGCCCAGGGGCTGGATCTCAGCACCTGGGGCCACCCAGGATGTGGGCAGAGTGGCAGACTCCATCAGCAGCAGGCAGCTGTGACAATGACAAGGAGACCAAGGAGAGCCTCATGTCCACCACACACAAGGGGCTGAGGTAGGGCTCGTGGACACAGTATGACCTATCCACACTCACAGAGCTTACAAGATGCCAACAGGAGGGCTTTTATAGCAGAGTCTTCTTCAGCTTCATGCAGAAGAGACTGAATTCAAATCAAGGTCTATTTGGCAAAAGCCCCGCTCTTTTGCATTCTATCAGCAAACACAGAGTTATAAAAACTCCTCTCCAACAATCTTCCTAAATAAGCAGTAAGAATCATGGAATTTTAGACTCACTTAGAAAGTACCTCAGATCTTAATGAGTCTAAAAAGTTGGGAAAGTATGGACCAAAGATGGATTCTTTTTTGATTTTACCCTAAATCACTTACTAGTAGCCAGTTCTAAGCCAGATCATGATAAATATCCCACACTCCTCTCCGTCTGGATGTTCTCTTCCCTTGCCTATTGTGATGGGTGAATCGTGCCTCCTCAATATTCTGATGCTTAAGTCCTAACCCCAGTAGCTCAGAACATGACTATTTGGAGGTAGCGTCTTTAGAGAGGAAATTACGTTAAAAATAAGTCGTATCAATGGACCTGAATCCAATATGACTGGCATTCTTATATATATATATATATTAAAAAAAAAAGGAGACACACAGAGTGAAGACCATATGAGGACACAGGGAGAAGACGGCCATCTGCAAGCCAAGGAGAGAGGCCTCAGAAGAAACCACCCCTGCTGACTCCTTGATCTCTGACTTCCAGCCTCCAGAACAGCAAGAAAATACATTTCTACTGTGTCACCCACCCAGTCTGTGGGACTCTGTTAGGGCAGCCCTAGCAAGCCAACAGAAACCCAGTAACATTTTAATTCATATTCACCCACACGTGACCAACTCTTCCCTAACCGAAATAAACAAGGCCTAATGACCAACTGAATTGCAACTTGTGTTCGCTGTGCCAAGCAGTTTTCATGTGCAGAACAAATTAGCCCGTTATAATTAAAGTGAAGAAACTATGTACAATGGGAGTTCATTAAACTTCATCCCTGAATAATAAGAAGTAGAAATAAAGGTAAAGCCAGATTTCTCTTTCTACTCACTGTGAAAAGTTTCACCGAAGAAGCAGCATTTCAGACGTAGCTTTAGAGCATGAAGGAAATAGACACAGAAAAGAGGTTGAGATGGAAGATGGGATGAGGATTCCAAATAGGATGAAGGATGCAAAGGATCAGAGATTGAGAACCGACAGAATCAGAACATTTCCCCAAAAAGGGAGCCAGAATCTCCTCGAGGGATCTGAGGGAATATAAATGATCTCTCCTCAACTAAGCAAACCCTCTCCGACATGCAGGAGAGTTACCAAGCCGAAACAACCCATTGCTTCCCACCCAAAAACAGAATCCAGGGTGAGCTCAGACTTTCCCCTCCAGGGACACACATGTGAATACACCCGCTTTTGAAAGAGTATTGCCCCCGCTTTCATTATTCCAATATGTTATGGCCTATTGTTCGGGTATCCTATTGTTTAAAATACAATTAAACATTTATAAATAGCTGAATCAAACTATTATGCAGTCCCACAAAGAAGGGAAACTAAACCCCCAATTTCAAGTAAACTGGGTTTAGCATCTGCAATAAAACCCCGACACTCTTACCTACTGGCCCATGTGCCAGTTCTCTTGCTTTCTGTAAAGGGAACTTACAGAAAGTCTAGCAGGACTGGGAGAAACACATAACTAAACAGAAGGAAATTAAACACATTCCATTTACACCAAGTTCAGCAGATAATTCAGTGTGAACAGAATCATGACCTAAACAGTGGTTCTCAACCTTTCTGACGCCGTGACCCTTTAATACAGCTCCTCATGCTGTGGGGGTCCCTAACCATAACATTATTTGCGTTGCTACTTCGTAACTGTAATGTTGTTACTGTTATGAATCGTCATGTAAATGTCTGTGTTTTCTGATGGTCTTCGTCTCTACAGCAGAGCTGCGACCCACAGGTTGAGAACCGCTAGCTGGGTCGCCTAAGACCATCGGAAAACAAAGACATTTACATTATGATTCATAACAGTAGCAACATTACAGTTACGAAGTAGCAACGAAAATAATGTTATGGTCGGGGGTCACCACAACAGGAGGAGCTGTATTAAAGGGTTGCGGCGTTAGGAAGGTTGAGAACCACTGATGTAGAGGGGCGCCCACAGAACGCAGCCAGAGGGAGAGGGCCCAGACTTCCTCCATGGCCACTGAGCCCGGCTGCAAATAACCCTCTCTTCTCAAAGAAGTCCCACGTGCAGCACGGAACACAGCGCTTTGTCATTATGACAGACACTGTCCTGTGAGTTACGTCAGGAAACGGCAGGGCAGCAGCTAAGAGCCTGATCTCCAGCCTCAGCCCCACTTCTTGCAAACAGGGTTTCCCGGGGCAAGTCCATTGTACAACAGGGGCGATGATACCACCTCCTGACATGGATCCGTACCGAAAATCAAACGTTCAGCCTGCGGGGGGCGGCTCACAGATCTATTCCCGGTCGGGGCACAGGCCTGGGTCGCCAGCTCGATCCCCAGTGTGAGGCGTGCAGGATGCGACCGACAAATGGTTCTCTCTCGTCACTGATGTTTCAGTCTCTCCCCCCTCTCTTCCTCTCTGAAATCAGTAAAAAAATATTGTTTAAAAATAAAACGTACACCAAAGAGCCAAAGGCCGAATGAGCCCTACAGCCTAAGGTGTCGGCATCCTCTCTACAGCATCGTCGTGTGCTGCAGCGAAGGCCGCAGCGGTCCGCATCTGGCGGACACCAGGTGGCGTTCGGTCTCTGCCCTGCAAGACTGCTGTCCAAACAACGTCTGACGTCTTTCATGCAAAATACGATGGGATCGGTGGGATCGATAGAGCTTACCAAATACTCTGGGTGAGAAGGAATCAAGCGTTCTGAGATGGAAAACTAAGAGGGAAGCTAAGCACCTAAAATGAGAGCTATTACAGTAGCAAAAGGTTAAATGTCACTTACTGCGTGGCAAGATACCTTTCCAAAACGGAACGCCTGTAAACCCCTTCACCACCCCACCCCCCCCCCCCGATGTCCCCACGTCAGTATCCACATCGGAGATGAGTGGCTGAGGCACAGAGACGGGAGGTGACCTGCCCAGGGCCACACAGGAGGGCTCAGACCCACGGGGAATGGCACCCAGGTCTCTGCTCTTCACCTCCAGATACTGCCTGAACATCCTCCACTGCAGGATGTCCCGTTCACGGACCCAAGGAAAGGAGAGTTCTCTGTAACAGGAAAGCGCACACGTCATTAGGCCGACTTGGTTTACTGCCCACGATGGCCCTCAGAAATTTTTTTAAATATATTTTATTGATTTTTTTTTACACAGAGGAAGGGAGAGGGATAGACAGTCAGAAACGTCGATGAGAGGAAAACATCAATCAGCTGCCTCCTTGCACACTCCCTACTGGGGATGTGCCCGCAACCAAGGTACATGCCCTGGACCGAAATCGAACCTGGAACCTTTCAGTCCGCAGGCCGACGCTCTATCCACTGAGCCAAACCGGTTTCGGCGGCCTCAGAAATGTTAATGGCCATGTAAACACCGCTGGGTCAAATGAGAAAATGAAGAAACTGGGGATACCAGCTCCTACATGAGGAGCATGTTGTCAACAAACAGTCTGCAGGATTTGGTGTGCCACGCCCCTTCGTCCTTCTCCAAAACACAGGGGAGACTGATGGACTCTACTTTCCCCCAAGAAATCTGGACAGAATTCTTTTGCAGCCTCTTCACTTTTGAAGTTGGCCCTTAACTGGTCCTTTAGGCCAGAGGTGGCCAGACAGGGTAGTGACACAGTAACAAAACTGGCAGCCTTTAAAAGATTAAATATCGCCAAACCGGTTTGGCTCAGTGGGTAGAGTGTCGGCCTGTGGACTGAAAGGTCCCAGGTTCGATTCCAATCAAGGGCAAGTACCTTGGTTGCGGGCACATCCCCAGTGGGAGGTGTGCAAGAGGCAGCTGATCAATGTTTCTCTCCCATCGATGTTTCTGACTTTCTATCCCTCTCCCTTCCTCTCTGTGAAAAATCAATAAAATATATTTAAAAATAAAATAAAATAAAAAATAAAAGATTAAATATCTGTGGACTTCACAAACCTTTCCACCTATATCTCCCAAAGTTATTTTCTAAAAGCCCGAATTTAGAAAAAGGCACGTTTTTTGTATGCCGTTTGCATCCCAGAAAAAGACAAAGGCGGAAAGAAGCAATGCTATGAATGAGAGAGAGAGAGAGAGAGAGAGAGAGAGAGAGAGAGAGAGAGTTACTATCAGTGCAGGTGCACACCTACCTGAGGCTACAAAAAAAAAAAGAAAGAAAAAGAAAAAACAAACCCTATCTGTGATCTGCTCAAAGCAGGGAACAGTCCCCTCACTCCGCTCATGTACCGACTTGCATCCTACTACAAACAAAGAGGAACACAGCATCTGGCCCACAGGAGCACGCTCCAGCAAGGATGCGGCAACACGAGGAAACACAAGAGACTGGAGGGCCCACCATCCCATAGCCTGGGACTCTGGCTCTGCCCTCAGACAGTGAACTGAGAACTCCCCGAAAGAAAACTTGTGTGGGGAAGGAAGCTGCTATTCTCCTCCACTTTTCTCGTTGTTTTGTTTTGTTTTGTTTTACAGAGGGTTAGAAAGTCTGGGAGTGCTGCTCCATGAAAAAGAGTTAAGCAAAGAGAACGGGGTGGGAATGCAGGAAGTGGGTACAGGACAGCGAGAAGGGAGGTGAAGCTCTGGAGAGTAAATGCAGATTCGATGGCTCCTCTGCCTCCGCTGAAAGCCCACAGGATCTTGAAATCACTACCAAGACTGGTCCTTCAGTGAAACCACAGGCACTGAAACCTCCATGGGACGTCCCACCCCACCCTCACCCACCACCACCACCACCACCCAAAACTCAAGGAGATTTCACTCAAACCACCCCCATCCTTTCACTTCCCTGCTTCTTGTTTTGGAGAGGCATGGCAACACCAACGAAACAAAAGCTTTCTGCTTGAGAGTTCTAAAAACATGATATTACCCCCAGAACAAAGGTTTATTTCCATCTGAGTCAGCTTCGAGATATATATATATTTAGCATCAATGAGACACTACCCTCCAGCACTTGTGGGAGGAGGGAGGCTTATGAGCTCTTTCAGGGATTCCCATGAAAAGTATGGTCAGTAGGTGGTCCTGATGCAGGCCCACTGATGGAATGGCATTCTCTTCTCACGGGCTTCCAAACATCCTTTTAGTCATCCCAGCAAAAACCACGGCTCATATTCCTAAGAGGGGATTTTGCATGAGTCTTATGCCTGACAGAACATCATACATCTGAGATGATATTTTTCTATTAAAAAGTAAGTGTTTAACTTGAAATTTATCTTTATTACATATTACTTACTTATAATATATATACGTTCTGCCAAAAAGTAGAAAATGACACGTGTATACAGAAGACTAGAATAATGGTTTAAATTCAAGTCTCAAATTTTGGTTAAGAAACACAAGAAATGCTGAGGATATGCACTATACTAAATGTTCACCTCTCTAGAAAAGTCTTCAGCCAGATCTTTGCCTGGCTGACTTTCTTAGGTACTTACTGTCTCAACTGAAATGTCACCTCTCAGAGAAACATTCCCTGGCCACTCGATCTTAAAAAAAAAAAAGTCCATCTATATGCCAACCGATGATTGTTGTCACGCACTCAAAGCTAACAGAAATCTGCAGTTTGGGTGCGGTGAAGAAGGAAACTATTCAGGACAAACAGCTCAGTAGTGACACAGCATGTCCATGAGAACACCACAGCCATGGTTCAGCTCGATAGTATTACAGCTCAGCTGTCAAACAGCATGGCTGTGGGGCAGCAAAGGTAGGAGGCGGCTCTCAGACGAGGCCCTCGCTCTGTTAGAAGTTCTCCATGTTTCAGCTGCAGCTGGGGAAATGTAGTCTTCAGTCTTCAGTGGAAAATGCCAGAGGATAGCTGACTTATAGACATAACACACACACACACACACACACACACACACGTACACACACACACACACACACACACACACACACTTCCGCTCCTGGTCCCTGATTGGCCTGTTCTCTTGCAGATGTGGATTCCAAAACTTCACAATTTGATTAGTCAGTCCCAAAGGCCATGTCCTGATTGGTTTGAATGGAGCCACTCTGATTGGTTGTAAAGATGCTAACGGGAATATAGCCGCACAGCTCTGATTGGACAGGGAACGTCTCAGTCCTATTGGCTGAAATACAATTCCAGAAACTCCTTCATAAGAAAGGGCTGGCTCAGCCTGCAGGGACACAGTGCTGGCAGGGACACAGTGCTCAGTTTGCGTGAGAGGACCGTTTTATAACAGCTGATAGGCTCTGTTCTTACATTTGAGCCCAGTCGGCCACTGGGAACCTTTCTTGGTGGGTATCTTTGTCATATGTACCAAAATCGCTTCTAGCACATCGACTTTTTAATCTTCTTCTTAAGACATCACTACCTGAAATTACCATGATTAGGAGGCTAATGATCTTCTGTTTGTCTTCTCCCTCTAAACTTCACTTAAGTGTCTTTGCCTACATATCTCCAGCTCCGTGAACAGACTGCTGCTCAAAATAGACACTAAGAAACTAATTGTTGAATTAATGAAGAAGGAACGGATCCACACAGTCCAAAACAAGCAGAAAATGCAGTGGACGTGGTGTCAGACAACTTGACTTAAAAGCCAGCTTGACTTCTTCCTGTGGGTCTAGGACAGCTACTTACATTGACACCTCACTGTCCTTAGCTTCAAACTAAGGTAATATGAAGTACTGTGCTTAAGAGGGCTTTGCAACTTATGAAGTACTCTAATATTGTTATTAAGACATCTGTTTTTAAAGATATCTTGAGTCAATCTATTTATAAGTGGCATCAAGGAAAGGATGAATTAAAATACAAATAAGTGAGTTAATCTGGCAAGAGTAAACATTCTCATCTTCCACACCATTTCGCAACTATGACCTTGGCCAGCTACCGTTCAAGTGTGCGACAATTTGTTTACAAATTATATTAGAAAGTATAGTGTAAACACCCAGGTTCAAGTTCCTACTCTACCATTCAACTTCTTTAAGTACTGATCTCCTCTACTGTATCTGAATAACCCAAGTATCTTAGAGGACTACTGTGAAGATTAAAACAGAATTCTGGCTCTAAGACCACATGGGCACTATTGGATAATGTAATGGCCGGAGTCCCATCCCAATGGTGACAACATAAAGGCTTCTAGGACCAGTCACACATTTTTATGCTACCTGATTTTTATATTAATACATAATTCACATACCATAAAATTCACCCCTTTAAAGTGTACAATTCTGGGATTTTTGTATATTCAGAGTGCTGTGTGACCACTATCTAACTGGAGACTATTTCCATCATCTCAAAAAGAAACCTATACCCATTAGCAGACACTCTCCATTCCCTCTTCCACCCGAGCTCTGTAATCACTAACCTTTCTATCTCAATGGGTTTACCCATAATGGACATTTTGTATGGAGCCTTCAGGTCTGGCTTATTTCACTTAGCACAATCTCTTCAGTTTATCTGTATTTTAACATGTTCAATATTTCATTCTTTTTTTATGGCTGTCCCATTGTATGGCTATCCATCATGTTTAATCCATTCATCAGCTGATAGACACTTAGCTTGTTTCTATTATAAATAATGATGCTATAAGCATTCATGTACAGATTTTTATGTGAACATATGTTTTCAATTCTCTCAAGTATATACCTACCTAGAAGTAGAATAATTGAGTCATATGGAAACTCTATGTTTAACTTTTTGAGGAATTGCCAAACTATATCTCAAAAGGACTGCACTATTTTTCATTCCTACTAGCAATTTATGAGGGTTTCAATTTCTTCGTATCTTCACCAACACTTGTTATTATCCATCTTTTTTATTAGAGCCATACTATTGGGTATGAAGTAATATTTTATGGCCATCATCAGATTTTTACATCCAAATTTAAAATAAGCCCTTAGAAATAGAAACCAAATGCCAGAGAGTAGGGAGAAAATGCAGATTACACCAAGGCAGTATTCCCAATCTTCAGTCATTCAAGAACCAACTTTCTGATTTTGCCAAATTTCAGAGTCATTTCTACTATTATGTGTTTAGTTTTTTTCAAATGTTTTTATTGATTTTTAGAGGGGGTGGAAGAAGAATAGAGAGATAGAAACATCGATGAGAGAGAAATATCATCAATATGCTGCCTCTTGCATGGCCCCTACTGGGAATCAAGCACACAACCCAGGCATGTGCCCTAACCAGGAATCCAACACATTTTTATGCTACCTGATTTTTATATTAATACAAAATTCACATACCATAAAATGCACCCCTTTAAAGTGTACAATTCTGGGATTTTTTGTATATTATATATCTCCAAGTTCCATGGAGACCAGAACCAGGTTGGTTTTGTCTATCATCGATACCCTCACTATCTAGGACCATTCTTGGCAGAGTCGAGCTACTCAAGAGTTATTTGTTGAATGAATGAATTCAAAGGATGTCAAAGTTGTTATTCATTGTAAGGATTGGCCATGTGTAGAATGACCACTGAGTACATTTCAAAAAGGCAAAAGGACACAGAGCAGGAGCTCGAGCTTCCTGCTGATGGACCACAGTCCAGTCCCTCCCATGGCCTCTTGGTTCCTGGGCCGATGCTCAGCTGCTGAGCCACACTGACTGGGCTATGTACTTAATTTTTAAAAAATCAACTTAAACATCATTGTTAGTCTTTAAATCACTGTTATAAATTGACACCACTTGCCATAAATAGAAAGTACCACAAACATAAATATGATTAAGAAAAAATAATTAGCTGGATATCATTGTCTCCCAGGTCCTGCTTCTTCATGTTAAAAGGGAAATTGCAAGTGACAGTGTTGAAGAAATGCTAGTTGCAGTCTTCCTTCGACCTAGTCAGACAATCTAAAGTCATCTCTAGGACTACCACAGGCTCCTCAGCTTAGAATATGGCTGTTACATTTCAGGAAATACCTTTCATGGAAAAGAAAATTTTTTAAAAAATGAGTTCCATGGTGATAATTATACTGGGTGGTTTGAAAGAACAATGCCCCAAACAACATCATATTTGGGAGCCCATTACACTTGGCTGAGGAGGTGTCCCTTCTTTGTGTTCAAATCTCCAGTAAGTCTGACCATGCTCTCGCTGCAAGCACCTGGCTCTTCAAGTTTCAACAAAAACAACTTTCAGAGCAAATATACATAACACAGATGAAAATAAAGAGCACCTGCCATTTGGGTAGGCAAGCCCAGACAACACGACCTACAATGCGACAAAGTGGGCTTGACTGACAGCACTGGCCCCTCGTGTAATAAGAACACAATGCCTGATTGTGATCAAGTTCTTTCAGCCTCCCTCACCCAGTCTGACACACACACACGTCAGATAAAAATCATTCAGGGACAGCATAATTGGGCACCTTCAGATTTGAAGACTAATTATCATCTGTCATCATCCAAGCTTACTAAATAGCATCATGCATTAAAGAAAAAGAGTGAGTGTTACATTTAAAGATATCTCGGTTGGACATTCCTACTGAGCCCTCCGCTCAAACATTCCTTCCGAAGGCAATACCTCCCTGGCTCTCAACACTAAACCTCACTTATTATGAATCATGACACCTTTGCTTTCTCTTCATAACACGTCCCACTTTATAAATTAACGAGAGGCCCAACGCACGAAATTTGTGCAAAGGGATCAGCCCTCGCAGACAAGGCGGCTTGCCTCAGCCCTTGGAGCCCCAGCTTCGTCTGGAAGGTTGTCCGGAAGGTCATTCGGCTATCCAGTCTAATTAGCATGTTACACTTTTATTATTATAGATATTTCCATGCTTGGTGTCTGTCTCCCCAACATTGACAAGTTCCATGGAGACCAGAACCAGGTTGGTTTTGTCTATCATCGATACCCTCACTATCTAGGACCATTCTTGGCAGAGTAGAGCTACTCAAGAGTTATTTGTTGAATGAATGAATTCAAAGGATGTCAAAGTTGTTATTCATTGTAAGGATTGGCCATGTGTAGAATGACCACTGAGTACATTTCAAAAAGGCAAAAGGACACAGAGCAGGAGCTCGAGCTTCCTGCTGATGGACCACAGTCCAGTCCCTCCCAGGCCACAGAAGCCCCCCTTTCTTCCATGTAATTTCCAAACAGCTAAGTCAGATTCTTGAGTCTACTGATGAGTTGCTATGAAGCTTCTGCAGGTCAGTGGAGAAGGAGTTGGTGACAAGGAAGGGGAAAAGGCAAGAAAATGAAAGTTGAGTGCCTAGCATCAATCACATATTCCTTATTTAACCCACAAAAATCCTTGTTATCACTATGATCCAACTTAGACTTGTAAAATGTACTGACTGTCTCAAAGTCACACAACTCGTAAGTGGTCAAACAGGAACAAGTATCCAGTTCTTTGTAAGCTGAAGAAGTTACACAAGTGACATACAGAACACAGGAGATGCGATAGGTCTAAAAGAACAGACAAAAGTCAGCTGACAGTGGGAGGGGAGGGCATTACAATACAACTACTTGTAGAAGCTATTGCTTATTGACCATTTCCCATGGGCTTGAAAGAAAATCAAAGCATCTGACACACTTCATATAAACTCTATGAGGCAGGCATTCCTATATCCCCATTTTATAGAGTGGCTTAAGAAACACAGCCTGACAGAGGTCAGATCACTGGTGCGTGTCTGAGATCTGAACCCCAAACTGTATGAGGTTGTAAGAGAGCACTTCCCCTGCCTCCATCTCTCACGGTGATGCTAGGGGAGAGCAGCGTGATCTAGGTCTCAGGGAGAGAAGAGGAAATTATTCAGTGCATGCATTCAGTAAGTGCCTATTGTATATCAAGAACATGCATGGAGTGTGGTGAGCAGAGGTGAATGACTTAGCCCCTGCTGTCTACGAGTCTATATGGGTGAAAGAGAAGGAAGACAGAGCAGGTCTTAAGAATGTAGGGTCTGGAGCCAAGTCACCTGCATTCAAACACTGACTAGTGATTCAACCTTGGACAATCACTTAATTACCCCATGATTTAATTTCCTCCGATACAAAATAATAGTACCTGATGGGGCTGCTATAAAGAAAACTGGGTTAACATAAAAGCCTTCACACATACCTGGCACACAGAAAGCACTCATAAATATTCCCTACTATCATATGCAGAATTAACGAAAAACAAGGTTAGATGGAACAGGCGTGGCCAAATCAAAGGCAAGAGGATTGCAGTAGTATCTGAAGAATGTGCTAGATGGACAGGGGCTGGGTAAAGTCAGAGACTCCCTCGGACAAACCTCTGAGCAACCCATTGAGAAGTGATGGGCGCCCAGTGCACATGGGAATGAGGGCATCATCAGAGAAAAAGTAGACAGGATCATATGACAGGCTAGAAATGTCATACAAAAGGCAAAAATGAATCAAAGATGAATCCAAGAGTTGGAACTAGGTTTACTGTAAGAATTCAAACTCTACCCAGACTGAAAATGACAACATAAGAGGGTGAACAGATCCGAAAAGGGAGAGAAGCGTAAGACAGAAGATGAGGTAATGCATTTCCTCCTGCACCTGCTGGGCTGATTGTGAGTGAGTCAGTAAGTGGGCACAGCCTGTGGGCACCAAGAGGCTCCAGACAGGAGCCCTGAGTAAGGGCTGGTCCAAGAAAATTATATCATTTACTGCGCATAGTCTAGGTTTCTAGAGTACATGGTCAAACGCAAGTCTCATTTACCTTCCTAAAGAGTCAACAAGATCAGTCCGATGATCTCCCTGCCTTTTATGAGGGAGTGGATGTTAGAGGGACTCAGAAAAATTGCTGAAGATGACACCCCTGGAAAGTGGTCGAACTGGTCTTGAGCTCCAAGTTCATCCAACCCCAGAACCCATTGTCTTCCCACCCGGAGGCTCAGCGAGAGAAGCTGGGAGAACGAACAAGCTCTCTGAGAACAGAACAAATCAGAGTTGCAACACACATCTGGCCCTTTTCCACCTCCCCAGCCTGGGCATTATGCTTCTCTTGGCCAGCCCTTTCTCACTTTC
This sequence comes from Antrozous pallidus, assembly GCA_027563665.1. Lineage (NCBI taxonomy): Eukaryota > Metazoa > Chordata > Mammalia > Chiroptera > Vespertilionidae > Antrozous > Antrozous pallidus. The sequence goes on from CM050517.1 coordinate 97,907,357, forward strand.
TGAAACACAGCAATTGTGCTCATTAGCCAAGATCCAACACTAATCCTCTCCACTTCATGAACCGCCCCCTCCCCACGTGGAGGCGATCACCTGGCTCCCCTCCCGTGGGTGCTGCTGTCCACCCCACCCACTCGGCAAGTACAGACAATCTTGAACTCAGGTACACTAACCTGGACATCATGTGCAACACCTCCGACAAACAGGGCTGATCCCACTGCTGTGCTTCCCCTGGGGCCTCTTCCCGTCAGCTTGGTCTGAGTTATCTTAGAAGCTGTCCCCTCCGTTCAAGGTCAACCTTGAACAGATTCTCTTCCATTACTTCCTGTTCCAAACTAGAATTTAAATTTCTAGGAAGAAGTCATTTCCCCACATTACTCACAATGCCTTACACATAGTAGATGCCCGATGAATTATCATTGTTATTGAAGATGATAAAGAAAACAAACCTTTAGTGTAGTAACAGCTCCAGCCAGCTCACCTCACACACCTTGGAAACCAATGGTAAGCCAAGAGCCTTCTAGATAAACAGGGTAAGAGGCCCGGGGATTTATTTTTCACTCTGCAAATCCAGCAGCATGGCCAATAGAAATAACAGTATCATTTCGTTCAGATATGGCTGGTTGAATATTAGGAAGAATTGAAAAATATGAGTCCTTTGTGCTTTGACATGTTAAGCCTAGATGATAAGTACATTTACAGGACTCACCCAGGACTTCTCACGCGGGGCCTCACCCAAAGCCTATTTAATCTCGTTTTAGAAAGCAAGTAAGCTGTTCTGTTTCCCAGCCTTCAAAGAGACCAGTTGAGCCCATTCAAGAAAGGCACACTCGATGTGCTGGTAGGAGCCATCTGCTACCAAAAAACCGGGGGCAGTTGAAAAGATGACATTCCAGAGTCGCTCAGCAAGACAGTCACAAGTGTCACTACGTTATTCTTGCGGTAAACAAACGCTTCAGTAATTATGCAAAATTCATGGAATGTTGAATGCCCTCTGTTTCTGATTACTGGAAAGTAAATCATTTGTTTTAAAAAGGTTTCTAGCCAAAATGAGTGGAAAACAGAAAATATCCAGGTCTTAAAGTGATAACGTTCAGTTAGTTTATCAGGAAAATTTATGCATGTGGAACTCCTCCAAGCCCCGTCCTATCAGTTATCTCTGGAAATCTGCAGAATGTTCACTTTCTTATCTGTTCTCATTTTGCAGACAACCTAACTGCAAGACACAAATAGGAATGAGATCGGCCCTCATAAAGTCTTATTAAAACCTATTTTTACAAAAGGAATTCATTTTGTATCAATATATTCAACGCATTTCAAAGGAAGATCATTAAATTGAGATCAGATCTATCATTGAATTATCAATAAATGGAAAAAAACCGATCACAATTATGTGCCACTTCATAGGACTATATTTCAAGAAATTCATCATGAGGCAATTTATTCTTGTGTGAAAAATCACTGAATGCCTTCACACAAACCTAGATCATACCGCCTCTCCACACGCAGGCTGAATGGGACAGCCTGCACAGCACATCACTATAGAAAATGACATGAGACGGAATCAAGCACAACAGAACATGCTTCTTCCAAGAGACACAGTAAACATGGGCGCTATGAGGTTGCTATTGGTACACTTTTACAGAAAACTTTTTTTATATACAAGTATAAAGAGTACACTCCAAAATAATGATGAAACATATCCTAATAAAAGAGAAACATGCAAATTGACCGCACCTCCACTACCACCCACAAGTCATGCCCACCAGCCAATCAGGAGCAAGTATGCAAATTAACCTAACCAATATTGCGGTTAATTTGCATATCCAGGCAAGGATCGAAGACTGAAGGCAGCATAGAAAGAAGCCAAGCATTGCAGAAGGGAGCAAAGCTCCAGAGAAGCAGGTGGGGTGGTGGAGACCTCTGCAGGAACCCTATTGCAGGAATCTTCCTGCACTGGGCCTCTAGTAATATAACAAATACACAAATGTGTAGATAGCCACTTATTACCATTACCAAGTGTTACGTTCTGTGAACAGCTGTCCGTGCTATGCTGCCAGTTAGCAGCTACAGGTATGTTTGCAGCAGCATCACCACAAACACGTGAGGAATGGGTTGCGCTAGAACACTACAATGGTGATGTCACTAGACTACAGGAATTTTTCAGCTCCATTATAATATTGGGGGACCACCATAGTATATGTGGCCTGTTGTTGACCAAAACATCGTCACACGACTATGGAACATGATGACATCACGACCTCTGTTGGAATCGTTGGGCAGCTATTACTGGCTTTGCAGAATAGAAAAAAAAAACAATTCTCAGAACTTCGCTGCAATTTTGAGTCGAGTTTTATTTTTTTAATATATTTTATTGATTTTTTACAGAGAGGAAAGGAGAGGGATAGAGAGTTAGAAACATCGATGAGAGAGAGACATCGATCAGCTGCCTCCCGCACACCCCCCACTAGAGAGGTGCCCGAAACCAAGGTACATGCCCTTGACTGGAATTGAACCTAGGACCCTTTAGTCTGTAGGCAGACGCTCTATGCACTGAGCCAGACCGGTTTCGGTTTGAGTCGAGTTTTAAAAACATCTCCAGTGAAATGAGACTGATACCAGCTCTTGATAATCAACCCAGTGGACAAAGCTTGGGCCCATCAAGGTGGCAGGACCTCTGACACGCTTCCTCCCGATCCTCCGTGAGCAAGGAGCTCCCTCCCAAAACACTCGGCATCGGCTTGACGTGTCATTCATTCTCCTCTCTGCTCTGATACCCATACATGCTCCCACGAGTCATTTATTCCCTCCACTGCCTCCCCAACATCCAGAGGACAAAGTCCAACACTCAACGGCTGGCACGTGGCGGCTGTGGATGCTGTTCAGACAGAAGTCAATCCGTGCTCCAGTAGGAAGGAAGTCAGGGCTCCCAGGGGCCAGACCCAGGCAGCCAACACACTCACCCTAGCCCCTAACAGGCTCCGTGCTAGGAAGAAGGGGAATCAGGGGAAGGAGATCAAGTATCACCTTATCAGAGAAGGGCCTCACCAGCAAGTGGGACCAAGTCCTAAAGGCGCTAGCATGACCATGTGACAGGCAAAGGCCTCCCAGGGTTGGCCCGAGGCTCCTGGCTGAGTCCCACACCCATCCTTCTCCCTCTTGCACCCTACGGCTGCGGCCTCTCCGCATTAGGATTCTTTCTCCCAACACACCTTGCCGCTTCGCGCTTTCATGCCTCTGCAGGCCTCCCACACCCCTATCTGATCTGGCAGAGGCCTCGCCATCCCCCAAGATTCGCCTGCAGCTTCTCCTCCGTGAGGGGGCCTCCTCTGGCCCCGGCCACACCAGCTCCACCCAGCGGGGCTCACCACCCCTCTCCCTGCCCCCCAGGCCAGGGATTCTGATCCATGTCTCTGGCTCCCTAGCAAACCAGAGCTCCTTCAAGGCCCCTCCACACAGCTGCACCTGGAGGGGCTGGTGAAGAAATGATGAGATGCATATCCTCCTGTGGGCCATCTCTGATCTGCCCATGAAGGAAGCATAAACCCATAGATGCCCTTTTATTTCAACTCTTTGCAAAACTGACTTCTGTGTGTGTGTGTGTGTGTGTGTGTTGTTGTTGTGGTGGTTGTTGTTGTTTCTTTCCCTGAAAGCTGCATGTCTTAAAAGTTTTTTGGAGTTTCTTCCCCGATAAAATGACCTTGACACTTGGCCATGCGTCACGGCCCATGAAGCAGCTATAACTCCGCAGTTGGGAAAACAGGGAAGGAAGAAACCCTATCTGCCAAGGCACTACAAGGACTGCTCGACATATAATGAGAAGATAGGGCTGGACTCAACGCCAGCGACTTAGAGTCTCTTTTACGGCCTGGGATGGTTTTCACAAAACGTCCTTTTTCAGGAGGATAAACCGTTTCAGCGGGGGAGGATCACACACTCTGGTTTGGCTTTTCTTCTTCTACAGCTGAACTCTGGACCTTGCAAACGCAGCCTAACCCTTCCCCAACCTCAGGGGGCCGGAGCGGAAGAGCAGGTGAAGAGAGGAAAAATAATGTTTTCAGCCGAGACCGGGACACAAGACATCGGGCTCCGGATAAAGGAGACACACGCGGGGTGAGAAATCCTTCCTCTGGTGCCCATTCCACTACCTTGATTTGTGTTTCCATCTTGTTTTCAAGATCCATGTCTCTGGCTCCTTAGTTCCAGAAGGAGCTGAGTTCTAGAAAGGAGGGCCTGCAGGCGCAGAGTGAGGACGCTGGATTCACAGTCAGTCAGGCTTGAGCTGCGGGATGTCAGCCAGGACTCAGCAGGACCAGCCTGGTCCTTCCTCCCGCCCTGAAACGGAGGACCCCCAAATAATCACAAAGGCGAACTGCAGCGGCTCCATCCTGACTCCAGCACAAAGGGAAGAGGAGGGGGAAATGGTTTCCATATTTCACATAAACACACATCTGACTGCAGCCGCGAGGAATGCATGAGTCAAACCGGGGCTGACAATGATTACCGCACAGATCGAGCCCCGGAGAACACCCCGGGCGGGAGTGTGCCCCGTGGAACTCAGAGATGGACGCCCTGCATTTGCGGATTTCAAAACGGCATTGTTTAAAAGGACGTGTCCTTCCCCGTAGGATTCTACACTTTTTTTTTTGGTTCAAGAGGAAGCACCTGGAAGAGACTTACAAGTGTCAAACTTGGGCCAAAGTAATTTGAGACTTTGGACTTGTAACTCACTGTAACTGTCCAGTGCCTGTGCAGAGAGGGGACAGGGGCACAGCAGGAGGGGCCGGGCAGGGGCATGGAGGATGGGCCAAGACCCGCCCCTGTGCTTACCGCAGCCTGGCAGCCCACAGTTCCTTTCAAGGTGCACGAATTTGCTGTGCACTGGGCCGCTCGTTGAAATATAAGAAATGTGTTGCCTTCAGGAGCGGAGATTAGGAAAACCAGCCCATATGGCCATGTGTCCTTCATGATTACATCATTTTTAAGCTTTTATAATTGTATGCATGCCTGCGTATTTTTAAATATATTTTCACTGATTTCAGAGAGGAAGGGATATTGATATCAGAGAGAGAGAGAGAGAGAGAGAGAGAGAGAGAGAGAGAGAGAGAGAAACATCACTGATGAGGAGGAATCATCGATCAGCTTCCTCCTGCACACCCCACACTGGGGGTCGAGCCTGCAATCGGGGCCTGTGCCCTGACCAGGAATCAGACTGTGACCCCCTGGTTCAGGGGTCGGTGCTCACCCGCTGAGCTGTCCTGCGCTGTGTTTCAAAGTGAACTGCAGACCAGGCTCTGAGGGCTTGGAGAGCGCTGACGAAAAAGAATGGCAGCAGGTGGCTGGCAAATTGTCAAGCTGTGAAGGCGCGATCCCCCTTTGTCTAAACAACAAGCACCAAGGTCAGGCTGACAGCATTCCAGCAGCCACCGCTGCTCCTGGGACAATGGCTATTGCCCTTCGTGGAGCCCCCCCCCAATGCCCATGGGTCCATGGGCCATGGGCCATGGGTGTCCCCCGCCCCCAGCAAACTCAAATGTGCAGGGCAGTTTTACCAACTTGCCCTCAAATGCCTCTCATGGTGTCAGCAGCCATAGATAATATCATCAAAGCACTGGCCTGACCCATTTCCTTTTCCAAAGGGTTTCTCTTATCAATTCTGGGTCCCGCTTCGAAACATAAAAATTCCTTTGGGTCAAACATTGATCATCCTCCCTGAGGCTTTGCAAAATGACAAAGCAAGCTTTGAAGAAAGACACAAGTCCCACATTCTCCCTATTTCGCAGTCAGAGTCCTCACGATTGTCTACGGGGCCACCTCTCACTCTGATATGATCCTGCCATAAGAAAAGCCTGCATATTTGTCGAAGCAGAACTGAGTAACAAACTCTCCGAGCGAATCAGTCCTCTCTCGTCAGGCAGACCCGAGATTGCTCTGCCAGGGGCCCGCCAGCCTGCCATAAGGCGGTCCCGTCTGCGCTCAGCACCAATGGGGGCGGCTGGGGCCCGTTCCTGTTCTTAGAGGTGCCTGGATTCATCCAACCACTCCGAAGTTACTGACACATTTAATTAAGTTCGATTGTCTAAAAATCACTTCTCGAATGTTGGAAGTTTAACTAAATGGAGTGAGGTGGAAAGATCTTTAAGATGGCATTAAGTATTAAAAAAAAAAAAAGAACTATGAATCAGGTTCAAACTATGCCTGAGTCCATTCATATAAATGGAAATAATTAAACATGAATATGTATAAACATTGATGCAAATGCCTAGCAAGGGTTCTGTTAGGTGCTCACACCCAACTCTGAAAAACGAGGAGGGGTCACCAGGGAGGGGAAATTTAGATATTTTTTAATTATTTAGAGTTATAATGGTTCAATATTTTTTTAAATAAATTCTGTATTACTGAACATAATAAAAGTAACATTGGCAGGCAACAGAAAGACAATGGCGAAAGGGGTAAATATATGGAAACAAATCACATTCCAGGGCTCCCACAGGTTTAATCAGCAAGGACTTTCCATTAATATTCCTGAGATGAGCAAGCTGCTCCATGAGGCTGCCTTTCTGCCGGCCACATGAGAAGCAGCTGCTTCCTATCGTTCCTTATCTGTTTCCTCCAAGGCCGAGAACACTGAACGGAAGTTCTGTCTGGTTCCGGAAGCCCAGCCTGCAAACCTGCCTCCACACCTTCACCCCAACAGCCTCCTGAGAGGGCAGGAAGGTTCCAGACAGAACCTCTGCCTCTAGATGCCTGAGCTCCAGGCAAAGCGTGATTCCTAAACCTCCTTCTCCAATCCCATCTCAGCCACGGCGCCTCAGGGACACACACACTCATCCTGACACCAGGCCTCACGGTCAGGCTGTTCACAGCAGCCCAGCCAGAAAAGAGAGGACTGTGGGTGACCTTTCAGAGCCTCTTCCCATCTGAGGAAGGCTGGGAGGGTGGACAATGTGGATACAACCTAGCGATGTCGGCCACTGGCCGTGACCCCATTACCAACTTCCCCTCCAGGCCCTGCCAGTGGACTGCTGGGTTTCCTAAATCTCTTCACCTACAAGGCCCCACCCTCAACCCAGTTCTTTATCCTTTAAAACCATCCTCACACAACTGACCCTAAGCTACACGCTACACAACACACACACACACACACACACACACACACACACACACACACAGCATTCTGTGCTCTGAACACCTCCTAGACCTGCAAACATGTCCATTATGGAATGTGCCATACTACATGGTGTAATAATTTATGTTGGCATCTCACTGCTAGACTGAGAGCTCCTGATCACCAGACCGAAAAAGCCGACACTGCGGCTAGTACATCGACAGTTAACACAATTATGCACCTGGGAGCCCAGGCTACTGCTGGTGGGTGGGACCTACAAGGCTGTAAATTATATAGGGTTTGGGGGTGGGGCCATTAGGGTGAGGTTGGGCAAACAGGATGATGAGAATCATTTGGAACTGGGAGTTTGGTGAATTCAGTTCCAGTCTAGCTCCTGCCACTACGCCTCAGCCGTGAGAATCTCTGGGCCAGTTGCTTTATAAAAAGGAACAATTTATTAATGCAAAGCATACATACTGAGACTTAATGATCTAGGGCAGTAGCCGGCAAACTCATTAGTCCAAGGAGCCAAATATCATCAGTACTACGACTGAAATTTCTTTTTAGAGCCAAATGTTTTAAACTTAAATTTCTTCAAACACTACTTCTTCAAAATCCCCAGGCTGTGGGATTTTGTGGAAGAGCCACACTCAAGGGGCCAGAGAGCTGCATGTGGCTCGCGAGCCGCAGTTTGCCAACCACTGATCTAGGTTTATCACCAACCCTCAGAGTTCTACTTAGTGAGGAAAAAATCATAGAACTCACAGTGCTGGAACCACAGTCCCAGGAGGGGACAGGAAATACCCCCATTTTCCTAATACACAGGCCATCTTTGTTCACAAACCTACCATATTTTCTGGCGTATAAGACGACTGGAACTGATGATGATAAGAGGAAGATAACAAACAATAGAGAGAGAGCAAATGCCGGGCAAGTCCCTGGCAAGTTAGCAACCCCATCAGAACTGCAAGCTATGACTTTTGAGAAGATTTTCCTGGGTTAAAAAGTCGTCTTATACGCCGGAAAATATGGTATACAGGATTTGCATCTTGGCAGGGCTGAAGACCTAATAGTTCTGCTCTGTAAGGGTCCTCCTGGTCTCCCTGACCTCAAATCTCACATGATTTCCCCTATACCTTCCCCCAAATGAGGAAAAATATGAAAATGAAAATTAACTGCTGTTATCTCAATGGAGGCAAAGGCCTCTGTTTCACATTTAAGCAGCCAAGCACATGGAGAGCAAACCCGGGGTGTCCCAGGCCCGCAAACAGACCGTACATCGGCCACCCTGGCCAAGGCTGGCGGCCGCCCCCGGCCTGGCTGCTTCAGGCCGTGCAGGGGGGTCAGCTTGACTCATCAGCCCCGCTTCCTTAGCAAGACAGAACTGCCAATCAGCTCGGACATTAACTCTCTTTTATGGAAGTTTCCATGGATTTTTGCAACTTTTACATTCCTTGTACAAGTTTGGAAATGAATAGCATCTAAAATTACTGTGCATTAAACCATTCATTACGGATCTACACAGAGTTCTAAAGCTATAATATTGTTGAGGAGAAGGTATAGATAGCTTACAAATATATATATTTTTTAAGGTAAGACAGAAACGTAAGACAATTAGGCAAATACATTAAGTTGGAAGTTGATCTAGAACAGCCATCTTCAACCGGTGTGTCACAGTACAGGGTTGTGCCACAGGAATTTTTGAAACATGCAGTGTACCCTGGCCGGGGGCGCAGTTAGGTGGAGCATTGTCCTGTATGTACACCAAGAGGTTGCTGGTTCGATTTCTGGTCAGGGCCTATACCTAAGTTTCGGGTTAGATCCCTGATCAGGGCACATACCAGAGGCAAATGGTCAATGTTTCTCGCTCTCTTTCCCTTCATCTCTCTCTAAAATCAATAAACATATCCTTGGGTAGAGATGAAATCAAAGCACTACCTGTCTACTTATTTCGTCAGGGGCACTGACCTCTCCCCTTAGGTTATCAAATTAAAAAAAATGACAAAAGCCAGCACAACAATAACCATCCAGTGTGAATGAACCAACATTAGCCCTTCTCATTTATCAGATCTACAAACACTCCATTTTGTGTGTGTGTGTGTGTGGTGTGCTGCAAAATTTTAGAAATGAGTTTACGTACGCCAAGAGATGAGAAAGGTTGAAAATCACTGATCTAGAAGAAAATTTCTCAAGAAGGAAATGGTGTTCCTCGGCCAATACAGATTTATCCGGTTCTCTATACCAGTCATTGCTGCAATCCTGTGCAGGAAACAGGCACACACGGACTTAGGTACACAAACGCCCCCAAACCTCTGCCAGCGGTGCCAAGGTGCCTCATGGTCTATGCCATCTATAGAAAAGCAAATCGGGTAAATCCTTAAGCTTTTCCTTTAACTCCCCGCTCCTCCCAAAGCAAACAGCAGGTGTGAGTCTTGCTCAGAACCCAGGTCCCCCGTGAGCACCGACAGCAGGTTTCCCATCCCTCCAGGTGCCCGCCTGCACAGGTGCCGCTTCAAGACGTGTGGGGACCATCCTCTCTCCCCTGTGCACCTGCCACCTGAAAGTCCTTTGAGAAGTGTGCGACATTCTGAGACGTTGAAACGGAGGGAAGCCACTCTGGTAACGAAGCGCAGACATAATCCCCGTCCCGAGAGCGATTCCCACAGTCCGCACAGAAGCAGATCTTACGAAAGAGCTTCTTGGCTCCAAGAAGAAACCCGGCGGGTTTCCTTAATTGGGCTTGGCGAGAAGGAGCTCCTTCCGTGTGAGGCTCCGGGCCAGAGGATGACTGAGGACTATTAGTCAGTGGAACATGGACTACACCGTGGACACACCCAAGGACGTCGGCCACCCTCACCAGTTATCAGCAGCCACAGAGAGGCAGGAAACGGAGTGAGTCTCGGAACATTAATCGTGATAAGGCAAGAAAGATGAACTTGAAGAGCCTGAGCCGGTGCCAACCTTCCCCTTGACTTTACTCTAGAGATCACTACTAGCATCTGTCAGGAATCCGGACACCGCCTTAGGGGCACAACCAGGGAGGAGAAGTTTAAGAAGTCATCGGAATCTTGAATCTTAAGCGGTGGAACTGGCATCTCTTTTCAAAGTCACTCTATATCAGCGTCCTCCCTCAAGCAGATGTGACCCAATCTTCTCTTGACCATTTTTCTCACCAACTTGTAATTTACGAATTGTCAAGGGCAGGGTATCTCTGTTTCATTTGAAACGATTCTGTTGGAAATATGAACTGTCTCACCCGTGATATCACCCTAGTCTATGCCACAAAACAATAGCTAGAGTTTTATTAAGCACTGACACGTATTGTGGTAAATATTTCACCAGTATTCTCTCACTTCATCCTCAACATAAACCCTGAAGACTTAGTACTAGCATGGCCCCAAATTTGAAAATAAGCTAGTGGACTGAACAATGCACACATCTGGGCCACGGCCAAGAATCCAAACGTAGGCAACCAACCCTGGTCTTAACCACCGTGTATACTAAATTGGCCACAAATGTTCAGAATGAGGAATGGGCCGGCCGGCATGGCTCAGTGGTTGAGCGTCGACCTATGAACCAGGAGGCCACCAGTTCAATTCCTGGTCAGGGCACAGGCCCCGGTTGTGGGCTTGATCCCCAGTGTGGGGCGGGCAGAAGACAGCCAATCAATGATTCCCTCTCATCACTGATGTTTCTGTCTCTCTCTTCCTCCTTCCTCTCTGAAATCAATAAAAATAAATTGAAAAATAAATAGAATGAGAAATGGCCCACACACATAGAGTAGAGGAGAGGAGAGGAGAGGAGAGGGGAGAGAGAGAGAGAGAGAGAGAGAGAGAGAGAGAGAGAGGAAGGTTATGAATGGAAAATCCGTAAAAGTGAAACAGTTATCCTCCCTCCTGGCAATGAACTACAAGCATATGCTCCTCCCCTCATGGGAGCACACACTCCCCTGAGAGCCCCTTTTCACCTTCCCGCCCAGCAAGTGTTCCTTTACTGCACAGCCCGAACCTAATTTGAGCAGATACACAGACACCGTCCCCCACCATCTCACACGCAAATGTTCACCCTATCCTTTGGCTGTGGGATGAAAATGCTCTTTTTAAAAAGAAATTTTAAAAATGTGAACAACAAAAAGAGCTCTGGCTCTGGCTGGTTTGGCTCAGTGGACAGAGCATCGGCCTGAAGACTGAAGGGTCCGGGTTCGATTCCCATCAGGCCCAGGTTGTGGGCTTGATCGGTGCAGGAAGCAGCCGATCGGTGATTCTCTCTCTTCATTGGTGTTTCTCTCTCTCTCCCTCTCCCTTCCTCTCTGAAATCAAAAATATTTTTTTTAAAAAGAGCTCTGCTCTTTACATCTCATTGCTTTATGTCACTTTCATTCTAACTTTGGATTTGTAAAAAGCAAATAAAACCAACAATTGTAGCCATAAGATCTCCCATATGCAGTCTGCTTTTATAAGAAAAAATAGTTTTACGGTTATCTCCAGAGATGATAATTACCTACCTTAACCCACAAAATTGTTCTCAGATCTTCTCGTGACAATGAAAACCTTTGTAAACGACTGGGTTCCTTGCTTTTATCACTCCCAGGAAGACTCCCACAGTTGCATTTAATAAGATAGATTTCTCCCTGAATTCCTAAGATTGCTTATAGCCATTTATTCCTCTTTTTCCCTGTGTGTTAGCCTCACACAATGATCTGTTGCTGTTTGGCTCATCAAAACACTATTTTAGTGGATGGAATTTCCACAGCAGAACTAGACTATGACATTTGATCTCAAGTTAAAGTAAATTATAAAGTCAGAAAATAGTAAAAAAAAAAAAAAAAAGATACCAATGTGCATGCTATCTTAATACAATATTTTTGCCGTATCCCTTCTGGTGCTTTTTAAGAAAAGAAAGGTAGCCGAAACCGGTGTGGCTCAGTGGATAGAGCGTCAGCCTGCGGACTGAAGGGTCCCAGGTTCGATTCCATGTACCTTGGCTGCGGGCACATTCCAGTGGGGGGTGTGCAGGAGGCAGCTGATGGATGTTTCTCTCTCATCGATGTTTCTAACTATCCGTCTCCCTTCCTCTCTGTGAAAAATCAATAAAATATATATATATTTTTTTTAAGTAAAAGTCTACCTTGTTTCATTATTTCAGATGCCAGAGTCCAGGGAGCTGGAACAGGGACTGCTGGAGAGAGCAGCTTTCCCAGCCCGCGGGTGTGTTCAGGCCCGAATGATGTGGCCATGGCCGCCACCCACAACGCCGGGAAACAATGCAAGTGAGGCAGGGCGCCACGCCCTGCGGAGGGGTGCGGGTTCCCCGCCTCCACCCGACCATAATGAAGCCCATCCGTTTTAAGTATCATCTGCGCGTTCTCTCAGAGTTCAGGACCTCAGAGACGAAGGCCCACGCGGCTGCTGGTGGAGCTGGTGGAGCTGGGGGAGCTGGTGGAGCAAGGAGGACGCAGCCGGGCCTGGGTCTGAAACGTGCGTGTTTTCAGGAATTGAGGGAGAGCCGCACCACGCTAAAAGCGCAAATGCAGGAGGGGGTGGCGGGGGACATGTCTTACATGCTTGGACATCCATGTGAAGTTGCGGCTGGGGGAGCCTTCCTAACGTTTGCATGATAATTCTGCCCACTTCTAACGAATACCTTTCCACACAGGCGCTGCTCCCACTCTGGCTCACCCGCCCCCCCGCCCCCGGGGGAAGGCTCCCGGCACAGAAAGACGGCATTCTAGCCGAGCTAGAAACCGTGATTAATCATTAATCAGCACCGGCTGCAGATTACAGGTGATAACACACGGAACACCCACAGCTCGAGGTGTGACCTCCACCCGCAACCCTCCCTTGGTCCGTCCCGTTCCTCTCCATCCCTCCCTGCCCACACCCTCCCCCACGGCCCCGCAGCCCGGCTGCCCTCTCCTCTGTGACTCGGGTCCAGTTTCAGTAGTTCCTTCTTTCTTTCTTTCTTTTTTTAATGAAGTTTTTATGTTTCCTGAGGCGGGAAGTCCAATCAGGGTCACATTTCACAGATCAAAGGAAGCAAATACTCAGGAAGTCAGGTTGACTTTGGCACAGAGTCTTTCTTGAGATTCAGAAGTGCCCCTGCCTGCCGGTGACTAGTCCTCTCGGGGTCTAAAGCCCGGGACGATGCCATGTCCCATACGGACTGGCACTCCAGCCTCCTCCCCACTCCCGCCCCCCCCCCCCCCCCGCCCCCCGTCTGTCCACTTCACCGGGCCGCAGAGTTATCAGCACCCTCAGGTTTGCTCGGTCGCTCCTCAATGCCACGCTCTCCCTGGCCTGCCAGTGTCCTGACAAATATTTCATTTCCCTCACTCCACACCTATCTCCTGCTCGTCCCACAGGGTTCAACCGGGATGGCACCTCCTTCAAGAAGCCCTCCGTGCTGCGCTCGGTCACCTCTGCGTTCAGCACTCCCCCTCTGCACTCCGAGGACGCCCTGCAGCTTAAATGGCCGGGGCCCTGTCGGGGCACTGCCCCAGGAAGAGTCATTACAAGGGACAGGTGCTCAAAATACTTTCCGAGGACTTGTATTTAGAGTTGATGGGTTTATCTCTCTGTGCACCAATTTTCCTGCGAACAGCTGGCTTCCACCTCTGGGCCATCACAGACATTATTTATCAGTGAGTTCACGGCGCTCTACACATTTCAGAGAAATCTGAACAAAGAAAGTGCATCAACAGCATGGGTTTTGGACCCAAGCAGAACAAATCTTATCCACCTAAACGGCATGTCCTGTCAGGCCCTTAAAGGGCCCCACACATCCTTAAAGAGCCCCACACATCCTTAAAGAGCCCGACACATCTAACCCACACATCTTAAAGAGCCCTACAGAGCGCTATTCCGGCCAGGCCTTCTACTTGCTTTGGAACCCAAAGGAGGCACTAACCTCAGGGACCGGTTCCCCCACCCACACAGCAGCTGCAGCCAGACTGCTTATCCCGCTAAGACTCGGGCGATGACTCCACGATGCAGTCTGCATTTGTAACACTGATCTTCGGTCCCCATGAAAGGCTGTCCTAATCCTCTCTCGTTCACTTTGTGTTCTGTGGCTTAGACAGCGTTGTACAAAAAAAAAAAATAAGTGTCTGGGTGTCATATTCTTGTATATTGCATCATTTCACACTCAAGTGTGAGGACCTGCATGTCAGCTAGCACTATCCTATTCTAACACGTTTCATGTGCGAAACTGCACAGTATTTACACTGCATTAACGTGAGTCTATTCTCGTGCTGCGAGGAGAGAGGGCACTCTCTGAAAAGGCTATTTCTTTAAGGTGTTTAAACCAGGCAAGATGTTGGGACCAGGCAAGATGGGCCACCTCCCAACCAGAATGGCTTCTGAGGTTGGTATCGTGTGCCCGCTCTTGAGCCCACAAAGCAGCTCCTCTCAGAAGACAACGCGTTTTTAATGCTACTGCCGTGCTAAGGGCCTGGGGCACAAAACCTGGACAACAGGCCCCTTCTCACCACTCCCGCATTCAGACCTGCGCAGGCTTCCAATCCGCTCCTGGTCATGCTTCTCTCAGCGCTTCCTCCCTCCTCTCTTTCCCAAGCCCTCTGCGGGAGCTGGGTAGCTCAGGCCCCTTCAGCTCCCACTGAGAGTCCAACTCAATGCCTCCTAGAGCTGGTCTTTCAGCCTCTACTCCCTCCCCCTCCTCCCCACAGTGGCCCTCAAATTGTGGTGCCAGGACCCCCTGAAAATTCCCGTTTTACACTGAAGAGTAACTTGCAATGGTCTGCAATGGGTTCATCGGTGTAGATGTGTATTTCTGGCTCAACAATGCCTGCATGGAGTTATATATTGCACTTCTAGAAATAAGGGAATTAGTTAAGCAGCCAAATGAAATTATAGTAGTAAACAGATTTACTCAATAGTTGATGAATGACTATATAATTCATTGTATTCACATCTTATAGATATGTTTCTCACTTGGACAATTAACATCTGATCATAGATGTCCACAGAAAGAACTGGCCAACAGATTTTGTTTTTCCTATATAAAATAAACAAAGAAAAAACAACAACTATGGACAGTTTTCTAGAAACTGGAAAGTGCTACATAAAAATCGAGCTTCCCAGCTTTACTTAAAAACATAAATCAGAAGACCTAGATACTGGGAAAGAGTTTAGGTGCACAGTCAGCAAAACATGAACAATAAACGTGTCTTTGCACTTGCCACAGTCTCCACCACTCCTTATTGTCTCACACACCCCACAGTCCCATTTCTGACATTGCCTGCCTGGCCCCCGTAGGCACCTGAGTTTGCAACTCTTGCGGTGAGTCTCAGCGCCATTCCTGGCCTTCAGCCTTCACTCCTGTGAGTCTCTCTTTTTATTTCAGACTCCCTCCCTCCGCCTTTGTCAACTGCAGAGAGGCCCCACACTCCATCGGCCCCGATCCCTTGTCCCGGGCCTGAGACAAGAGAGCTTTCTACGTGAAGCTGTAACTCCTTGCCACTCTGAGTATTTCTCTTTTCTGCCTTTTCTTTCCCGCGCTTCTCTCTGTACCGGCTTGCAACGTTCAAAGCCAAACCTGAGGGCGAAGTGACGGAGAACTATCCCCGCTCTCCAAGTGGAATGGGGAGGAAGGGCTTACACTCTGCTCCTCTGCGAGATCGGGAAATTCCACCCAAAACCTAAAGGGCCCTGAAACGCTCCTCTCCCCTGTGTTCTCCTGGGGCTGAACCCACACAGAGCAACAGGGATCCTGGGGCCTGGGGCGGAGCCACTGGGGGTAACAGCTTTAACTCTTCCCTGCCCACTGAACTGCACTGAACTCACCCACTGACTCAAACAACCATCCCCCCCAGAAAACTTCTTCCTGACCCGTCATTGTCTATCAGCTGAAAACCAAGTGCACCAGGGAGTTTGGGGGCCAGTGTGACCCACACCATTTGTGTTGTAACCGTTCACACGAGTGGTATAGACCAGAGGCTCTACATTTCTGCCCGGCCAGTGTAGCTCAGGGGTTCGGCGTTGACCTAGGAGCCAGGAGGTCACGGTTCGGGGCCGAGTCAGGGCACGTGCCGGAGTTGTGGCTCCATCCCCCGTTGGAGGCAGCCAATCAATGGATTCTCTCCCATCACGGATGTTTCTCTCTCTCCCTTCCTCTCTGAAAGCAACAGGGATAATATTTTTAAAATAAATAAATACATTTTGCACCAGAATTGCCTGGTGGTCCATGAGGTCCGAAAGGTTGGCGCCCGCTGTGAAACACTGCATCGTGGGGTGGGGAGACAGCAGAGTTCCTGATTCTGTGGGTGTGGGGCAGGGCCTGGGAATTGACACCGGGGCCTGAGGTCCCCAATGATGCTGAGGCTAAAAAGGTAAGTTCGACCGAAACCTCAGTGGATAGAGCTCAGCCTGCGGACGGAGAGGTCCCTGGTTCGGTTCCAGTCAAGGGCATGTACCTTGGTTGTGGGGGGTGTGCAGGAGGCAGCTGATCCATGTTTCTAACTCTCGATCCCTCCCCCTTCCTCTCTGTAAATAATCAATAAAATGGCTTTTTTTTCTTTAAAGTAAGTTCAAGCACAACAGTGACAAGATCCTGGGTGGCACCGCGGGTATGCACTGTTTGTGGCTGGAAAGGTCTTGTGAGGGCCTCCGCTGACCCATACCAGGAGGCGGGGACCACAGTCGGGTGTGCACTTACAGGTGCTCACCCGGGTCCCGATCAGACGGTGCCAAAAAGGAATGAAGAATTTCTCCACCTCCAAAAGGGGTCTTTCTTGACAAACCAGCTTTTTAGAGCATTCTCTTTTTTTAACATTTTTATTTCCTTTAATATGTTTCATTGACTTTTTTACAGAGAGGAAAGGAGAGGGATAGAATGTTAGAAACATCCATGAGAGAGAAGCATCGATCAGCTGCCTCCTGCACACCTCCTACTGGGGATGTGCTTGCAACCAAGGTACATGCCCTTGACCGGAATCGAACCCGGGACCTTTCAGTCCTCAGGCCGACGCTCTATCCACTGAGCCACACCGGTTTCGGCTTTAGAGGATTCTTCAACTTGGCCTAGGGCTGCTTGTAACCATACCCTTTCACACCATATGTCTCTAGACGTCTTACTCGCAAGGACTATGTATGTTTTCCAACCACTTATTACAAACAATTTCAGGCTTTGGTGTCGTCAGTGACTTTCACCCACGCTGCTCCCACCGTGTCAGCTGCTCTAGGTTAGTTCCAGACTCTAGAGACGGTGCTGACCGCCCCAGCAGGTGTTACATCCCTGGAAGCCCGGCCCTCCCTCCACATTAAACTGGTTTTCCTCCATTGCCACGATCACACTCCAAGCAGTCCTTAAGACATGACATAAAATTACTCTGAGGACACGGAAGACCGTTCCGTGAACACAAGTTCCAGTTGGAAACACAGAGAGACAGAGGCGTGCACGCGCAGGCACGCACACATCCACGCCTAATCGCAAAAGCACTGGATTTCCCCTCCGCTGCCAATCTCTGAAAATAGGAAATAGAATGTTTCCTTTGGACCAACAAGGTTTCTCTCAGGAAAGCATGACTCGGATGGAGACAATCGGGACCTTTGCAGATAGAGAACTCCTGGGGGCTTTCCTCTGGGACAAGTCCCCATAAGGTGGGGGCGGGAATGAGGTGTGCAGGGTGAAACTGCCAGGCTTTCCCCAGCCTGCCTCCCTTCAATCCCTGCCGCCGCCTCCTCCCCTGCTGGGAAGTGATGCATTGTTTAAAAATGTGTTCAACTCTTACCTGCTGAAAATTTCTCAGAAGACCATCTATTCAACCGAAAGTATGGTAGTTCTATTTTCTAAAGCAAAATGATGACAGTCTACCCAGCCAACATGGCTCAGTGGTTGAGTGTTGACCTATGAACATGGGGGTCATGGTTTGGTCTGATTCCTGGTCAGGGCACATGCCTGGGTTGTGGGTTCAATCCCTAGTTGGAGGTTTACAGGAGGCAGCCAATCAATGATTTTCTCTAATCATTGATGTTTCTCTCTCTCCCTCTCCCTTCCTCTCTGAAATTGATATCCTATCTAATAAAAAAGTAATATGCAAATTGACCATACCTCTGCTATGCCCACAAGCCACGCCCATAAGCCACACCCACAAGCAGATCAGAGTAAGTATGCAAATTAACCCAACCAAGATGGTGGTTAATTTGCATATCTGCGCACAGAGACAGCGTAGAAGGAAGCCAAGCACTGCAGGAGGGAGCAAAGCTGCAGAAAAGTAAGCAAGTGGGGCAGGGGAGAAGGGAGGAAGCGAGGCAGAAGAGATAAGAGGAAGGGAGGCAGCAGAGAAGGAAGCCAGGCAGAGGAGACGGGAGAGAGTGAGGTAGTGGAGAAGGGAGCGAGGCAGCAGAGAAGGGAGGGAGCTTTGCTCAGCTGCATGAAGGTCTATTCTTGCAGGAATCTTCCTGCAACAGGTCTCTAAAACATACATATAAAATTAAGACAGTCTGTCAGTGAAGCCAAATATTTAAAATCAGAACTCTTTACACTTCCTTTGATTCCAACATTTTTTACATTGTTCATATAGAAAAAGCTTTCTTATTTTTCCAAATGACTGATCTGCATTCCAAGGAACTGTTTTGCTCTAATAAGCACAACTGCACTTGCCCTTGTGATCCCCAGGTTAAAAAAAACTGTTCCATCGGCCATTTGATGTCAAAGAAAACAAACTAGGCTAAGTCCACTTTCACAAAAAGCCCATTCACAGAGGAATAAACAGCTTCGGAAACCGTAGCTCCCGGCAACATGTGCCAGCGGAGAACAAGGCCGTGCGAGAAGCATGCGAATGCGAAACGACAGATTTGCGGCTCTCGGTCTCCGACGGCCAGAGAGGAGTCAGGCTGCGGGGAGTCCAGGCAGGGGAAGAAGACACTGATACAGCGATCGATCACTCCCAATTTCAACTATAATTTAAGATTGCTGGGATGATAAGCTAATGAACCAACTGGACCTAAACCTTGGATTCTCACAGGCAGGAGCCGCCAGGATACCACCGTCTCCAGGATCCCACAACCCCTTGCAGCTGGGCTCCCGGGTTCATTTCCATCCCCAGGTGCAACTCAGACCAAGGCACGCCCCTGCTTTCCAAAACAACTAGAGAAAACTGCAAAGATAAATTCCTACATGACAAAGCCCTGACCAAGATAAGACCCTACTTGACCCTCTGTGGGTGTTTCCAATCCCACCACCTCCCCACCCACCATCTTTCCTCTGCACGACTCCCCCCACTTCCTTTCCTCCAGCACTCCAAGCTCATTCGCTCCTCAGGGCCTCAGCACTCCCTGCTTCTCTGCCTACAGTGCTTTCCCCCTTACTGTTCCCAGGGCCGCTCACTCCCTTCTTGTCATCATGTGTCCATGTCACCTTCTCAGAGGCATCCCTGAGCACATCCCTCGTCTCAGAGGCATCCCTCGTCCCAGGCCCTCGCCTTCACGTCTCAGCTCTACTTTGAGTTTGTCAACAGCTGGTATTTTCCTGCTCATCTGCTTTATTGTGTTGTTGTTGTTAGCAGGGATCAGCTGGGCCCCTGCACCTGGAACAGAACCTGCGCTCAGTATGACCTCAGGGGTTATCGGAGTGAACGATGATACCCTTGTTTCACTACAGGGTGGGAGCTGTCATCGGCGTAAGTGTTCCTCTCAAGCCTTCTCCAAGGGAGCTAGCATCGAACCTTCCTGCGGCCCCACCTTCCTCTAAGACAGGGGTCGGCGAACTCATCAGTCCACAGAGCCAAACAGCAACAGGACAACGACTGAAATTTCTTTGGAGGGCCACATGTTTTAAACGTAAACTTCTTCTAACGCCACCTCTTCAAAATAGAGCCGCCCAGGCCGTGGCATCTTGTGGAAGAGCCACACTCAAGGGGCCGAAGAGCCGCAGTTTGCCGACCATGGCTCTGAGGCATACAAGGTCCTCAAGGAAAGTATCAAACCACGAGAAGAGAGAAGATGGAGTTGATTTAACTTGCCGCCCGTACACCAACAGAGGGAGGATGGAACTGTCATTCATCTTTAGTAAGCCTGTGAAAGGCCTTATGCGAAGCGCTGTCCCCATAGTCCCTGTTTTAACTCTAACGAGAGCCCTGTGGGCTGGTTCTCAGCCCTGTTTTACAGAGGAGGCGCTCAGGAAGGCACAGAGGAGACCATTTACTTACCTAAGCTTCCGAACCAGTTCGTGCCAGACAGAGAATTTGAACCCAGTTCTAGGGTATTTCAAAGCCTATGTTTTATTCACTATCTGTGCCTGACAGTCTCTCCGAAGGCAGTTAAAGTGAAGAAGCTGTGAAGGATCAAAGGCAAGTGGGAAGTAGGGCCATAAAGTTGCAGATGTGGCTAAAGAGAGTTAAATGTATTATGTGCATGCATGTGTGTGTGTCTGTGTGTGTGTGTGTGTGTGTATGGTTCTGCCAACCAGAAACGTTCATTGTATCAGACAGGATATTTGTAATAGAACACTCAAAATAACAACTAGAGTCCAATGATCCACTTCGTTACTGAGTTGCATTCTACAACAACCCAACACAGCCCACATCAATAAAAACAAGGAACTGGCAGGGCCACAAATGCAAAATGGTCAGATCCAAAATAGGCAGAGACTTGTATTAAAATCCCTGCCTAAGCTGTGGAATTTTAAAAGAAGAAATGAAAAAGAAAACTTGAGAAAAAGTATGCGTCCCAGGAGTGTAAATCCTAAGGGGTCACCGGAAACCCAAAAGTCAGGAGTTCTCTGAAGCCGCGCCTTCCCCACCCTTGGTGCCTGGAAGAGAGCGGAGGGCAGCCACCTCGGCTGGAGGAAGCAGGCTGGACGGACAGCAGGACAGCAGCCTCGTCTGGCCCAGCTCCCGGCGTAACGTCCGAAAGCCTCCGTTTCCTCGTCTGCAGTGGCCATGTGCCTTCGCTGTGCACCCCTTCTTGTGAGATGGTGAATGGGAACAAATACGGGAAAACCCGGCAAGGCTCATGAAAGTAACGCTGGCTTTCTCCATCAAAGCCTACAGCATGGCTACCCCGTGATGAAAACGCCAGCAACAGCGGAGAGCCGGGAAAGCGAGCTGAGAGAGAGCATGAAGGTCCCGGAGCTGGAAGGGCCACACATGGAGGCAGGGACAGGGTAGAGGTGAGCGGGAAAGAGAGGCCCCCACGGCTCTAGGCAATGATGTGAACTCGGAGAGAGGCGTGGGGGGAGCCCAAGCACAGAGCGGTCACCTCCCACTCCCCAAGGACACAGAATGGAGACACCGGCTCCGTACAACCCCAACTTTCCTGGTCGTTTGTTCCCCGAAGAACATTCAGAGTCATTTTCCATCAGCACCAACACCTAACCCAAACACCAGCTGAGTGCGGTGTGCACCACGCAGCAACAGACGACCAGAGTGTGTGCTGGCCCACAGAGGACCCTGAGGACAAATTTCAACCACAGTGTCCACCGGCCACTCCGCAACGCCCTCCTTACTGCTGGTCTTAAAAAAAAGAAAGCGATGAGGAGGACGCTTCAAATACCAAGACACATGCAAGAAGGCTCAGGGGAACTATCTCACGGAGTCGCCCAGAATCTCCTGAGGCTGTTGCGAGGTGGTGCTTATAAATAAATGTGCATGGCCTTGACCGGTGTGGCTCAGTGGATAGAGGGTCCCAGGTTCTATTCCAGTCAAGGGCATGTACCTTGGTTGTGGGCACATCCCCAGTAGGGGGTGTGCAGGAGGCAGCTGATTAATGTTTCTAGCTCTACTCCTGTCTGTAAAAAAAAAAAAAAAAAAAAAAAAATCAGTAAAATATATTAAAAAAATAAAAAATAAATAAATGTGTGTGTGCATGTGCACATGTGTGTGTGGGAGGGGAGGGGGGGTCCTGGTGATCCCTAACGCAGAGACTGTCTTTTGCTTTTATTAGTGGCCACGTCACGCATCGCTGGAGAACTTAAATAAGGGAGGTTGAGCCCAGGTCAGACCGGGCAGGGCACCTGTCCTTGAAGTGTGAGACGTGTTGGAACTGCAACGAGCCCATGGATGACCGGGATCTGGTGAGCATGCAGACTCGGATGCACTGGCCTACGATTCTGCGTCTCCAGCAATCCACAGGGAGACGCGGGTGCCAGCCACGGCCCGGTGCCCAATGGGCTGCTGTCAACAGCGAGAGCCGGTCCTAATGCTACGCTCACTGGAAGTCCAGGGACTATAAGAAAACAAAGTTGAGCCCTGGCCCATGTGACTCAGCGGAATGAGCATCGTCCCATTCATCAAGAGGCTGCTGGTTCAATTCCTGGGCAGGGGATATGCCCAGGTTGCAGGCTCCACCCTCAGGAAGGGGCATGCAGGAAGCAGTCAATCCATGTTTCACTCTCATCGATGTTTCCCTTTCTCCCTTTCCCTTCCTCTCTCTCTCAAAAACAGCCTGGCCGGCGTGGCTCAGTGGTTGAGTGTCAGCCTATGAACCAGGAGGTCACAGTTCAATTCCAGGTCAGGGCACGTGCCCGGGTTGGGGGCTCGCTCCCTAGTAGGGGGTGTGCAGGAGGCAGCCCACCAATGATTCTCTCTCATCATTGATGTTTCTCTCTTCTTTCCTCTCTGAAATCAATAAAAATACATTTAAAAAATAAAGTAAAAACAAAACATATTTTAAAAAATAAAGTTGAGAAAAAACGCTTTGCGAGTTCATGAGATTGGCGAGGGGACTCTATCACGCAGCTGACCAAGTCGCTTCCTGACCATCTGCCAAGTGCTGGCCTGGGTCCTCTGAGGGGCACCTGGCAGGGAAACCTCCTCAGCATTGACGGGTGCCCCTGATGGCGGACTCCACATTCTGACAGACCTGGCTGAAGGGCAGAAGCGGAGAGGAAGCAATAAGAACAAGGAGTGGCGGTTCATTGAGAGCTCAGCCAAGAGTGGAACTGGGGTATGAACCCGGAGTCTCATTCCAGACCCCACACGCTCACCACTAAGCCACTGCCCGGCACAGGCCATGCGATGAAGTGACAAGGGAGGAGGATATTGAAGAGCAATGGCACTTACAAATATGGGGCCCTGAGCAAATTTTTTCCACCACCCCCCTCTTTCTCTTCCTCCCTCCCTCCCTTCCTCCCTCGTCTTTAACATGGGCACATAACGGTTCATGCACCTCGCTGGGTTTTCTGAGGATTAAACGAAGTCTAAATAAAGCACTTCACCTGGTATCTGACACATAATAAATGCTTCAGGAAATGTTTTCCAATTATTACGATGAAGAGAAGTTTACTGAACTATTTGAAAGGCAAGGTGCCATGAGCTAAGAATTAATCTGATTCACAACTAGCTTTCCTGCGATATACAAAATACGTGGATAAGACACACACACACACACGGGATGACTCTCCTCCTGACACACGGTACCAGGACCTCACATCGAGGGAATCCTGAAGATGAAGATCTTCATCAGTAGATGAAGATCCAGAGGCCCCTGGCCAGACTTCCTGAGAAGATGGCTTCATGCCAGCCAACCCGCCCGGGGTCCAACTCTGCTCTGTCACTTCCCAGCTACGTGCCATCCGCCGAGGTACTGAACCTTTCTGTGCCTCGGTCTCCTCAACTGCAAAATGGAAATCACAGTCCCCAGCTCAGGTGGCTGTGCACGCGAGAGGAACTGTTCCTTACAGTGCTCCGATCTGTGCCTGGCACACTCTAATGTTGAGTGAGGATATACTGTGCTGATTCATTGGTGGCAGTACGGCTAAGATCAATACAAATAATAACAGTCATAAAAAACAGACAACTTAATTCATTCCAGAGACATCAACCTTCTTCCGAACGCACAGACCTGCCCCAACGACCTCGATATGAGCGCAGGCCGCAGGCAGTGGTGGGGTTTAGGTAGTTCTGAATCCAAAGCCTTCTACGGGCCTCAGCCACGGGACCATGCGATACCAGGAGTGGCAAAGTCTACAGGAGGAGCTGCTTATCAGGAGCATGTATTTATAAAGTGGGGGTTGAGCAGAGAGGTTGGCAAAGACAGCTAAAAATAGTCCCATAGGCAAACACGTTTGCATACATCAATAGTCCATTAAAAATCCAATACGTTCACATCACCACCAGGAGACATATGTCCTGCAATGTGGGAGCATATAACCTCCTGCCATCTGAGCGTCAGCCACACACTTGCTCCTTTTCACTTTCCTAGATTCTACCCCAGAAAGTCTATAAGGTTGGATTGAAGGGTCCAAAAGGGCACAGGCACTCTGTATGAAGTTGCCACGTGCTAACCACAGGTATGTAACCTAATCAGCCTCGTGCACCAGGCACCCACAAGCGCTCAGGTCAGCGGGGACCTTTTCCCGGGTGAAAGCCATCTCCACCGAGTCCTAACGTCCAGGCAGCTGGACTCCAAAATCACTGTACCAGGCTCTTCCTTCCAGATGCTAAACAAACACAACAGGATGTGAATTTACACTTCGTTCCCAATCCCAAGAGGAACCAAAAAAAAAAAAAAAGACAAATCTTGAGGGTGTGAAGATCTGACTCCGTAATCTTCCTGGTTGCCTGCTGGCATTTTTCTGGCTGTACATTATCAAGGAGGAAGCCAGCGTGGTCAGCTGTAACCCTTCCTCTCCTGGGGAGCAGTGCTGGGCAGCAGAATGGGAGCCACAGACGGGAGCCACGTGGGTACCTGGTTAAGCCACCCCATTGAAGAAGGTAAAAATAAACAGGTGAAGTTCGTCTCAGTAATGCATTGTATTGAAGCCAACGTTTCGAAAATGCTATCCCTTCAACATGTAATAACTATTCAGAACTACCAATGGGATAGTCTACATGCTCGTGCCATGTGCTCTTTATTTATATATTTTTTTTATTGGTTTTTTTTTTTTTTTACAGAGAGAAAGGGAGAGGGATAGAAAGTCAGAAACATCGATGGAAGAGAAACATCAATCAGCTGCCTCCTGCACACCCCCCAATGGGAATGTGCCCGCAAGCAAGGTACATGCCCTTGACCGGAATCGAACCTGGGACCTTTCAGTCCGCAGGCCAATGCTCTATCCACTGAGCCAAACCGGTTTCGGCCCATGTGCTCTTTATGATTACAGAATGTCACAACGCGGACCAGCCACATGTTAAAGGATGAACAGCCACATGTGGCTACGGGCTCCCATCGTGGATAGAACAGCTCTCTGACCCAAAGACTGCCAAAATCACCGGTTTCCTAGGTTGCCTCTAGGGCAGACTTACAGGTGAAAGAGATCGGCCAACTCAGGCTGGGCAGGTCATTGGATGGGGAACAGACCCCAATTCCAAACAGATTTGGGGTATTTTAAGTTAATGGCTGGTGCCCAGCACACTTTTTACCCCATGTACAAGTATTGGCTGTTTTCCTCTTTGTTTTTAAGTCAGAGCCCAGGTGTTTTTGGCGCTGGACAAACCTCTTCTCAGGGGAGTGTACTGGGCCGACACCCCCACGGGCACCTCTCAGAAATCCCACCCCACATGGTCTCCATCCACATCCACCCTCTCCCAGGGCAGCAGAAATGGGATGCGGACAAGCTGTTCCTGACGCCCCGGCCTCGGCCTTGGTGAGGCAGTTGGAAAGGTGACCTCATGTACCCAGGTTACCCCTTCACAGGCTTATTGACATGGCCAAGGGCAACAGCAGAGGGACAGAGCTCTTAGCAAAATGCAAAGAGCCACACACTTGTAGTTATTGGTATGGGGAGAGGTTGTAGTTATTGGTATGGGGAGAGGTTGTAGGTATCGGTATGGGGAGAGGTTGTAGGTATCGGTATGGGGAGAGGTTGTAGGTATTGGTATGGGGAGAGGTTGTAGGTGTCGGTATGGGGAGAGGTTGTAGTTACTGGTATGGGGAGAGGTTGTAGGTATTGGTATGGGGAGAGGTTGTAGGTATTGGTATGGGGAGAGGTTGTAGGTATTGGTATGGGGAGAGGTTGTAGTTATTGGTATGGGGAGAGGTTGTAGTTATTGGTATGGGGAGAGGTTGTAGTTGGGTTGTAGGTATTGGTATGGGGAGAGGTTATAGTTATTGGTATGGGGAAAGGTTGTAGGTATTGGTATGGGGAGAGGTTATAGTTATTGGTATGGGGAGAGGTTGTAGGTATCGGTATGGGGAGAGGTTATAGTTATTGGTATGGGGAGAGGTTGTAGGTATCGGTATGGGGAGAGGTTGTAGGTATTGGTATGGGGAGAGGTTGTAGGTATCGGTATGGGGAAAGGTTGTAGGTATTGGTATGGGAAGAGGTTGTAGTTATCGGTATGGGGAGAGACTGTAGGTATTATTATGGAGAAAGGACATCATTCCTGGCCTGGAAGAGCAGATGGAAGAAAAAAAAGCAGTGGCTTGAAACAGAGATGCTGAGCTGGGGGGGGCGGGGGAGGTAACGGGAAGGAGGAGAGCCAAAGGGGCCCAGGAAAACACTGGCTGAGCTCGGCTCTCTTGGAGGAGTACAGAGAGGCCTGAGCACCTCTACCCCCTTTTCCTGGAAGTCTTGGTAAAGTCAAAAGTACATGCGACAGCTCAGAGCACCAGCTTCTCCCCCTGTTCCACCCCCATCACCTCCCATCCCACCCTGCCCCTCACCCCATCCCCTACACCGTAACCGGGATGCAGGCTCACCCCCACTTCTTCCCGGGTCTCCCTGCGGCCTGACCACCAGCGCCCCGCGATCCCGGCGCCGCCGCCCGCCCGGCGGGGGCACAAGTTCCCGCGTCCCGGGGAGTCCGGCTCCCGGCTTCTGGGCAGCGGCAGCCTCGGGGTTGGCTCCGACGCCGCCCTCGCTCCTCCAACCAAAACAGAGGCTGCAGCCGCCCGGCCAGCCGCCCGGGGACGGGGTCCCCAGGGGGGTCCCCCACACAAAGGCGCCTTGTGCCTCGCGCTCCGGGACGGGCGGCAGGGACGCGGGGCCCGGCATCCAGGCAGGCTGCGAGGGCGCCCCCACGCTCACCCCCGGGAAAAGGCCACTCCTACTCCCCGGTTTACTGAGGGGGCTCCCCCCGGCTTGCCACGACCGCAGCCCCCACGCGGGAGCCAGGGGCGCACAGGCCCCCCCGAAGGAAGAAGTTCGCTTGGGCACCGCGCGGCGCTCTCTCTCCACGCATCTCGCTGGCAGGACGGGCCGCGCACCCCCAACGCCGGCTCTCCAACCCCCGGGCCGGCTCCCCGCCCGTCCCATCCCCGCGGACCCGGGCACCCCCTCCACCAGCTTCCCACCCCTAGGCCGGCTCCCCACCCCCCGGGCCGTCCCATCCCCGCGGCTGGAGACCCCGGCACCCCCTCCACCAGCTTCCCACCCCCTAGGCCGGCTCCCCACCCCCCGGGCCGTCCCATCCCCGCGGCTGGAGACCCCGGCACCCCCGTTCCCACCCGTCCCCCGCCGCCCGCTCACCTCTGGTCCAGTCCACCACTTGTTTGGGGCTCCACTTGGTCACGGGCTCCATGGTCGGGTTCCCGCTCCCCGCGGGGCTGGAGGCGGCGGTGAAGTCCTGCTGTCCGCGTCCGCTGTCCCGCTGTCCCGCCGGCAGGGCTCCCCGCGGTGTCCCCGCGCCCCGTCAAGGCTGCATGGCCGCGGTCAGCGGGTCCCCCAGCGCCGGCGGCGCGGCCCCCTCCCGGCCACGGGACACAGCGCGGCCGCCGCTCCTCCTCCTCCTCCTCCTCCTCCTCCTGCTCCTCCTCCTCCCGCCGCGGCCCGAGCCAGACAGCTGCCGCTCCCGGCGATCGCCGCTGCGGGGACGCGGGACGGCGACCCCCCCAGGCCGGCTGTCCTGTCCGATCCTCGGCGTGGGACCCTCCGGGCCGGCCGCCCCCCGCCGGTCCTCTGCGCCCGCGGCCGGAGCTCCTTCCCGCGAGTCCCGGGCTGCGCGCTCGGCTCCCGCTCCCGCTCCCGCTCCCGCTCCGGCCCGGCTCCTCCTCGGCGCGGCGCGCTCTCGGATCCCGCTCCGCGTGCGCCGCCCTCGGGGCCGCCCTCCCGGCCGCTCTGCTCTCCGGGCCGCCGCGGGGCTGGGAGGCGAGCGGGCCGGCGCTCGGGTTACAAAGTTGCAGCTCCGGTCGCGGCTCCGGGAATAAAAGGGGAGGCGGGGCCCGGCCCAGCGAAACTCGGGGGCGGGGGCGGGGGCGGGTCCGCCCGAAACGGGCGACTCGGGTTACTTTCCCTCTCTGCGCCCGGCGTCCCGGCGAACTTTCCTTTTCAGGGGGCGGAGGGCGGAGCTGCGTGCACCCCCAAGAGCCCGCCGGCCCGAGGGAGGGTTGTGCGCCCGCAACGCCCGCTCCCCACCCCCCGGACGCCGGCTCCCCGCCCGTCCCATCCCCGCGGCTGCGGCCCGGTCTGTCCGGGTGTCGGCAACGACCCGCTCACCACGAGCCCACAGGAGGAGGGTCCGCACGGACGTTCACTGTGAACGCTTTGTCGGGTCGCTTTTGCCCTGCCACGAGGCCTTCCTGGCTTTAGATGCCTGAGGGTGAAATTATTCTACTTTCTGTTGTGGATGACACGGTGCTCGTGTCCACTCACCTCTCCTTGAACGCTCCTGGTGACATGTCGCCGCGTTATAATATTCATATTTGCAAAGTGAGGTCATGCACTTTTGGATGAGTCATCATGAAGAAGGGAAGTTGTCAGCCAATTTGCCCACCCCCTCTCCCCCACCCCTCCACAAAAAAAAAAAGTTGCATGTGCACAATCTCAGCGACTGACACGAGGAGGGTCCTTCCACATTCACGGTCTCAGTCTGGGGCCAGAGCTACCCCTGAGGGAGGGGAAATCCAGAAGTGTGATGTTTACCTTTCCTCCTTCAAGCCTCCCTGCCCCCACCCCCATATCTCCTCTGCAGCCCCAGTGAGCTCTGCCTCCTGCTCATAGGAATTCTTGGGCACTTTAATGATTCTAACATGCAGCTCTGGCTCATCTGTGCTACTGTTAACCCTTTGAGGGGAGGCCTGCCGGATACAGAGCTTTCTCTCCTCTCCCACTTCCCACCACCTCGCTGGCAGCACCTAGTACGAGCCGAAAGGTGGGGCTGGTTCTTGTTCATTCAATACATTACCTGCGAATGCCTGTGTGCCACCCCCTGCCCTCGTTAAACGTGTGGAATTAGTGTGCTAGGCATTGTTTATACAGGCATGTGTGGATGCACGCGATGAAAAGATGGCCAGCAGCAGGCCTGGCCTCCGCTGTATGGCGTGGTGAGAACCAATAAACAGGAAGAAAAAGCATTTTAAAAAGTAAATATCAGACCCACCTTCCATGAAACTGATCTATTGGACTGAGAAAGCACAGCGACACAGGTAGGCAGCTATCAAATACAATGATTTTTATTTTTTTAACGGGAGATATCGGCAGACCAGGAAACTTTGCAAAGGCAATGATCAAATATCCCTTGTAGAGTAGTTGTCCTTAAAAAAAAAAAAAGTTTTTTTTTAACTTAATAGCACCAATTGTTAGGTATCTTTGTAGCAATAAGTAGGGGGAAGGATCTTGATATTTGTCATTGGATCCTGGGGGCGGGGGAGAGGGGGAATAATGTTTTTAGTTACAGCAATCACTACATGTTGTGTCTTTTGATGATGATTAAAGTGACCACATAATTTATCTTCAAATGAAGATATTACTGAGTATGAAAGGGGAACCTAGCCATACTTACTTTGGAAAAACACGAATAAATTGGGCCATATGGTCCCTGTAATTATGAAGAGAGGTCGAGTGTTAATGACTTTGCCATAGAGTTTTTATTTGATGTTTTCACAGTGTTTTCGAGTGCATTTGCCCTAGTCATTACTGGGGAGCGTTTACCGCTAAAACTCTGTGCGTCAAGCAAAAGTTGGCTAAATCTCATCCCATTGGGTCAGTACACTGCGCTCGGGACATACACGCACCCTGGCTCAAGAGGAAGGCCGTGCTAAGATCTCTAAACAGAACACCAATTAACTATCTAAATGAATTAGCGTTCTGTTTACACTTCCAGGCCTGAAGGCTAATTACTATTTCAGTAAGGCCTTCTACCTTAATTACCGCTGCCAGCCTGTGAAAGCTTCAGGGAGGGCCGCCTTTCTGCCTGAGAGGTCCGAAGGCAAAGGCGAGAAGGCAGGATCGTAGGACGTTCAAGAGGACACAAGACGATCTTCCCCTCTGCTAGCTGTCCTCTGTGACAAGGCTGTTAGATTGTATCCGGTGCACATTCCCACGCGCCAGCCATGCCATCTTCTCCAGAGCAGACCCCCTCCGTGGCACCGTGAGGTTCCCCACAGGGCCTGGCACTTAACCAGGAGCGGCCCCAATCCTTTGGTAAATCAACTTGGCCTTGAACAAGAACTGACACTGGAGGCCAGGTCTGGATTTCTCTTGCCAACTTCCTGCTTTCTTCTGACTTTGGGTCTCCTTATGTGTTTGGGTCATTTATCCAACCCATGAACAATTTGTTTAAAAATATATTTTACTGACTTTTTACAGAGAGGAAGGAAGAGGGACAGAAAGTCAGAAACATCCATGAGACAGAAGCATGGATCAGCTGCCTCCTGCACACCCCCCACAGGGGATGTGCCCGCAACCAAGGTCCATGCCCTTGACCGGAATGGAACCGGGACTCTTCAGTCCGCAGGCCGACGCTCTATCCACTGAGCCAAACCGGTTTCCGTCAATCCATGAACCATTTACTTGTTAGACACTAAACTAGGCCCAAGGAGGATGCTGAACACACACAGGTAGCCCTTAGGAATCAAAGCCTCCTGTGGTTTTGTGGGGGCGCTGGGGGGTTTGCTCCTGCAGTCTTCAGGGAGAGAAAATCCCTGCCCTGCAAGACCCAGACAAGGGACTTTAAGGAGGAATGATATTCTCGTCCAGAGCCAGTTCATACGTTTTTATTTGTTTTATTTGAGAACCAGGGATGGAGCATTTTTTATTAGTGTTACGATGAATTTATTTGATAAACATGGAAGCAAACTTTGAAACAAATTATTAATCTGGAAAGACCCAGTCTCCTTCCCCGGTCCAAAACAATGGTTTCCAACATGAAAGAGAGAAAAAAATGAGTACGTAAAAGCAAAGTGCTCCAAATATTAAACTTCATCTCACAATCTAAGATGAACACTTTCTTCCCATCGCATTGCTTTTTACTATTTTCAGAACATGCAAAATTATGTCATATTTTCCTCAGGCATGTCTCTTGTGTTATCTTTTATCTTGAGAAATACTCATTCTGATCTGTGACATCCTCTTTGTTATCCAGGCTGCTGATCCCGTCTTCCATCTAATTCCAGGTGGTCTGACATCTTCACACCACGGTAATGTAATTTTCTTCCCAAATGTGCCAGGCTTCCTCTCAGATAATTCAGGTAGTAAGTCCTTTTTTGTTTGTTTGTTTGTTTGTTTCCTTAAGTCTCCCAAAGGTTGCCCTACTTATTCAAACTCTTTTGATCATTCAGTCACTTTCATGAAGTCATCCTACAGTTGGAAAGCTGATATTTGGCTTTTTTTTTTTCCTGAGCCCTATCAGTAACTCAAGAGTTCAATGTCAAGTGGGTAGTATCCACTCAAAAACCTCACCTATTTTCCATCAGACTTAGAGACGTCGATTAAACTTTTCTCACACGAAAGAGCAACATCGACACTGGTGAGTCCCATTTCCCAGGAATTACAGCTGGTTTTTTGTTTGTTTGTTTTTTTGAGAGTCGTCCTATAAGGCAATTACAGACAAGTTGAGCTCCCTTTCCTGCAAGGGCTCCAACAGCCAGCAGAGCTGCGTGTTGCAGACGAAGAAGGAACAATGAAGCCTACGTGTCCCCCCCCACGGGTTCAGGAGACGTTTTGTTCCAGCTCTCGGGTTGCAGAGTGTCCGAGAAGCAGAGCGGGCCATCCCTCCAGCTGATCTGGCAGCCACCACTCAACTCTGTGGGACTCGCCTCCCAACAAGCACACGGAAGGCCAAGAGGTCAGACTCCTCGGTTTTTGTTGCAGACCTAAGTTGCGTGCTGATAATAACGGGCCGTAAAAAACAAAAAAGGGATTGATGGAGGTCATTCTAAATCTCAAAACAAAACCGTAATTCATTAGCAAAGTAAACTTGTAGCAGGAGAAATAAAACACAGATCATGAACACACCAAGCTCAAGTTTTACAAAATCCTCTAAAATGTTAACGAGAAGAACGTAACGATCATTGTTTATTTACTGTTTTGTGTTTTCCGGATTTGAGTTGGGCACAACAGAAATATTTTATAATGCAAATCAAATCAAATCAAATCAAAATACATACAAATTCGCCCAACTATAATTCGGCACCAACTTATGAACTTTGGGTTCCCTGTAAAAGATGTTTGCTCTTTGTTCCTGAGCTACCATTGCACGCAGAAGGAAAATTCCTCTAGTTTTATTCTGTCAAGGGTATTTTAATTCTCCAGTCCTGCTAATCAACACATCCAGATTTTCCACTGAAAGCACATTTATGCCTCCCATTTGGGACCCTTAGCCATCTGAGCCTGTAACGGGACCCTATTCCTTCATTTTCCACAGCTAGACCCCTGTATTTGGAAATGCCATAATCATTTGGTGTTGGGAGGGAAAGGTGGTAAGAAAACGAACATATGAGAAAAGCAGGAAGTGTTCCAGTCCTCGTCAACATCAAAGGGAAAGGACGAAAATTAATACCAATCAGGCTTTTCCTGGAGGGAGTCAGATGATTCCATAGGATTTGAGAGCACTCCCAGAGGCCTCATTGAACAGGAAAACTCACACTTGTTGCCAAAAAAGTCAGCAAAATGGTTGTTGAAACCCACAACCAGCTCACTCATGATAGCAACAGTAGTTGTTTTACAGAGTTCATTCCACCCTGGAAAAAAAAACTCCCTGATCGAATCTCTTGTTTCCATTTAGTTCCATATAAGTTTTTTTAGTTACAGAGAAGGGGGGGGGGGGCTCTAGAGCCATTCCTTTTGCACTTTTTTCTCTGCCTCCTGAACGTAGTCCCAGAGGCGCAGTTGTGGGATGTGGTGGAGGAGGTTCCAGAAGCTGAGGAACGTCCATTTCAAGGCCAACAGAAAGGCCTGCCGTGCTTAAGCTGTGATCCCCGAGTCCCAGGAGATGCCTGCCGCCAGGTTTAGTGAAGCCAAATGGGTACCCGCATGCACCCCCCCGGGAGGTGGGCCAGCAGGCCTCAGGCCTGTCCTGTTCCACATGACATGTAGCAGGAGAAATACAATGCTGAGCTCAACTTTCACAAAATTCTCTAAAGGGTTAACAAGAAAAACATCAAGGTCATTGTTTATTTACGACGTTGTGTTTTTCAAATTTGACTTTGGCACAACCGAAATATGTTGTGGGCCTGATTCCCCAGTGGGGGACGTGCAGGAGGCAGCCGATCCATGATTCTCTCTCTTTCTGTCTCTCTCTCTCTCCCTCTTCCTTCCTCTCTGAAATCAATAAAAATATATTTAAAAAAAAAAAGAAAAGAAAAGAAAAAAGAAGATTCAGGGCTGTGTATTGTTTATAGATTTTAATATGAAATGAAGCTATTCCACTTGTCAGAGGCTATCACTAATGCAACGATCACAGATCAATCAGACTCTGGTTGTCAATCTGAGGGTTTCACATAGGGTAGTGTTAACATAACATAAATAAAACAATCACACGCACAGAGAAGCACTCATTACCATTACCAGCCATCAGAAGCCAGCTCTGGCTCCTCCTTGAGAGTGTGGCTCCCCAGGAAAGAAATGTCACCTGGAGGAAGTAAGGGGCCCCACGTTCATTTAGGACCCAAGCTGCTAGCTCACTTCCAGCAACCTTCACCTGGTCTTTCCCCACCCCAGAAGGTCTCACAGGCAACCATTGTTTGAAAGTTAATTTCACCGGATGGTTTTTACAACGTATATTCTATTTAGTTCTGTGGCTCTTGTTTCTCCTCCCTAACCCCCTCCCCCCCACCACCACCACCACTAGATGAAAACATATCCACAAAATGACCTATAATTAAATGACTATTTTACAAAGAGGAAAAATCCGAAATGTGTGGGTTGGTTTTTCCAGAAAGTTCTAGTCCTAACTGTACCCACATCCCTTCACTAAGCAGCGATTCATGGAGTCATTTCATGTCTCTGGGGTCAAAAACAAACCATCTATAAAGTTTCTCCCAGCTCTGTGTCATCATCAATTTAACTGTTGCAACACTGCTTACCATTGTTTAAAAATCAGCATAGCCCTACCTGGCTTGGCTCAGTGGATAGAGCATCAGCCTGCGGACCCCAGATATTCAGTCTGCCTGAGCACTGAAGGGTCCCAGGTTGATTCCAGCCAAAGGCACATGCCTGGGTTGCAGGCTTGATCCCCAGTAGGGGACGTGCAGGAGGCAGCCAACCCATGATTCTCTCTCATTAATGTTTCTATCTCTCTCTCCTTCTCAGTTCCTCTCTAAAGTCAATAAAGAAATGTACTTTTTAAAAATGGGCATCAATACATCTGAGGTGTGTCTCCTCCAATCCAAAATAATGTTCAGATACAAATCGGCTAATCGGCACTAGTTGTTCTGTTTTTCATTGTGCACCCATTGTACAAAATCTGATGTCTTTCTGAAACAATGAGCTTCCACCCGCTCCAGTCCACCTCTCCGTACAAATAGAAACATCTCAGGTATTCAAGGCACTGAACCTCCCAGTAATGCAATGGGAGAAAAAGCGCCCCTCCTACACCCCTCTTCTCTCTTTAACCGCCGGCTTCATCAACAGCTTTTTGGAGGGCGGGATCCAGGAGTAGAGATGAAATCTCCACATGACTGACAAGGCCTGAAATTTAAGCGGTTATCTTATGTACACTGAGTGGCCAGATGATGATGATTTCTGAATAATAATAATTGGCCACTCAGTATATATCCTATATAATAAAAGGCTAATATGGAAATTGTCCCCTCGACCAGGAGTTTGACCAACAGGCAGGCTGGCCAACCACCCATGTTCCATGCCCCTGGCCAGGCTGGTTGGACCCCACCCATGCATGAATTCATGCACTGGGCCTCTAATACACACACACACCACACATACATACACTGAGTGGCCAGATTTATGTGTTCAGAAATCATAATAATCTGGCTATATCCTTTTTTCTGATTTCTTCATCTGCTGGCACTTTATTTGCTGTAAAGTGGGAACAGTTCAAAGCATGGTGCCATCTCCAGTTACTAATTAACTTACTAAGACTTAAAAGCACTCCCTTCAGGAAAAGGGGGCCTTTAGAGTTGACAAGAACCATTTATCACCAAGAGTCCAGCTGCTAAATCACTGTCGTGTCCAGTCTAGCTGCCATACCTTGAAAACTCCCTGAAGGCTTCTCATGGAAGACTGTCCAGAGGGGAATCCCAGGCATGGAGAAAAGTTGAACCCGATGAATTCCAAATTTACCATTTTGGTCATTAAGAGGGAGGCCCTGGAACTGTCATCACACAGGGGCCCCAAAGGGGGAACTTCTCACGTGTCCAATACACAGATATGATAGCCAACGAGCGAAAGCATTACTCCTTCACTCACAAGTCTCTATATGTTATGGATGTCCTCTGAGTAGCCATATGCAATTTCTCACCAAGTTTCCTGGTTGACATGTAGCTGACCATAATGTTAACTTTTCATTCCAGCATACAGCATTTGTATACAGAACCCTGACTTCCACAGGAACTATGTTCCTATAGACCAGTGGTTGGCAAACTGCGGCTCTGGAGCCGAGGTTTGCTGCTCTGTTGACTAATGAGTTTAACGACCAGTGGGATAGGGGCTTAATCACAAGGAACAACAACAGCCTGTAATTATTGGAATTGAGAGTCTAGGTCAGTGGTTGGCAAACTCATTAGTCAACAGAGAGGCAAACCGCAGCTCGCGAGCCGAAGTTTGCCGACCGCTGCTATAGACTATAGGTGCCCCACCAAAAGGAACTTATCTGAGAACTGGGGGAGGGGGAGCTTTCTTTTACTTCTGAGCCGTGTAATTCAAGTCTCCCTGTTATTAGACAGACCATTTTCATTGCAAAAGAAAGGTAATAATAAGTGATCTCAAATTCATCAGCTAATACCCCCTCCAAAAATGTTTTTAAATATCAAACACTTTCACTAGTGGAACCCTGAACAGTGTGGACAACATAGTAGCAAAGAAACTAGAGCAGTAAGAAAAGAGTCAAGCTCAAGAAACCTAATATTCAATGATTTTTTGTTCAAAAACAATACTAATAAACAACAACAAAAAAAAGGCAGCTGTAAAATAGGCATTATTATACTAACAAACTATATACATAAAATATGGCAGAAGCTGATTTTGAAATATCTCTGAAATGCACCCTTTTATTTGTTCAATATGTTCTTTAATGTATGAGAGTAATTAGGGTGGTTTTTCCGAAACATCTGCAAATTCTTTGATATCTCCCCTTCAAGAGTAGAGCTTGTGGGAAAAGATTAATTAAAGAATTTATATGCAAATATGCATAACCTGTGGACACAGACAATAGACAAGGGCGAAGGATGGGGTAAGGTGGGAGCAGGATGGAGGAAGGGCAAAGGGAGGGAAATGAGGGATGTCTGTAATACTTTCAACAATTATATACATTTTTAAAAAAATAAGAGTAGAACTTAATTTCCCTCCCCTTGAGTGAGTTGCTTCTAACAGAATATGGCATAGGTGGGGATGTGTGACTTTGAGACAATGTTTTAGAGGACATGCAGCTTCTACCTGTTTCTGTTGGATTACTTTTTGTGGAGGAGACCAGCCGCCATGTTGTGAGAACACTCAAGCAGCCCAGGGGGAGTCATCCACATTCTGAGGAATTGAGGCCCCTGCCAGAGACCAGCACCAACTTGCCAGCCCTGGGAGTCAGCCACCTGGGGAGCAATGCTTCAGTCTCAGGCAGCCTTCAGATAACGGCAGCCTTGGCCAGCATCTTGAGTACAATCTCCCGAGAGACCCTGAGCCGAACCGTTAGCTAAACTCATCCTGGATCCTGACTTGTGGGAAGTGGGTGAGATAATAGACATTGTTTTTATCTACTAAATTGGGGGTGGGGAGAGAGGGGATAAGTTCCACAGCAATAGATAACTAATATAGGAATTTGAACCATTTCTACCTTAAGATTTCTGGGTGGGGAGGGAAGGGACATATATAATACTTTCAACAATAAAGATGTTTTAAAATAAATAAAAGGTTTCTATCACATAAATGTATGTGTCACTATTCAAATGTTATTAATTTATCTGTTGTCAATCCCATCCCATTAGAATGTGGAGACTGCAAGAAAAAAGGTCTGTGTTTTTGTTAAGAGTTTTGCACTTACCGTGAAAAACGATGCATGGCACAGGGTAGGTACTCGAATAAACATTTCTTGAGTGTACAAATCAGTTTGTGAACTTGTCAAAAGCTCTATCAGATAAAGACTGGAGAACAGCCTACACAGTTTGGCTCAGTGGATAGTGTTGGCCTATGTACCAAAGGGTCCTGGGTTGGATTCCAGTCAAGGGCATAGACCTTGGTTGCAGGCTCCTCCCTGGCCCCGTCCTGGTCAGGGCTTGTTCAGGAGGCAACCAATCATTGTGTTTCACCACATCGATGTTTCTCTCTCTTTCCCTCTCTCATCCACTTTCCCTAAAAAAATCAATGGAAAAATATCGCTGGCATAGATTAACAAACAAAAGAGTGGAGGCTAAGAAACCTTTTCAACTATTGTTTCATCAGTAATGAACTACATAAACGTCATCAAAGGGGCTGAACGTTAATACTGCTTACAGTAATGTTAAGATAATTTTACCATATAGACACATAGCTGTGAAATCTATTTGTTGACAAAAGGAAAAGACTCCACTGAAGATAAAATTCTATAATGTCCACATTGTGTTAACCAATAAACAAGGGAGAAGAGCGAATTCAATGGAAAGTTAAACAAAATTCAAAATAATAACCAAACAGCACACACACACACACACACACACACACACACACACACACACACCCAGAATCTGGTGTGGACTAAGAGTTCCCACAAGCTTGTGATTAACTCAATTGATAACTTGAAAATGTCGAGAGGCTGTAACGTGAGTACAATGTGGTAAGTCTTCTGAGAGCCAAAATCAATAGTCCAGTCAGTGTTCACTTTCAACACCGCAAGCTGGGCTGCCCTCCGTATAACAAGAGAGAGATCAGTCAGCTGGGCTTCTTTGTTCTGGCTGTTCTCCTATTTGCATCTAAAGGTCCATATAATCAACCTAATTACTTTCCACCCATGTCCAACTAAATCCTTCTCCACTAAATTGACCCCTTGTCCAAGTGATACAATTCCTCTGTGCTCTTTCTTCCATGGCAGTCATTGTGTCCTTGCACTTTCTTTGCACTCTCTGGACATTAAAGAAATGCTTGGTAAATGAGTAGGTTGTGTTTTACCATTCAGGTCCAAGACAGCTTTCAAAAGTCTGTGATGATCCATTCGACAAGGAGTTGAGTATCCACCACAAGCTCCTATTGTTTTAGGTGAGGTG
This sequence comes from Antrozous pallidus, assembly GCA_027563665.1. Taxonomy (NCBI): domain Eukaryota; kingdom Metazoa; phylum Chordata; class Mammalia; order Chiroptera; family Vespertilionidae; genus Antrozous; species Antrozous pallidus. Next base: position 97,945,922 of record CM050517.1, read on the forward strand.
AATGAAGTCCTGTATTTAAAAATTAGATTGTTTCTAAAAGAAAATATAACCCACCCCATAAAATGTTACTGTAGCAGAAAAGATGATCACACTCATCCTTCGTTAGGGGGCTGGGGGAATTGTATATTAATTCAGCTTTCTGGCTGAATCGTGGAGCGATGGGAACTATGAAAGTTCAGTGAAATTGAAAGTAGATAAACACTTCAGAAGGAGAAAAGTTTAATGGCAAGACTTATATCATGTGTTTGAGCTAAAACCATATTGGCTTACATGTCTTGAAGGAAATAATCCTGGAAAATGAAAAGAGAAAAAGGGAATGAAGAGAGAAAAACGATAGCACACAAATAAGTCAGTTACATAAAAAAAGACTTCAGAAGGGGATTCCACCTTTAATAGAAAAGTGATGATGGATTCTTTATGAATTATTGGTGCCTGGGGAAAGAATTAGAGTTGTTGGATGAGCTTATGTTTGAAAGAGAAGACAGCAGAGAGGAGGTTAAGGTGTGTGTATGTGGCCAGGAGGTAACCATGATGGGCCTAGTCAGGCACCAACCACATTTGTCCCTTGGGAATTTAAATACCAATAAACATCATGGGCCAGGAACACACAGCTCTCAAATAATCATAATACTGAGGGGAAGGAAAATGGTGGTAAAGCAAAACAAGATGGTGAAATGAGGCATCATAAGAGAATTAGAGCTTCGCTTCCTAATACAAGTTTGAAGTCATAGCAATAATAATACAAATGTAAAGTGATGGTGATGATGGTGATGATGATGATGATGATGGTGATAAGCATGCTCCATGACCGCTGCCATTTTCTGCTCTCTCATACTCCACATCCCCACAGCACTGCTCACGTGTGCACATCCAGCCTTACATTTACTTGGGCATACAGCAATCAACCAAAGAGACACAAAGTCTGTCCTTTTGAAGCTTGCTTTTAAAAAAAAAATTATTGATTTTTCACAGAGAGAAAGAGAGAGGGACAGAAAGTCAGAAACACTGATGAGAGAGAAACATCAATCAGCTGCTTCCCGCACACCTCCTACTGGGGATGTGCCCGCAACCAAGGTACATGCCCTTGACCAGAATCGAACCTGGGACCTTTCCGTCTGCAGGCTGACACTCTATCCACTGAGCCAAACCGATTTGGGCTGGAGCTTGCTTTTTAAGGTGAAGGAGACAGATGATTCATAAAACACATAATAAAAAAAATACATATGACAATTCAGTGCTAATTTTTTCACATTAAACAACTATCTCTTAAATGAAATTTTAAAATAGGGGGGAAAGTCGACTCACACATTTACCCTTCCTTCAGAATTATTTCTCACAAGGGGAGAGGATGGGAACTGAGCCATTTATGTCCCGACCGTCCTCAGTCCCGCGTGGAGAGCTGCTTCCAGGGGCGTGTGAATTCCCTGGCACAGGGCAGGCTCCTTGGGCCAAGAAAGCCTTTGGGCAGATGGCTGCAGATGCTGGCAGGATGTGATAGCCCAGCCTGCTCTGAAGGGCTACAGACTGGAGGAAAGGGCAGGGCAGATTTGCTGCAGTTTATAATTATATGTGCTGCATTAGAGAGTACCATACTGCCAGACTAGGCCCCTCTGACCCTCCCCTCGGTCTGGCCCTCCCTATGAGAAGAAGGCATTTAGGGAACCAGGAGGACACAATCATCTGGAGCCTGTGCAACCCCCTGTAGACCATACTCTAAATAGCTGGGATCCCAGAAGTCCTGCCTGGGAAGGGGAGAATCGTGACCCACAACTAAAAACATGCAGAGTTCTAACCCCCAGGACCTCAGAATATAACCTTATTTGGATGTTGGATCTTTGCATAATCAGGTTTAAAGGATGTCATGAGAGTAGGCACTACTCCAATAGGGCTGGTGTCCTTATAAAAAGGGGACATTTGGACACTGAGGCAGACACACAAGTAGAGGGAAGATAAGCAAAAGACCCAAATAGAAGGACACCCTTTAAGAATGCTGTCCCAACCAAACCCGTCTTTGCTAGAGGACACTGTGTTTCTCACATGGACCGGAGAGTGATATTTCTATGTTGTCCCCTACTCACCAAGCCAAGTGATTTGCTTCTTGTATAAACCCATACACCATGGAGGAAGGAGTCTCCAGATTTCTTAGGCACCAAGAAGTAGCAGCTGAAGCTCAGACAGACACTTGTGAAGTGGCCATCAAGGACCAAACCCAGATGACTGGATGGAAGCACTCAGGAAATAATCATATGCACATTAGGTTAAGCAGGAAGTGAGTCATGCATTTGGGACTGGAACATACACAGAATCAAAACCAGAGGAGTCGGAACTTACAAATACATCCTAGCTGAGCTCAGTAATGGACAAACAAGAGGTTTACTAAAAATAGATGATTCCAAATCCAATATAAGAACAACAGGGCCTAAGGAAGCTCATTCAAGCATAAAAGGGCAAAAGGTCAATTCAGACCGGCTGGCCTCAAGCTGCCGTGGGCTGCAGGAACAATGGACCTATGAGCCGGGTGTAGGGTAGAGCGACGGAGGACAGGTGTGTGGCACAGAAGTGTGATTATGGAAGTCTAGCGTGATGTTGGGCAGAAAGATGAGAAGATGCACTCAAAAGCTGACTGAACAATCTAGCCTTTTAAATGGCCCCTCAATGAGCCGACCACTGTTGTAATTGCCTGACTGGATTCAGCTAATGAAATTTGAGAGTCACCCAATGAAAGAAAAATGAAAGAATGATTATTGACTTTCAAAGTAATCCTTTGATTTAAAAAGTGATCATTATGATAAAAATAAGTAAAGCATATGTTTCTATGGGCCACAAACAGGATATTTTATTTTTTGCATTTAGTAATCTTATGAGGTAGGTATTATCAATAACTTCAGTTCACCCATAGGGAAAAAAAGTGAGTTTTAAACAGATCAAGTAATTGGGCCAAGGTCACGCAGGTAATAAATAAGTGGCTACGTTTCGAAGCTAAATCTTGATTCTAAAGGTTTTGTTGTTTTTCTTTTCATTTTGTTATTCACTACATGTTTTAATTGAGAAACTAATACACACACCTTGGTAAAAAACCAATCGTACACTATAAATGGGTGATAGCCATTTTTTTTACACCAGATATTTTGTTGCCCTGCCCCCACCCCAAAAGAACCACGGTTACCAGTTTTTTTCATAGATTTGTCTAGGAAGTCTATAAAGCATCTCTTGTTTAAAACTATATTTTTACTAGAGGCCTGGTGCATGAAATTTATAGAAGGGGGCGGGGGTTGTCCCTCAGCCCAGCCTGCACCCTCTCCATCTGGGACCCAGTAGGATTGGACCTAAACGGGCAGTCGGACATCCTCTCACAATCCAGGACAGCTAGCTCCCAACCATTCGCCTACCTGCCTGCCTGACTGCCCCTAACCACTTCTGCCTGCCAGCCTGATCACCCCCTAACCACTCCCCTGCCAGCCTGATCGATGTCTAACTGATCCCCTGCCAACCCAATTGCCCCTAACTGTCCTCCTGCTGGCCTGGTCACCCGCAGCTACCTTCCCCTGCTGGCATGGTCACTCCTAACTACCCTCCCCTACTGCCCGGTCACCCCTAACTGCCCTCTCTTGCCAGCCTGGTCACCCCTAACTGCCCTCCTCTACAGGCCTAGTTGCCCCTAAATGCCCTTCCTTGCTGGCCTGGTTGCCCCCATCTGCCCCCCCTGCAGGCCTTGTTCCTTCCAACTGCCCTCCCCTGCAGGCCTGATCATCCCCAACTGCCCTCCCTTATAGGCCTGGTCCTTCCCAACTGCCCTCCTCTGCCGGCCATCTTGTGTTCACATGGGGGCGGCCATCTTGTGTGTTGGAGTGATGGTCAATTTACATATTACCTCTTTATTATAGAGTATTGATTTCAGAGAGGGAGTGGTCCAGGGTGCCCTGGCCTCCTGTGTGTCAGGTTAGAAGTCCATGGTTTCACATGGCTGGGTGGAAATGCTGGCCAAGGGTCAACATAGCACTTAAGACGGGCCCTCTCACTTCTTCCTCACTCCTCTCCTTCAGTGCACATGATCAATACGCAAGCATTCTGGGGAGTCAGCCCTTAAACTCAATGGGTGCTTTTGTTCCTATATGACTGTCCCTGAGCTTTGGCCTCCCTTTCCCTTCAAACTGTTATCTCCTTACCCGCCCACAGCCCCCCGACTTCCTGCTGTGTCGGTCCTGTGACCAGGAGCATGGTGAGAGGAACTGAGACGGGGTATGGGTGGAAGGACATAGGGAGGACTTTGGTGTGGAGATATAGGAGGAATGCCATAGAAGGCACAGGAATCCCACATACTAATACTACATGCAGCTAGATTTGGTGCTGATGGTATCAGAAAGGAATGGTATTTGTTCCAGGGAACATTCTGGGCTGAGTACAAATAAACCAATGCAAGAAATCAAGAAGCTGTTTTCTTTTTGGTAAAAAACATTGTCATAATTATAACAGTTTATGTAAAATCGTAAATCTTGGTGCTGCTTCATTACCATGCATCCCTGTGGGGATTGTGTGCATGACGAGGTCTGTGTGAGCTCACCTGTACTGTTTGACAATGACAGCACGCAGCTGGGTGGTCATGTGTGGCCATGCAGTGTGGTCTTCGTGGCCCTGCCCTGAGAAAGACCGACAAAGGTCATAGCACGCCAGCTGAGCCTGCAGAGCTGTCACAGAGGTAGGCCCTGGTCAACATGCATGTGTGTATGCGTGTATGTGTGTGTGTATGTGTGTGTGTGTGTGTGTGTGTGTGTTTTCCTCCTTCTCTGTGTCTCCATCTTTCCCTTTTAATGCCCACTTCACTTTAAAGAAGAGCAAAGATGGAAGTCTTGACTACTTGCCCCCAATAACTGCATCTGGAGCAGTGACTGAAGAGTTACTTAATGGCAGTAGCAAACTAACACATTCCATCCACATAACTGTGGATGTCTAGCTATAAAGAAATCCAGAGAGACTGTTCTGATTTTACATCTATTTCCCCCAATCTTTCATGCTATTGTAATAAACAACATTGGCATAAATTAAACTTTATTTCTTTTTGGAGGGTGTATATAGACAATGACCTAATTTTTTATAAATCATCTTGCAGGAAAAAGAAAAACATGGAGAAATAGTTTTCTCCTACTAATTTATGTGACATGATCAGAGCCAGGAGGGAATAAATAAATCCAGCCTTTATTTCAAAGGCATTACCACATAGTACGAGGGTCAGGCGGCCGTGGGCCCTGTCATTATGATAACAAGGAGCTGTGTGGCCTTTGAACATTCAACAATGCACCAGGAAATTGTAGGACACAATTTTACATTTTCATTAAAATGGTAGGCTTAAAAGAAAGGAGGGCAAACATGTTTCTATTTCAAAATATAGAGATGGCAAGCACTAAAATTCCAGTTTTAACAGAATAGTAAGGAAGATGCTTTTACTATTGGTGGAAGGCAGAATGCTGATACTTGGCTGCTTTGTCCAATGTTAGGACCGTAGGACTGTGTGTAGTCCTGTATATATTAGGACTATGGAATCACACACACAGTATGTTTTAGATGTAGGTCCAGGAAGAATTTTAAGTCAAGAAGGCACAACCTGCTACAGTGGCCTCAACCTTCTAGAAGCACAAACATCTAAGAGTGAGCCCCATAATCATGGGACGTACCCGATTAACGACCCAGGGACAGGGAAAATCCTCTCACTACATATATTTTCAATGAGGACTGGAAGACAAAAGCAAAGATGTCTTTTTAAAAATATGTCCCACATTCAATGTACTAATTTTCATTGTTTTTAAATAAACTGGCTAGACATGAAATAAAAATGTCTGGTGATTTGAAACATATGGGAATTAATATTTTTACATCTAACAATATTTTAGGGAAAAATTCATTTCAAAATTGTTATCTCCTTATTGCTAAAAACTGGGAACAAAGTTTGGCCCATTGGTGATTCCGAATGCGTTTGGCTGAAGTGCAAGTTCACGCTGGTGTATTTATTCCCCACATACCTGGGCCTCTTCTCTGGCTTTTACAGATTTCTTCCCTGTGAGGGTGAAAGTTTCTTAGGCTCTTAAGGCCAAGGACCCCATCTTATTCATCTATAGGGGCACACGGTGCTGTACATTCAATTCTGAATAACAATTTGTTAAACGAATTTTCTTTCCTAAGTTGTTTTGAGTGATTGTCACTCAAAAATCTGTTGTGCTAACACTATCCCATGGCCTCGATGAGGAAACTGAGGTTCGAGAGGCTGAGTCACCACGGCAAGGCCCCGCAGTAGGAGCTAAAGCAAAATTCACACCAACGCAGGGTAGCTCCAGAGCCTGTGCTCTCAATGACTTAACAATATGCCTGTCTCACGGATCTGTTCAACTAAAACACCGAGTGCCTGCTGTGAGCCAAACTCCATTCCACATGGTGGAAGCAGAGCCGTGACCGGACAGCCAGGCCTGGACGCCCACAAAGCTTGCACTCTAGTGTGGAGAGTCTGGAAGTGTATGGGCAGAGGGGGGAGGGAGAGAAAGAGTGGAACTACCCAATTATTTGGGGACTCTAGGTTTAACCAGTTAAGGAAGGGCCAACTGTTTTCCAAAACAGAGTCTGGAAGTGTATGGGCAGAGGGGGGAGGGAGAGAAAGAGTGGAACTACCCAATTATTTGGGGATTCTAGGTTTAACCAGTTAAGGAGGGGCCAACTGTTTTCCAAAACAGCCGCACCCTGTTACATTCCATTAATAAAACACATGGCTTCCAATTTCTCTACATCCTTGTCAACCTTTGTTATCATCTGAATTTTTAAAATTATTACGATGGCCTCATTTTTAACTTCTAATAGTCTTACTGCTAAACCACAACCATTCTATGTCAAAAAACAACCAAATGAAGAAAAAAGAAAGCAAACCCTAGATGATGGAGCCCTAATTAAGCTCAACGCAGCAGCAGAACTCCCCTGCGTTTCCATGGGGAAAGGGTTGCCCAGGCACAGAGTCCAGGATGCCCACCGGCTTATGTCGAGGCTAGTTCCCAGGGGGTTTTGAGATTATCAATGGGCAACTTTTCATGCCAATACCCTCCCTCACATATCTTCCTCCCGGCCCTGTCCCTGCACAAACAAGGCAGGACCAGGTAAAACAGTCACTGCTACACAGTCAACAGAAAGCCAACTGAGAGGTATGTGTTCCTTTTCTTTCTCTTCTATAAATTTACATTTTACCAGGCTCCTGTTTCATTCAGATAAAAGTAGATGAAAACAGATACCCGTGCATTAGATCTTGACCAGAAAAAGAAAGTCACTTCTTTTTTAAGTGGCTTAAATCAGATTTGGGGTCATTTTTAAATGAAAGAAATGTAAAATAATAAATTATTTTATATTGGGAATATATTTTACATCTTTTTTTTTTAAATATACTTTATTGATTTTTTTACAGTGAGGAAGGGAGAGAGATAGAGAGTAAGAAACATCGATGAGAGAGAAACGTCAATCAGCCGCCTCCTGCACACCTCCTACTGGAGGTGTGCCCACAACCAAGGTACATGCCCTTGACCAGAATCAAACTCAGGACCCTTCCGTCTGCAGGCTGAAGCTCTATCCACTGAGCCAAACTGGTTTCAGCATATTTTACATGCAATTTTTATTTTTTAAAGGTCAAGATCCAACTTTGGGGAATATTTATTTTAAAACCTGGCCTAAAACAAATAAACGTGTGTAACAAGAAGGGATGCGTCCCTTTAGCAATTAGAATGCGTACAGTACAAAATATAACTGTACTAAGCCCCAGCATAGCAATCTCAGCCAATATTGACTCCCATAGAAAAATTGCTACAGGAAAAACTCTAGATCTGTAATAGCAACGAACTGACTAAACATTTGGACTTCCCCATTTTTCTTGGTTATGATTAAAGAAACGCCTTTAACTCAATAAAACACCAAGCACATTGTATTCAGGCTTAAGAAAGAGTAAAGTGGGATTAAAATCATGGCTTCATGCCATTTAACTATGAAGAACATCAATAAAATGCAACTGAAAAGCGCTTACCTTGAAGAACTGTTTAGAGGTAGTGGTCATAAAAATTTTTTTCATGACTTTTTTCACTCAGTGCTTTGATCGTACAACTATTGTTGTCTCCTTGGAAGCTCCCATTGCCTCCCATTTAAATAAATAAAGTTTGTTTTGAGAATGGCTTCCCTGTGAAGGTACTACTGGGAAGCCTGTAATGTATTTAGTAAGGTCAAGTTCTTCCACATTTTCCTTTAGTCCGATAGAATCTTACCTTCCTTTTCCAACAACACCTGGGAATTTCAACATTACACTATATCAATATTGTACTAAAATAACTTTTGTCTTTCATTGAAGCTCTTACAGAACTCGGTTCCAGTAATACAACAACTCCGGGCCCCAACCTTTCCAAGGTTAGGGAATATAAAATACTCGCTTTCACTTGCCAAGACGGTTAAAGTCAGAAGGTGCAGGTTTTTTTGTGCAGAGAAGACCTTGGTGGTCTAGGTCTCTAGTTCTCAAAATGTGGTCCTCAGATCACCTGCAGACTTATTGCAAATAAGCAGTCCAGCTGGAGTGGCTCTGTTGATGGAGCGTTGTTCCATGTATCTAAAGGTCACCGGTTCAATTCCTGGTCAGGGCACATACCTAGGTTGTGGGTTTGAGCCCCGATAAGGAACTGTGCAGGAGGCAACTGATAAAAGTTTCTCTCACATCTATGCCTCTCTCACTCTCTCTCTCTAAAAAATAAATAAATAAATAAATAAATAAATAAATAAATAAATAAACAAACAAAAACTTATTTTTAAAAGAAATGCAAATTACCATGCTCTACCTGGACCTATTAAACCAGAAACTTGGGGTTTTAACTTTTTAAAAAATATATGTTTATTTATTTCAGAGAGGAAGAGAGAGGTAGAAAGAGACAAAGAGATATCAGTGATGAGTTAGAATCTTCTATTGCCTGCCTCCTGCATTCCCCACGCTGGGGATTGAGCCCGAAACTCAGGCATGTGCCCTGAACAGGAATCAAAGTGTGACTTCCTGGTTCATAGATTGACAGTCAACCATTGAGGCACCCTGGCTGGACATAAACTCTTTTTTAACAAGTCCTCCAGGTGATTCTGATGTTTGGTAAAATCTAAGAACCACAGACTCAGGCCAACACATTTCAATTGATAATTGAGGCATCTAACCTCAAAATCATTGATGTCAAAATTGGATTCAACTCCAAATCTCTTACAGATTTCAAGGGAATAAAATACATCATGGCAAATTTCAACTCCTTTCCCCCTTGACGTCAAGTACTGAATTGAGCGTTACCAAAAGGCTGGACTCAGCAAAGAGATCATTGTTTTCAAAACCCTGTTCCTATCTCCTTAATCCATCCTCCTCTCCCTCCTCTCACCCCCGGCTTCAATTTATATGATCTGTTACAATAGGCAGAGTTGGACGCTAGAGAATTTAGTCCTAGTCCAACTCTTCCATTAACAACTAATTGCCCTCAGACAAATCACCTCCCTTTCCTTCTGCTTACATCTCTATAAAAATAGGAGGGTTTATTAGATTAGATTAGAATTTAAGATTATCCATAGCTCAGGAACTTCATGATTCTCTGACCCTGACCTCTGAACAAATTTACTCAGCATCACCATACCAGATTGGAAAAAAAAAAAAAAATCCATTCCCTGGTGATCAAAAATCTGAATTCCCAGTGCTTTTAGGTCACTTTTCCTCCATCATAATCCTATCCTATCTAATAAAAGAGTAATATGCAAATTGACCATCACTCCAACACACAAGACGGCTGCCCCCCTGTGGACACAAGATGGCTACCACAAGATGGCCAGCAGGGGAGGGCCATTGGGAGGTTCCAAGCCTGCAGGGGAGGGCAGTTAGGGTTGACCAGGCCAGCAGGGAAGGGCAGTTAGGATTGACTAGGTTGGCATGGGAGGGCAGTTAGGAGTGACCAGGCCAGCAGGGGAGGGCAGTTGGGGGTGACCAGGCCTGCAAGGGAGGGCATTTAGGGGTGATCAGGCTGGCAGGGGAGAGTAGTTAGGGATGACCAGCTCAGCAGGAGAGGGCAGTTAGGGACAATCAGGCTGACAAAGGAGTAGTTAGGCATTGATCAGGCTGGCAGGGGAGTGGTTAGGGGATGATAAGACTGGCAGTGGTTAGGGGCAATCAGGCAGGCAGGCAGGTGAGCAGTTGGGAACCAGCAGTTCTGGATTGTGGAAGGGATGTCTGACTGCCTGTTTAGGGCCTGCTCAAGGGGTCCCAGATTGGAGAGGGTGCAGACTGGGCTGAGGAATACCCCCCACTGCACAAATTTTGTGCACCAGGCCTCTAGTGTTCTTTAAAATAAATTGCTTTCTTTGTTCAAATGTCAAACTATATTGAAGTTGTGATCATTAGAGAGAATCTAAAGAATAAATCACAAAACTAATCAAGAAAAGGAAATTGAGCAAACACACTGGATAGTTTTACTTTTTCCCAGGAATGGAAATCTAACATGTACACATGTTCAATCTGAGTTAATATTCACATAGTTTACTCTGTGGATTTGACCACAGTCCAAAAATAGCAAGAAAAAAATGAAAATACTTAAAGCAAATAGTATTATAATGTAGGTTAGAGCACTGGGAATTAGTAAATTTCTATTGCTTTTCAAAGTGTGCTCAGGTGATATCATGTTTATAGACATAGCGCCATTATACATCTACACAAAACAACTTACAGCTTCCCTGAAACTGAGGAACCATCCAGAAAGTGAAGCCACCTGGACTTCCAGGAGAGTCACAGCACCAGGGAGAGGGGCTACACCGGGCCAAGGGCCACAAGGACACTGACTTCTGGTCCTATTTGCAAGCCAAGCATCCATCTAGGACATCAGTATTCGGAGTGTTGATGGGTTTCTTGGACCTTCGATCAGAAAGACAGCATCGTTAATGCCCATAAAGTGTTTTCCTCTCTTCTTATGAATCTCCCAATAATGGCTATTTAAATAGGAAAAGGTCATTTTTTTTTTTTCAAGAAAGCTACGTGGGTGAAGCTCTTTTTCTTACCCATCAGCAATAAATTTTGTTTTCTGATTTCAACACAAGTCTCGGGCCATAAATTCATTCTGGATTTTACATTTCTATGTAAGAAAGCTTTTTAAAGGATAAGAACCTTAACAGTTCGATACCAAAATAAAAATGTTGCGAGCTTTCAAATTAAATTTGAAAGTATGTGAGAAAAAAGAAAGGAAGGAAAAATAACAGTACTTCAGGAAATTTCACAAGTTGTTTCATTAAAACAAGCTACAGCAATTTATAGAAAAGAAAAACTGTGAAATCACTATCACAAAGAATTAAATTAACTTCTCATGTTAATAGCCCCATAAAAATACTTGTACATTTTATTTTACTTTATTTTATTATTTACAGAAAACAAGAAGTACAAAAGACATTTAATTCACTTAATGACTTCATCCAAAGATAGTGGACATTAAAAAAATAAATGCACAATATCTTAATGATAATATTTAATATATTTGTCAAGCAAAGGAAACTAAAAAAATAGCACAAACTATAAGTAATATTTTAGGGTAAGAATATTATATACTTTCAAGCTATGTTTTTAAATGAAAAAAAATGAACTGGGTATTTAAATCCATAAAAATATAACCTAATTGGACCTTGAGCCATATAAATTATATATCAAACACTGTATATAGTGACTATTCCTCACTCTTCTTATTGGATATAACCAGATCCCATGATTCTCTGTAAAGGAAATCCACATATGCATTGAATCTGGAAGTAAATAGGCATAGGCTGCTCCCCCTTCCCATGCTTTGCCCCACCCCCACCCCCAAATGCTATCCACCAGTTTTGAGACTTCAGACTGAACCAGATCCAGGTGAGTTTGGGCCCGGGAACACTAGAGGCCCGGTGCACAAACTTTGGGGGATGGATAGGGAAGGACAGCATCACTAAAACAGGCCTCCTCCCCAGCATATGCCAGGACAGCTCCCCTGGGTTCCACTTCCTGTAGAGTCTTATTGTAATTGTAATATGATTTCTGTTTTCCTTGGACTCAGTACAGAGAGACTTCAGTTTTGGATGGAACCATTGGCTTAAAAAAATACTTCAGGAGGAAAAAATATCACTGAACAGAGTTAGCAAGGACCTTAGAAGTCACGGTTCCTGACCCCTCCCGCCCTCCTCGGTGGCGGCTCTCTAAATATTATCCCTCTCCTCTGAGCAGGCTATGTTGTCCCTGAGCCCACTCCTACCATCAGGACAGCGCTCTCCAAGAACTCCCTCTCCTCTGCACCAAGACAATGTTTCAGTAGAGAGGGAATACCTCCAGCTTCCTCTGCCCGGTTCAAAGTCTTTCTCTCTCCCCCTACACATAGCCTACTGTCTACCTACTTACCACTGTGCCAGGCATCCCACCAGCCCTGAGCACCCATGACTGACTTAATCCCAGCCATAATGCTCTGTTTTACAAAAAGGCTCAGAGAGGTTCAAAAATTCACCAAAGTCATGGAACATGTCTCCAATGATATGTTCCTCCTCTATGTCTCAAAGAAACATCCCATAGTTGACAACACCTTGTTTAAAATTGAAATTTGCTAAGTGAGTAGAACATAAATGTTTGGGGGGGGGGAGATTAACTAGCTCAAAGGAGGACCCTTTTATGAGGTATACATATCACTTTGTACACCTTAAGTACAGTACAATTTCATTTGTCAATTATACCTCCAAAAAGCTGGAAAAATAAAATTAATAAAAGAAGTATCCCTATCAAATCTTATACACACACACCTGTGCTTATTCCTGCCCATCGCTTCCGGTGACTTCTTTATCAACCACCCCCATGACTTCCTTTTTATTTCAAACCAGTCTTCCCTTTACCATCCTGTGATGGTTAACTTTATGGTAAAACATTATTTCCAGATGCGTCCGTGAGCGTGAATTCTTACTCTCTCTTCTTGAGCTGGGACACCCATCTTTTTTGGTTCCCAGACATTTGAGTTTCTGGTTCTGTGGCCTTTGGACTCAGACCAGGGTTTAACCTAGTGCAAGAAATCACCCTTCCTTCCCCTTTGGTCCTTGTGGGCCCCCGATGGGCTGGATGATGTCTGCCCATACTGGGCAGGGAGGATCTCTTTACTCAGTCTACTCACTCAAACGCTCATCTCTTCCCGTAACACCAGCAGGGAGGGCTGCCCACCTGCACATTTGCGTGGCCACCCCCTTCTCTCCAGTTAGGCCTCAGTGCAAATGTCCACGCAGAGAGGCCTAGCCTCTAGTCAGGTGGCCCCTCCACATGACCCAACTCCTTTGTACATAGCATTTGCCAACACAGGAAAATATTAGGTATGTTCTGAGTTTCTGTCTATCTCTTCCCATTAGAATGGGGCCCCCCTGGGGTCGGAGTTTCAGTCACTGCTCCCTCACCTTCTGCTATCCTTAGAAACAGTGTCTAACACAGAATAGTTATTCAATAAATATTTTCTGGAAGAATGCATTTAGCCCATTGGCTTATTCCTCTCCACTTACGTACAAACTCATGTCTCTCTCCCTAAGACATGTCTTCTTTCCCATGTTAACTCCACTGGCTCCATAGCTTTCCTGCATTCCACCACAGATTTTCCTGAAAGAAGTGTCTCCCTTTCTCCCAGTCACACTTTGGCGACTATAGCTTAACCTCTGACCCTATCATTTTATTAAAACTTCACTGTGCCTTCCTGGTGACAAAACCTAGTGCCCTTTTTCAAATTCACGTTCTACCCAACTACTTTGTAGCTTTGTATCCCCAGAGGCTAATTCTATCCCAGGCACATGATAAGTATTTAGTACTTGTTGAATAAATTAATAATTGATTAATAATTTGACCCAGATTATCACAGGCTCTTGAAATTATCTCTTCATTTCCTTCTACTACATTGTCTTGCTTTTTCCCCAATATGCCACTTAACTAATACTCTTCTTTCTCAGTCTTTTTCATTTCTGGTTTTTAATTTTTTTAATTATAGTTAGTTTAAGATCTGTTTATGTGACATACCACATAAAATGGAAACAAAAATCGTATGGTCATTTCAATACATGCAGAAAAAAAACATTTAACAAAATCTAGCACCCATTTAGGATAAAAACTCTCAGTGTAGTAGAAATAAAGGGAAAACATCTCAACATAATAAAGGCCGCATATGACAAACCCACAACTAACATCATAATCAATAGTGAAAAGCTAAAAGCATTTTTCTTACAATCAGAAGCAAGACACGGATGTCCACTTTCAGCATTTTCTCAGTCTTTTCCATGGGTCCTTTCCTTCAGTAGATGTTTTTACTATTCATTCAGGGAGATCTTAACCAACTCAATAGCTTCACTTACCACTGATCTTGGAGACTCTTCCGCCTACACCTCCTGTCCCAATCTTGTGCTTAAGCTCCAAGAATATATCCACAACTTCCAAAACATCCCTTCATGTTGATAATCCATAGTAACATCACATTATACTTGTCCAAACATAGCTCATAATCATGTTCCCAGTCCCCAATGCACTCCAACCTCAAGGGTTAACTGTAGGCTCATTCAATCAGTTGCCCAAATTTGGAACTTCAAAATATTGTTTTCTGCTGCCCACTGACTTTGTAAAACATTAGAAGCAGAAGGAAAAGGGTGGAGAGTGGAAAAGGACAACTGAGAATTTTGTATTCTGCTTTATACCACCACCAACACAGTAGGTGTGCAAAGTGTTTCACACACTCCAACGGAGATGTGCAGGAAAAAGTAATTTCTTTCGCTTGGTCTTTTTTCCTAAGTCTGGTTAATAGAAAAACAAATTAAGTTAAAGGTTCAAGTCTGTTGAAAGCATAGTCCAGGCCGGTAACTTAAAAAGCCCATTGAGGGAACGCCAAGCGCCTTTCGGAAAGAGCTGCTCAGCCTCTCAGCCGCCTTCCCCTTGTCTGCTTCTTCCTTAAATCTTATCCGGGTTGTCGATGTAGGAATGGTCCAAACCTGTAGAGGAGTTTTCTAAGAGTTTCTCTGGGCTAAACGAACAGCTTATGCTGTGGAGAAGGCTCTCAAATGCTCTGGAGAAGAAGAGGATTGCACTTTCTTTTATACATTTGAAATGAAGGAGGAACATTAGGAAAGATTACCTGGAGGGGCGATAAAGCAAGGTGGGAATTGAATTACATGATAGTTAACAAGATTACGTTCCCTCTGGAGGGTGGGTATTGCTTATTTCAAGGGTGTGTTAAGTTAGATGCGCAGAAACAATGGACAGATCTTGCTTAAAGCAGAGATGAACCTTTGGCTAAAAAGTTACATGCCTGGGGGGTGACGACCCACCATGATCTGCCCAGTTAGGCATTTCTGATCAGATCACCCTGTGAAGTTACTTTCCATAGAACCCCTTTTTTTTATTCTCCAGGCGTATAGGAACAGAGCTGTGGGATAGATGGGTTGTGAGGTTTGGGGGAGACACTGGGGCTCTCAGATCTATATAGAATGGCCTGGAGATCCTGGCCATCCCAGTGTGGGTGGGACTGAGACCCAGTCCTCTCGGCTGGATCAGGTCCAGCAGGCTCAGGACCGCATCACCTCACTTCTTTTCTGAGCCGAGTGCCGCAGGCTGTCTTGCCTCAGAAGGGCCCATGGCTGACAGCTTCGTTTCCACACAAGCATCGAGTCTGAACCTCAGCAATTATCCACACTGCCATATTTTTCTGAGGCTGCACCCCAGGATGGCTGTGGTAATAGCTCCCCTCCTTGCTCTTGGACAGGTATAACGCACTGATTTAACGGGCCCCCACTCTCTTGATACTCAGGGAAGACTTTCGACTCTTTTTCCTCTCCTTTCCCATCACACAAGCACCCTCTGCCTCCTTCTTCCTCCTCCCCACCGGCCCCAGGACCGGAAAGCAGGTGGCCTTTCCTTTTTCTTCCCCACACCCTGCCCTGCTCTTTGCTGATTCCATCTCTAATGGGGGCAGGGGTCTCTCCCTCCTCTCTACCGTGGGAGAATTCCATAAGCCCACTTCTCCAAGCTAACTTGTTGGTATGAAAAAAAAAAAGGAATTAAAAGAATTTGGAAAATATTTTCTCAAGATAGCCTGGCAAGTCTCAAATAAATTAAAGCTGCCAAAGTGAACTTGAGCCAGCAGGCTAGGAATTTTGATTGATCCTAACTAAGCTGACCGCTGTAAACTGATTATATATTTTCTTTAAAAGATCCCTTTGGCTGCAGTACAGGCAGTTTATGCACCAACAACATGCACAGAAAATGGTGACACTATCAGGCACAAAGGGGAACGGAAGGAGGTGGCCCCAGACCCCGCCCAGCTTCCATAGGGGCCCAGGGGATGCACACACCTGAAGCACATTCTTGGTTACCCATCGATAAAGCAGGACGTGCAAGTCTGGAAGTCAGGAAATACTTCAAAAGGTCATTGCAATATCATGCAAGAGATGATCTTTGTCTAAACAGTAGTTCTGGCAGGGAGTACGGGGAGAAATGAATGTGTTGGAGGATACCAATGAACTATAAGGACATTGCGTTTGATTGGACCGCTGGGTGCAAGGTGGTCCCAGTTCATGGAGATTGAAATAGGTTTTCCAAAGCAGTAGAAAGAGGCTGATGTTCTTGCAAAGTCTGAAGTAAGGAAGAGATGACTATGGGGCAAAAGAGTTGCTGGGAACATTACATAGAATTCTGTCTAAATTGTACAAGGCCTTGCAGATCATGTTTCCCAGCCTGCCCATTAGACAGATAAGAACAATCTTACTGGTTCAGGAAATTATCTAGTTGTTATTATATCATTAATTCACAGGCAACGCTATGAGGTGGCTGTTATTACTTATGAGTGAAGGCTGGAGTCTCTAAGACATAACTAACTTGCCTGGACAACTCAGACATTCAGGCACAGAGCCAAGATTCAGATTCCAACCTCTCTATTGCCCAAACCAGTGATTCTCCCACTTATCCTATGCCTCTTTCAAGAGAATTCAATTTATTTTTTAAAGTTGCACAGCTATGCATGTTTTAAAATGTCTACAATGCTTCCATGTTATGCCCAAAGTCATAGAACCAGTTAATAATGAGCCGGGATTGGACCCAGGTCCTGCCTCACCTTCCACTGTTTTCCCACGCCCTCCTGCGCCTTTCTCTTCCTGGGAGAAGTGCATATTGGGAAAAAACAAGACTGCGTTTTGTTTGTGAGCCACGTTTTAACGTTACAGCCACCTGTACACCTGTAGAACCTCCCCACTTCTACTGCATTACCATGCTGACTCTCTCTGCAGTGACTCTGGTGCACTCGGCTTCAGCACCCCTCTTTGTCCCAGCATCCCCACATTTAGTGATGTCTAGATTACCACGTGGAGGTAAAGAATGGGGAGAGGCGGACAGCTTCAGATCTTTCTTGAGCACGCTCATGTACAGACTACTGCTTCATTGAGTCCGACTCTAAAAGGTAAAGTTTTAAGACTGAACATAATTTGCATTTAGTTCTATTTAAACCTGTGTCTTTTCCTTTTCATGGTGAGAGACACAAGGTAACGCGCCCCCTCGTTAAAGATGCAGCATACATTATGCATGGGGTCAATTGCCCACAGTCCGATGATGTCATTTCTGTGTTCATCTTAACCAAGCCCTAGCCCAAGGGGAATGACTCCTTTGGCTCATTATGAAAAGCCAGAGCTTCTACCTAGGTTCAGATGTGCTTGGTGATATGATTTCATTTTGAACCATGCCATTTCCAAGTCGTTAAGCCCATGCTAACGTAAGCTTCTTAGCCATGTATGTTTTGAGTATAAACAAATGCCAGCCTTGCCATCAAATTCTTTAGATGCCTCAGCACAATTTAAAGAAGTTGCTTCGAGTTAATTGTGTGGATTAATGTGTAATCCTGAAGAGTAGTAACACCCAGGCAAGCATGAACTTGGCTTCCTTACTGTGGGGAGAGCAGTCCGAGGGGTCAGGAGAGAACCCAAAACATAGGCTTTCGCCTCTGCGAACAGGCTTGGGTGACGAGCTGGTGTTGCGGGAACTGAGGGCACCTCACACTGCTGAGTCCAGTTACTGCTGGAACACCCTAGGAGACCCATCGCATCCCCAGGCCTGGCGCTGTGCCCAGAGCTTTTGTCCGTGAGAAGAGAAAAGTATCATTGTGAAGTTTCTTCTAGGGTTTAAACTGGCAACTGAGCCTATATTTATACTATATATTTTCTGAGGGGGTGGGGAAAGAGGAGGGAGATGTGCTATAAATGTCCTGACCATCTATGTTTAGCAAATCAGAGTAAAAGAAGTGTTCGTTATTGTTCTGATTGAGATACTTTCTACATTTTAATACTTACTACGTAAGGATTCTATGAAGTAAAACTTTATGAAAAGATATTCCCCACATTTAAAGGGGGGCACATTTATTGTGACAGCAAAGACAATGATCAGTATGTAGAGCAGAGGACAGCTACCCAAAGGAACCGTGTGAAATTTTACATCTTTGTGCCTCATTGAAATTTTTAGGGGCCTCGGAAGGAAATGTCCATAGAGTGACAGGCCAGATTTATAGCTCCATAGGTCTGTTATCTCTCTACTCATTCTACGTTCCGTTGATGGGTAAATATTGTTAATAAAAAATAGGGATGCATATTAGAAGCAGAGTTGAGTGAAAAAAGCAAATTCGGCGGTTTTCATACAATACGAAATTATTTTTGTTAAGCTTTCTTTTTTTAATTTCTACTTTTGCTAAGCTTTCTAACAAACAAACCAAACAACATTTTTCTTGTGGGTATGTACCTCTAAGCAATACCTATACTACTAAAACCATAATATGCAAATCGACCGAACAGCCGAACAGTGGAACAACCATCCATATGGCCATTCTGTGACACCACTGGCTCCAGGCCAGCCAAGTCGGGTGTGATGCAATTGGTCGGGGGCCCGGCCATCACCCAATGATTGTCCTGCAGAGGGAGGCCCAGGCCATAGACAGGCAGACTGTGGCAGGTGGGCAGGGCCTTCCTCTGTGGGGGTAATCCATTGTGGGGACCCAGCCAGGTGGGCAGGGCCTACCTCTTTGGGGTGATCTTGGGGATCCCGAGCTGAGAGGTCTCAGGCTCTACTCTGAGACATTCTGTCCCAGTGCACAAATTTTGTGCACTGGGTGGGCCTCTAGTAAAACTTATAAACAGCAAGGAAATGCATATAGAGTATCCCTTACTCTGGATTTAGGAGGTAAAAGAAAAGGATCTGAGTGAGTCCATGGGTCATTTCAGTTGTTCTTATGTAGGACTTAAGATCTTTGTGATAAGAATACAAGACATATTTTTAGGATTGGAAGTGTAACCTCATAAACCATCAATCAAGTCAGGTGAGGCAATTTTGTACAATCCATCAATTTAAAAATATGAAATTGGGTGTTTGAGCAGACTTACTTTAGCTACTTATGTCTTAACCAGATGTCAAAATAACATTTTGTGGTCGACACTTTTTCAAATAAACTTTACTCGATGACATTTTCAGGTCCTTTCGTGCATGCCAGCTGTTGGGTTTGGGGGCAAGCACGCTGTAATTTGAGGACATGTCAAAACCAGAAGGCATGTTCAGTTCATATTTCTGCATCCATCCAATTGTTGCCAGGAAGTAGACAAGCATCCAGGAAAATTCCCATCAGGTACCAGCAATCTGCAGGGATGGCTTTGTGTTTCAGTAACCGCACTGTGGACACAATGAGGGGAAATGATCCACTGGAAGAATAACATCTGCACTGGCCCAAACGCACTCATTACTTCAGACCTGGTCAGTTGAAATGTCACGCGAGTGGTGATACCATCATTTTCAAATGTGTTTCCGTGGAAGTGCCAAATGAGGTCAGACCCCATAATTTTTCTGGGCGGCATGGAACGGTTGCTCTCCTAACATCCTGAAAAGTGGTCTCTATTTTCTAGTTTGTGTTTTTATGGCGGGCTGGTGCTATGTTCTTACTTTGTGGGCCACAACCTCACTCCTCAAGAAACAAAACAAAAGCCCCCAAATCCAGCACTAAACAGGCCCGCTGGTCCTGTGTCAGTGGACTCACGTGACCCTGCTCCCAGTGGGGAGCCCATTAGCTACAGGTGTGAGTCCTGTGGCCACAGCCCTCTGACCTTGGGTGTTCTCGTTTATTAAATGGGGATAATCACGCCAACTGGGCGCACAGGGTGAGGGAGAGGAGCATTGTGATAGCACAGTGGTCGGCAAACTGTGGCTCTCGAGCCACAATCGGCTCTTTGGCCCCTTGAGTGTGGCTCTTCCACAAAATATCACGACCTAGGGGAGTCTATGTTGAAGAAGTGGCGTTAGAAGAAGTTTAAGTTTAAAAGAATTGGCTCTCAAAAGAAATTTCAATCGTTGTCCTGTTGATATTTGGTTCTGTTGACTAATGAGTTTGCCGACCACTGTGATAGCGTCTGTGACTACAAAGTATTATATGTCAGTGTAAATGATCACTTTAAGTGGACAGGGACATGTAGCAGAGGGAAAAAAAAAAAAAACAGAGGAGAAATAAGAAGTGGGGCTGCCCAAGGGAGGACATTCTCAGCTCTATTCTAACAGTTTTAGGATGGACAACAAGGGGACTTGGATAGTAGCTACCAGGACAGTGGTCGGCAAACTCATTAGTTAGCAGAGCCAAATATCAACAGTATAATGATTGAAATTTCTTTGGAGAGCCAAATTTTTTAAACATAAACTCCTAACGCCACTTCTTCAAAATAGACTCGCCCAGGCTGTGGTATTTTGTGGAAGAGCCACACTCAAGCGGCCAAAGAGCTGCATGTGGCTCTCAAGCCACAGTTTGGCGACCACTGTCCTAGGAAAACTCACTTGGTTGGCTCTTCCAAGCTGTTTCAGGCACACACGCCAATCAACGCAAGTGCCCCAGATGCAGGCTGTTTCACCGTCCACCAAAAGTCATGCTTATCTTTAGAGACCCTTCCACCACGGCTCCAACTTACAGAAAACATTCTAGAAAGGGGTTTACCTACCAGTTCCCAATGGCCTGGCAGGACCCAGAGAGAACCCGCAGGGCCCCAAGAAGCTCAGGCCGGTCCCGTTGGCTGAGGTCTCAGGCAGCTCAGCCGGCCAGAGAGGGATGCCCAGGCTCACGGCCAGAATGAGGGCAGGGTATCCAGCAAGGGGGTTACCTGGGCTTGGGGACAAGGCCACCCAGTTTCAAAGCAGGCACTAGAGAACTGCCTTCAGTTCTACAGAAACACAAAAGAAGAATTGCTTTATCAATAGAGTCAGAATCAAGTGAGAATCCTATTTACTTCTCATTTGGCTTTTGGTAACGAAAACGCGAGGTTTTCAACAATGGTGGAGCTAATTAATTAATCAAGTTCCCGCTTGATTGGCTCCATTAGGAAATAGGAGAAATACAGCCCAGCGGGACATCATGGCCCTTCATTTAAAGGCCCCATGCCCTCCTGGAGGAACCCAGCTGCTGAAGCCCTAGTTCAACTTCTCAGTGGGAGGTGGAGTTGGGGTGAGGGGCTAGAGGGTGGGAGGAAGGAGATCGGAAGAAGGTGACAAAATTAATATGTAAATATTCATAACAAGTACGGTTGTCTGAATACTAACTCGCACCTCCACTCTCACTTGCAACTCTGTCTCCTATTGCCTTCCCCCTGCCTCCTGCCTGACTATTGCTACCTTCATGTGAGCAGACTTCACCAGGATAACAATGTCAGCAATGGAGACCAAGACCTGCCACCCAGAGGTGGTGGGAGTGAGTGGGGGAGGAGGGGGGTCCTTCACTCTCTTAGGGAGAGTTTGTGAAGTCCGCAGTTAAGAAAAAGAGTGAATGGACTCCAACCCCATCTTCCTCATGTTCGCCTCTCATCCAGATGATCCTGCACAAGTCCCTTCGCTTCCCCAATGTCACTGTCCTCACCTGGAAACAGGAGTCTGCAAATAACAGTGTCTGTCTTAGCTATGTGTGTGTGTGTGTGTGTGTGTGTGTGTGTGTGTGTGCATTAAATGAGATAATAAATAACACATACGGCAAGTACTCTCAGCACTTAGTAAGAATTATTATTTTTCTTGGGTTTACTAATGGGTTTTGTATTCGGGGTTTATGCTTTCAGGGAAAAAAATCAAATGGTATTTGTAGAGATTTCTGGTTTTCAGAACTCTAAGCAAAGTGCTGTATTAGAAGAGGGCAAAGTCAACGTTGGCTTAGTAGAGAGCTCTGTATCCCAAACAATCAACTTCTTGTTCATTGTCAAGTTCAGCTAACGTACACAAAGTCCCAGGGACCTGACAATAATTAGGACTTCTCACAGGCTTCTTCCTCAGGTTCCTTTCCTCATGGCCTCAGTATTTGGGTGGTCCTTCAATTGGCCTCTTTGTTACTTTAGCCCATCTTTGGTTCTGAGTCTGGGACACCTTGGGGAAATTTCTAAACTAGAACATTTGCTGCGACGTTTGTCCTTCCTTCATGCTCTGGTTTTTAAAATGAGATGCGATTATTCTAGAGAACCCTTCACAAACTGAATATTGTGTCAAAGCCGGCTCTATTTACACTTCTCTCGGACCTCTCTGTGGTACACTGTGTTCGGTAGGAAACATCTGGCTTTAGGATTTTCGTCACCCAGAGGCCGTTTACTCCAGGGCAGGGCATGCCTGCGTGCACGCAGATAACCCCCATTGGGGCCTGGCCGGCGCATGTGTCTGCAGTGACGCCCGCAGCCCTGTCCTCAGCCGCATGCTCTGCTCCTGAGCTGAGCACATCCAGAGGTGTGGTCCAAACAGAAGTGCCCCCAGCGGGTCCCTGGAGAGTGTCCCTTAGTGACCAGAGCCCAGCCTGTCACTAGGACAGAATCTTCAGGAACTCAGTGATGCTATAACCCTGGGGGTTCTTATCCAGTGAGCCTTGGTTGTTGAGGAAGCTGGAATGAATCAGAACGTTAATTTCCCATTGGCATGCCTCGTTTTCATGGAACTCCTGTATGAGATTGACAATGGGAGTTGTGTTTTCAAATGATGACTGGCTACTCCCAGGACCTGGTGTCCAAAAACCTTGAATCCAAAAACCTGGTGTCCTCAACCATGGGACCCAGTTCATTGCTTATGTTCTACATCTGACTACCCAAAATCTGGACCCAGGCCTGGGCGCTTAGTGCGTTTCATGGTTACCGGTTTCCTAGTAGACTTCCTATGTTGGTTTGTAAAGATTGGAACCCCCGGTACCCTCTTCTCCACCCCCCCCCCACCTCTCCACATACAAACACAGAGAAGCTCACGGGAACCTGCCCTGAGACTCACAGATAGCACTGATTTCCACTGCCCTGCCCAAGAGGGACACACATCCCAGAGACAGTGTGGTATAGTGGAGAGAGCATGGACTTGGACTTAAACCTACCTATGTTCCAGTTCCAGCTTTGATAGTCACTAACCACATAGCTTTAAACAAACTATCGTACCCCTCTACTCAGAACATGATGAGGATGCAATCAGGTCATATATGTATAAAGAATCTAATTCATAATAGTCTGGAAAAATAGATGATTAGTATTATTATTATCATCAGAGTGATTGCATGATGGAAACACTGTGATTTCTGGGTTGTTTCTTTTCTAAATCACAGAAATTATTAACATGGAGCACACAGAATTGAAGTAAACAAACAAACAAAAAAAACCCCACAAATAAACTGAAAGGAGCTTGTAAATAGAACTGACAACCCAGTTTAGTCCAATTATCCCAAGACACACAGATTTGGTGTTGGTGAGAAACCGCTGGGTGTAGGGAGAAAGTGACCCCAAAGAAAGTAAAAGTCAACAGCACATGGATAATTTCCTGGAAAAGTTTTTTTTTTCCCCAGATCTCTTGTTGGAAGAGCAGTTAGATTGACAATGAAACACAGATGCTGAAGCCTCAAACAGAAATGAGATTCCACAGCGTCCCATCCCGAAAAGGGAATCGTCTTTTGATGATCCAGCAAGAAGTGCTCGTTAGCACGGGCACACATGCCTGCCACCTGTGGAGAGAGGCTGTAATCCCATCATCAGTTCCCACCCAGCAGGCAGAGCTGTAACCATCTCTCACCAGGCTGTGGGGATCACAGAGCGAGCATGCCCTCTCAGCCCCGGGTCGGGTACCACCCTACACGGTAAGGGACTCACAGGGATGCTGGGTCTACCCCAGGTCGGTGAGTTTGAGACAGCTACTCAAGGACCTCCCCAAAGCCAGAGAAGTTCAGCCCCAGGCAAAGCTCCCTCATCAAGCAAGGGAAGCTGAGGTTGGTGGGCACCTACTTCCCTGTCTCTTGCTCATCAAACTTCATCACATGTAGACTAGACTGCAAGCAAGGACTACAAACCCAAAAGAAAGTGAAGACTGGAAACAGTATTGCCAGCAATGCCCTACTGTTGTCTGACTCAGCAACACATACATCGTGTTCAGATGTGCAGGCCAGGGGTCTACAGACGTTTTATGCTTTGGCTACTTTCAACAGACCACCTACTTTACTCATCACCTCTTACCACAACAGCAATGTGCATATGTTTCCTGTGTGTATGTATATGGTGCTGTGTGGTTGACAAAGCACTCTGGTATACATTGTTTCATCGTAATCCTTACAGCAACCCCATGAACAAGGGCATTAGTGTCCCTTTTATATATATATATAGTTGAGGTCATTGAGCCTCAGGAAAAAAATTAATTGGTTCACCCCAGAGCCCACATGAAACCTGTGGCTCCTGACCCAAAGTGTTTTTTGTGTGTAGCTACATGTTCCATAGAGTTAGTTGCAGGCCCCTAATTTCTGAATATCGTCCACAGTATTGTCACAGCTCTCAGCAGGGAGTGGGGCAAAGTGCATTTTGCCTGTGGCTCTGAGCTGGGGCTGCATCAGAGAGTAGGGAGCTCACTGAACCAGTCCCAATAAGCCAAGTGGCCATCAGTCCAGAGCTCAGGCTGCCAGGCCTAAGAAGTGTGCTTTGAGAGTGGAATCTCCGCCAAGCCATTCGTTTCCCCAAAGCCCAGGGGATCATGGGCAATGCGGCTCAGTGAGGGAGCTGGCTTCTCTCTCTCAATCAGTAAAGTGGCAGCGTGAGCAATATAATTTGAAGATCTCTTTGAACCTATTAATAAAATCGAAGCAAATCATTCAAACTTTGCCTGAAGGTCTCTCTTCAACTTTGGCTAAACATTTCCTTAAAGTCTTTTAAGAAAAGAGTCTTGACCAAAAGGTTTGAATGGCGGCCTTTGCTCCCAT
The DNA here is from genome assembly GCA_027563665.1 of Antrozous pallidus. Classification (NCBI taxonomy): domain Eukaryota; kingdom Metazoa; phylum Chordata; class Mammalia; order Chiroptera; family Vespertilionidae; genus Antrozous; species Antrozous pallidus. The sequence continues at coordinate 97,971,187 of CM050517.1, forward strand.
TTTGTAATTTCTAAAATTTTTATAACGTGTTGTTCTTATTAACAGAAATGTGCGATCTGGAAACTTTCTTAGCAATTTAAGGGATGTGTAGGGATTTTCTCTGGTGGCCACAGGTTCTCTGCCATGAACCTTCATAAGCTTGTAAGCTCCATGAGGGCAGGATTCTGGTCTCATGTATCACCCACATGTCCTCAAAACCTGGCACATACCGGGAGTTGGATTGATAAATAGATTGTGATGATGTAGGGGCATTTTATGTTGCCTTTTGGCAGAAATAGTTGCTTGTTTGGAAGGCAAACTGAAAAAAAAAAAAAGGTTCCCTCATTATAAAGTACAATGATTATCTTGATAAAAACAATATTAAGTATCTTCTCATTTACTTGATCCAGTAGCTGCAACTAAGATATAACTTATTTATTGTAATTGCAATAACATGTAAGAGCCGAAATTACCACATGGTTGTGCATGCAACAGATAAAGTAAGTGAAGCGTAAAAGAGAGTAATTATGACAGCCATTGTTTCCCGTAAGAGCCAAGAATGCCCCACCCCAGTTCCACAGGGGATTATGGTCTCAAATCCTATGTGACTTTGCTGTAAGAGGAAAACCTGTTTACATTATCTGAGCTCAGAACCGAGCACCATTTTAATTCTAAACACAAAGTATTTTGCTCCATTTGAATATACACAGAAATCTCCAGGAATGCAAATGTCATGTAACCTGAAGGAATATTGAGACTTCTTTTGTTCAGAAACTTACCAAAAGCAAGTTGACTATTGAAGACAATTACCATCAACAAATGCTCATACTATTAATACTAGATGCACTAATTAGAGAACACCTTATGTTGTTTTTTGTTTTGTATCTATTGCAGTCACAGTGTTACTAAATTAACATTCAAATGTATGTATTTAGACGTCCACTTCCATATATGAAGTATTAATTGGTACAGGAATTATTCTTCTGTCATGGAAACTGAACAAAATACATGAAACAACTGTTATCAGACATGGGACAGCTTGGCAGTGCTGGTCAGACTGTGACCGTGAGGGAGAGATCAGGTGAGGTGAGTGCTGTAATTGCCCCTCGCTTCCTGCCTGGAGCAGTTTCCACACCACAGCACAGGGCCCAGCAGTCTAAGAGTCAGGGAGACAGAGAGACAGTTAAGGAGCCAGGGTGGCTAGAATTTGTGAGGCAAAGGACTGGCAAAGAGAAAGTTGCACACAGAGGGAGAGAAAGAGAGAGAGCTCCAAAAATCTGCAAAAGGCTTCTCTCAAATATTTAAATATTAATGATAAATGTGATCACTGATAGGGAAAAAAAACCCCACTAGATTGCATTAATAGCAATTAGATACTACAGAAGAAAGGTCAGTAAACTTGAAGCAATAGTATCTCTCCACAATGAAGCCCAAAGAAAGACCGGAAAAAGATAAACAGCATCGTGACAAATGGAACACCAAGTGGTCCAGAGCATGTATAACTGAGTACCAGATAGAATGGGTGAAAATAACAGGAAACGTTTTTAAAGAAATAATGGCTGAAACTGTCAAAATTTGATGAAACCAACTAGTATAAACTCTCAGACTTAGGATGCTTAAGAAAGCCAAATAAAAATAATCGTAAAGAAACCAAGAGAAGGAACATCATAGAATCAGTGATAAGAAGAAAATCTTAAAAGCTCTGGGGTACAAATTGTGGGGACACATTACATACAGAGGAATAAAAATGAAACTTGGTAGACCAGAAGACAATGGAGCACCATCTTTAAAGCACTGTTCTGAAGCAAAAAAGCTTTCTATCTAGAATTCTATATTCAGAGAGATAGCTTTCAAAATGAAATGGAAATAAAGACTTATTCAGGTGCACAAAATCTGTGTGAAGTATGACCTGAAGGATGTACATACAAACAGTATGGGAAGGAATTCTTTCAAACAGAAGGAAAACTGATACCCAATGGAAATTTGCATCTGCATAAAGGAAGGAAGAGCATAGATAGTATAAATGTGTGGAAATGTATTAAAAGATATTTTTTCTCATTTTAAATCTCCTTAAAAGACAGTTATTATTAAAATCAATAATAATAGCATGTATTGCAGGGCATGTATGACAAAATAGCATGATATATGACAACAACCTGTAAGAAACAATAGTGCGAAGCACAGGAGGAAGAGATGAGATGCTCTGTTGTAATGTGCTTACGGTATCCTTACTGTAGATGTAGTATTAGAATAGCATCTGAAGGTGGGTGTGATAAGTTAAAGATGTACACTGTAAACCTCTGAGCGATCACTAAATAAAAGAAGTGGAGTAAAATGTATAGTTGATTAGTCACTAGCGATGATAAAATAATCATTTTAAAAACCTCAATAAATTTAAAAGAAAGCAGCAAGCAATAAAAAAATGAGGAACAAAAACCAAATTGAACAAATAGCAAGATGATAGATTTAATCCAAACTATATCAGTATTTATATTAAATGTAAATAATCTAAACACTCCTATTAAAAGACAAAGATTGTCAGATTCAAAAAAGAACCAGCCCTAACTGCAGTGTTGCCTGTGAGAAAAACACTTTAAATACAACAGATAAATCAAAAGTTAAAGGTTGGGAAAAGACATAGGAGAACATTAAGCAAAAATTTAAAAATGTTGAAGGAGCTGTCTTACTATCTGATGAAGTAAATTTCAGAACAAGGAGTATTCCTGGAAATAAACATGCAGCACTTTTTTTTTTTATGACAGAGATGTGAATTCATCAAGAAGACACACAATCTTAAATGTTTGCTCACCTAATAACGGAGCTTCAAAATAATGAAAATGGTAAAACTAACAGGAGAAATAAGATAATTTGAGATTTCAACAGCACTCTCTTAGTTACTGACCAGACAAGTAAACAGAAACTCAGGAAACATTTAACAACACTGTAAATAACGTTGTCTAATTACTTTTTCTAGAACACTCCACCCAGCCATAGAACATTCATAAAGATAAATCCTATTCTGGGTCATAAAACAAATGTACTTATTTAGTCCTCATTTTCAAAATGTCAAATATAAAGACAAAGTGTGGGAAATACTCAGTTAAATATTGTTCTTACTTATAAGTCTGACTTTATTCATGGCAACAAGAAGCAAACCTCTGACTACTTCATTGCACCTTCTTGTATAGGGGCTGAGAGTTTTATAGTGAATGGCTTTTTATTTGTGGTGTTACATGTAAGACGCTGTATTGAAGGATATAAAATGTGCGTGTAAAATACCTTAATAAATTTAATTTTGTGACAGAGAAACAGAAATAACAAAGTGATCTGCAGAAAGGGATAGCGGGCACCATGGGATATAGAAACACTTGTCTGGAGCAAAAGTGAGACGTGTCAATATTCCTTTTCCCCTCACCATAGTCAGGCAGAAAACCTAGCAATGAAGTGCAACTTCTCATATATGCAGACTCCAATCCCTTCCCTTTGCCAAAGTTATATGCTGAGGTAGATCGCTATAAATTTGAATTTTGTTTGCAGAAAACTCACAGTTGAAAGGAATCTCCAATATTATAAATGCAATATAAACAAAATAGAATGCAGTGGTGTCATTAGCATCCTAGACATGAAAAATATATTCTTGTGAATGCAGTGACAGTTGTAGCTAGTTTTTCTAGAAGCCCCATCATACGTGGGGAGGGGGGGTGGAGAGAATCACTCATTGGGTAATTGCGACATGCCAAGCACTTTGCTAGGCACTGGAAACACAAAGTCAAACAAGTAAGACATGGTTCCTACCCGTAAAAAGAGATTTCAGGATGGCCAGAGAGGAAGAAAAGGGAAGAAATGGTGAGAGTCATTGGATACCTGTTACATTAGACATGTGTGTGGGAGTTAGGGAATGGAGAAGGAATAGCTAAATATAAATGGTTAACTTGGGAAGCGAATCTGGAGTAGGTGATGCTTGTGGGGCATTTTGAAGGTTAAGTAAGACAGACACAGATGAAGAAAAGCGGGAAGGGCATTCTAGGTGCTCGTAGCAGATGCAGACATGAACTACCGGGACAACTTTGGGAATGCTGTGTTCGAAATGGCTGGAGTTCACAAATGCGTCTGAATTCAGGAGAACAATCTCCTCCTGAACATCCCCAGCCTCTCAGGGACCGCGACTCTGCCTCAGCTCCAGGATTTTGCGAAGTCCTGATATCAACTCAAAAGGTTTTTCTGAAGAGACTCCTTTTGAAAACAGCCCGGATGGTGGAGAAACCAAGCCAGTATTTCATTTTGATGAATGACTTATTGGTGATTAAATACACCATTTCTGGTTGGTGTCGGGGACAGTTTACCAGATTTATGTATTATGGCGGTACTTGGATGTGTTTCTTGTTTGAAAGTGGATGAAGTAGCATCATAATGTAAAGGCAGTTAAAACTTCTTATTGTACAATATGATTAGAGAGCTACTTGAAAACTATGTCCATGTGCTGAAACTTGCTCCATGAAATAAAGCTTTAGTGCAATTTAAGTTATGCAAGCACATGAGCTAGAATTGCAATTATATGTAATTGACTTCGCCAATATAATTGAAGTGTGTGGTCTTACTATATAATTTACAAATCTGTACACAATTAGTTTTGTATGGTCTGTTTGATCTCTTTTTATAATGCTATCCTTCTCCAAGTTATGTGAGACCCAAAAGCTGCCTGCTAAAGCCATTTGTAGGTGAGTACATGTCTCTGGCACCCTTCACAGATTACCTGTCCCCTTGCCATCGTGGCTCTTGGCTTGACTGACTAGTGAAGAGACCCAAATTGGTTCTGTGCTTAGAAATTGCGTTCTTCATAATTATCTGCACTCTCATTGTATTCCTCAACTACTGCCACCACTCTTTCTAAAAACATTAATTAAATATTTCTTTGTATGTTTTATAACGAAGGGCTTTATAAATGCATATTTACTACCCTCCAGAAAATAACTTAAATGGAATATATATTATCTGCCTGAATTTGTCAAAATTGCAATGCTTCTAACTTCTACCCAGAAATGTAGAAAATTTTTTAAAGATTTTTTAATTAATTTTTTTTAGAGGGGAAAGGAGAGAGAGAAACATTGATGTGAGAGGGAAACATAGATCAGCTGCCTCCTGCATGCCCCCTACCAGGGATGGAGCCCCAAAATTCAGGCATGTGCCCAACTGGGAAATGAACTAGCAACTTTTGGGTGCACTGGATGAAACACAATCCATTGGACCACACCTGCCAGGGCTTAGAATTTTGAACAGCAGTTCCGAGAAACCAAAAGCTTTTGAAGATCATCGGGAAGATATTTGCTGCCTTCTGGCCAAAAGTTGACTTCCTAACAATGTGGCAGGATCCCATAATTGCTAGAACTTCTGGTTCTTTATCTTTGGCACACCCCCCTCAATGACAGTTGATCTTGGTAAGGTCGCCTGTCTCACAAGGCAGCAGGATTGGCTCAGGAGTCTCTGGCATTCCTTTGGAGCTTTGAAGGAGTGGACACTTTGCAGCTGAGTCTTTGTTCTCCACGTCTCCTTCTGTGAGGAGAGCCTGTGAAGACTCTCTGATTAGCAACTGCTCTCTCTGTCTCTTGGATGGAGGGGTATATGCAGCCATATCTTGTCCTTCTGGCGTGGTCATAGACCCTCGATTATCAGGAGCAGAGATATGCTCGGGCCACCTCAAGAAAAATGGAGAAATAGAAACTTATGTGGGTGGCTCTGACATAGTTTTCACATTAGCAGGCATGCCTTGAGATACCTCTCCTCTACATCTCTCCCAGAGCCCTAGTGCTCTCCCTTTGAGATCCAAGTAGCATTGCCTCAGTCTGTGTCTGTTCCATTTTTCTAGAATCTACTCTGTTTTCTAGAAAGCATTTTAGAGAAAACTAGTCTGGTTGGCTTAGTTAACTTCTATCCTTGGATGAGGTAAAGCCCTTCATATCTGGCCATGGGTTGGGTGCTCAATCTGTTCCCCTCAGAGGCAACCCTTGCACTGCTAGCAGTAGACACTGCTTCACTAAACAGGGGACTGTGACCAGGGTGGCTTTTATTTCTATTTAAAACAACAAACAAAAAACACCTCATGGCAGCAGGCCCTGTAATTAACCTGCCCAATACGTGCTTAATATATTTTTTATTGGGGTTTGTTTTTTGTTTTTTGTGTTTTGGTTTTTTTTACAGAGAGGAAGGAAGAGAGATAAAGAGTCAGAAACATCAATGAGAGAGAAATAACGATCAGCTGCCTCCTGCACATCTTTTACTGGGGATGTGCCTGCAACTAAGGTACATGCCCTTGATCAGGATCCAACCTGGGACCTTTCAGTCCACAGGCCAACAATGCTCTATCCACTGAGCCAAATCAATTTCGGCTTTTATATATATATTTTATTATCGCCCAAATACATATTTAATTGGAAGTTGCACATGTGCTAAGAGAGGATCCCACAGAAGCCTAATGCTTCCTCCTTGCCCCACTTGGAACTGATGATTCCTGAGCTTTGGGATTCTACCAAGGAAAGCTTTGGCAAAATGCAATCCTGAGGTACTTTGCGTGATAGATCCAGAACCTTCTTCCTTTGTCCAGTTACCCATTTGCTTTTTGAGTCATTGACCTGGGATTTGCTCTGAATATTCTAGGCACTCCATTGGTTCATCTGTATAGTAGGGAATCATTATGCCTCATACGCACTCAATAAATAGATCACACGGCTTAACATTCTGTCCTATAGTCAGAAAAGTCAAAGGATAGGTGGCCCTGCTTTTTGCTAACTTTTCAGTGACATCAATTTGGGGAACAGATTATACAAACTTTAAGTCCTTGGTTCCCAGCTCTTGGAATAATAATACTTTTTTGAAAGTTCATATGAACATATAATGATCACCAAGATTTTAGAAAGCTACAAAACAATAGGACTTTGGATGCCTGGGCTAGTTTTAAGAGAAAATGCACCAAATGGGTTTTTGCAACAGCAACTCACCCCTTAGTCCCTCCTCAGATCGATGAAACCCTGAAGGGATGATTTGGTGACCTACACCACTCTTTCTCATCCCCCATATAAAAAAACAAAACACAAAGCATATTTTAACTTTTCTAATTCTTTTCTCCTCAATCTTTCCAGATCCCCACTAATTTAGGGGTACACCTCTTCAGGAACAAAGTTGTTGTCCAGAAGTGTTGGGTGCTTGCTCCTGCGAAAAGGGTCTTGGTCTTGGAAAAAATGCTCATTACTATGCTATGGAAGTAACATTTCCTTTTCATCATATTAGCATTGTTTCCCTGAAAATGTGCCAATCAATGTGCGGTGTTCCTCAGCTCCAAGAAAACTAAAAACTAACATTAAATGAATGGAGAGCTGAAAATGGAGCCAGCGTTGTGGGGTCAACAAGGCCTGTGTTATTCTGCCCTGCTGACAGCACCCCTGAGCATATAGAATCTGTGCACCTGCTTCTCTCCAATGCGGGCACATGTTTACTCAGAGGAAATGGGAAAACAGAGCTCAGCTCCAGAGCAGCAGTGTCAACAGCGTCACACGTGCTCTCAGCAGCAATCGTTTGTCCACCTGTCTTTCTTGGAAATGTTTCAACCGGTTGTTTTCTCAGGTTCTCGCGCAATTTCATGAAGCCCTGGACACACCAACTCTGTGTCAATGGTGCTGGCCGAGAGAGAGAGAGAGAGAGAGAGAGAGAGAGAGAGAGAGAGAGAAAGAGAGAGAGAGAGAGAGAGAGAGAGAGAGAGAGAGAGAGAGAGAGAACATTATACACCAAGTTCCATTTTCTAGATGCTTGTTCAATGCATGTCAGATAGAAAATGTAAATTTAGAATTATAAAATAACTAGAGGCTCGGTGTATGAAATTCATGCATGGGGGGTGTTACTCAGCCCAGCCTGCACCCTCTCCAATCTGGGATCCCTTGAGGGATGTCCGACTGCCTGTTTAGGCCCAATCCTGATAAGATCGGGCCTAAACAGGCAGTCGGACATCCCTCTCACAATCCAGGACTGCTGGCTCCCAACTGCTCACCTGCGTACCTTCCTGATTGCCCTTAACCGCTTCTGCCTGGAGCCGAATCACACCCTAACCACTCCCCTTACAGCCTGATTAATGCCTAACTGCTCCCCTGCCAACCTGTTTGCCCTTAACTGCCCTCCCCTGCAGGCCTGGTCACCCCAACTGCCCTCCCCTGCAGGCTTGATTGCCCCTAACTGCCCTCCCTTGTTGACCTGGTCCCTCCTAACTGCTGTCCCCTGCTGGCCATCTTGTAGAGGCTATCTTGTATCCACATGGGGGCAGCCATCTTGTGTGTTGGAGTGATGGTCAATTTGCATATTATTCTTGTATTAGATAGGATATAACACATAGTAATAGAAAGGAGAAGACAAGGAAACCTTGCTCTGCTTTTTGCTAACTTTTCGGTGACATCAATTTGGGGAACAGATTGTACAAACCTTAAATCCTCGGTTCCCAGCTCTTGGAATAATAATACTTTTTGAAAGTTTATATGAACACATAATAATCACCAAGATTTTAGAAAGCTGCAGAACAATAGGCCTTTGGATGCCTGGACTAGTTTTAGGAGAAAATACAGCAACGTGGGTTTTTGTAACAGCCTGGGGAGGAGTAAGGAGGGGGTCAGGGAGGGCTCCCTGGAAGCAGAGGCCACTGAGTGTTGGAAGGAAAGCAGGAGTCAGGTAGGAAGAATACATTCTCTACAGGGAACCTGGCAATGGAAAGATCGGGCCTAAATGGGCAGTCGGACATCTGTTCATAAAGGCCTTCAAGTCTTCGGTGCGGGGCGCTGGGGGTCCCACAGAAGTTTAATATTGCTAGAACCCAAAGCGTAGGTTAAGCAAGAATTGAGAAAGGAGGCTGGCGGATGAGAGGCATGAAATCAGAGAGCCGTGTACACCGCCGTGTTTGGCGAAGGCTGCCACGTTAGAAGGTCTGTTCAATACAATGTAATAAAAACTAATTACTGTCAACTTGAGAGATTAGCCAGGAGACATCCTGCCACTTTGATACTCAGGCAGGATATTAAAGGTATTTTCATACTGGAAGCCTTTTGCTATTTCTCATGTCTGCGACACTGCCGTCTATGCTTGCATTGTCACGTTCTAGCTGCTTAGGCCTCATGGAAGTCCTTTAAGGGTACAGAAAAAGGAAGCGCAAACTAAATATATATATATATTGAGATATATATATATATATATATATATATATATATATATATGGATATATATATATGGAGATATATATATATATGGATATATATATATATATCCCCATATATATATATATATTAATTAAAATAAATAAAAGCATCTGCTTAAATGTTGCTCTCTGCAAAGATCATGATGATTAGGAAGCTGAATGACAAGGAAGTCCTGCTTGTCTTCACCAATGTTTTTTTCAAATGGAGAGGAATGTGCTGCCTTCTCAGATCAAAAGCAAAGGCTTGGGTCACCCAAAGGCCTGGCAAGGGGCAATCAGCTCATGCCACCAGGACCCCCCGGGTCCCTGTGAGTAAATAATCCCCATTTTTCATTCTCCCCCGGTTCTCTCTCCAGCTCCCAGGAAGGCCAGTGCAGTGGGCAACCTCTGACCTGACCCTGTATCTGCGAGAACATTGCTTCTGCTCCCTGGCACACACAGTGGGGAAACCGAAGTCCAGGAGTCTTATAACTAGGGGACCAGATGCCCTGCTTTCCCCGCACCGTCCCGGATCATGTCTGTGCTGTCAGCATAAATACCATTAGTGTCTCTGTTGGGATAGGAAGTCATACGGTCACACTGCTTCTAACCAGTTTCAGCGGAAGCTCAATGCCTGCGCCTGAGCCTCTCTCCCATTCGGTCCCACAGCAGCTGACAGGATGGAATTCCGGTGAATTCCTGTGAAACATGAGGACTGGAGCAGTCCTTAGAGATTATGGATAAGAGTTTGATCTATAATTACACATTCCAGGACCTTTCAGATAACCTGGAGAATCACATTTAATCAACACAAGTCCTTCTAGTCCTATGACAATAACTAGGTCATTTTTTAATACACAAGGAAGGCCCACTTCCCACCTCAAGTGAAAATGGACAAGGCACTCAGAAAACCGAGGGCAGAGAGTGTGCTGAGAGCAGACCAGGGAAGAGGCCGTCAGATGTGCCATTCCTGCAGAAATGGCCTTGGGTTTTCTGGTCTGGGGTTCAGCCATGAGTGGGAGGGCAGCTTTTTCCTAATAATGCTTCCCTTTCCCTCTCTCCCCATTTTAAGCAGCACATTCTGCAGAGCTGCAGATTCTTTATTATTTTTTTATATTTTTAAATTTTTTTTTTCAGAGAGAAAGGGAGAGGGAGAGTTAGAAATATCGATGAGAGAGAAACATCGATCAGCTGCCTCCTGCACACCTCCCACTAGGGATGTGCCCGCAACCAAGGTACATGCCCTTGACCGGAATCAAACCTGGGACCCTTCAGTCTGCAGGCCGACACTCTAGCCACTGAGCCAAACCAGTTAGGGCTATTATTATTATTGTTATTATTATTATTTCAGGGAGGAAGGGAGAGGGTGAGAGAGAAACATCAATGATAAGAGCAAATCATTGATCAACTGCCTCACGCACGCCTCACACTGGGGATCTAGACTGCATCCTAGGCATGTGTCCTGACAGGGAATCAAACCCGGAGTTCCTAGTTCACAGGTAGATGCTCAACTCCTGAGCCACGACAGTGGGGCCAGAGTCACTGATTCTTTCTCTCTCTCCTTCCGCAACTATGAGTCTTTTATAGAAGAGTCTAAAGTGTTTTTTCATTTATTTTATTTTTTAAAAAATAACTTTTTGAGACATAGTTAACATGAGACAAACTGTCCATACTTAAAGGGTACAATCAAATTCATTTTGAGGTCTGGTGACTCCTATGCAGCTTTTGCCAGGATCAAAATAATGAACGTGCCCATCACCCCCAAAAGTCTCCTCCTGCTTTTTGGTGAATCCTCCCTTAGGCCCCTCCCGCTCCCCAACTCCCATCCCCAGGCATCTTTCATTTGGCTTAAAACAAAACCAAAGAAGCAAACAAACAAAAATCTTTTTAAAAGGGATTCCTTCCCAATACTTTTAAATCACTTAATTTAAACCTCCTGAAGCCCTAGGACTTCTTGCTAAGCATCCACAGCCATCTGCTTCGTTGTCTGGCACCCTCTGCCCGTTAAAAAATAAATAAGTAAAATACCAGAAAATTCCAAGAGAGCCAAGAACATATTTGGCTTGTTTGACAAGCATAAGGGGAAGGAGTATTTGCTTTAGCTTAAAGCCATTAGCAGCATTCTTTCCTATGGAAAAGGGGATGCTGGGAACAGCGGGACACTGACATGGTCCAAGTTCTCATTCAAACGTGAGAGATGGTGTTGCTAAAAAAAAATAAAATAAAATAAAAACGACCCACTCAGGCCATAGAAATAAGCTGTATTTCACCCGCGTGAGCGGGTGCCTTTGGTTTCCATGGCGGTGTTAATTATTGAGCAACCTCTTCATCAATATTTTAAGAAACTCGCTGGAAACTTTAACTTTGAAAAGAATGCTCAGTGTTGATTCTTGGTTCCGATTGCACTTGCTTTGGGAGGGAAAGTCCCTTTTCTTCTAAGGATGGGAAAGGGGGAAAGGCAGAGTTTTAAATGGCTGAAGATTCCTCCACTACCGGCCTGCCTGAGCCTACAAGCCATTTCCCTTCAGCGCCTCACAGGCATCACGAGAGGATTAATCCAGGAATATCTTTGTCCAGCAAAGGCCTCCACTGGTTCAGGTTTCCCCCGGAGTGGAAAGAAGAGGAGCGCTGGTGCCAGGAACCACCACCTTCCCTCCCACAGCCCTCCTCTGCTACAGCTGTCATACTGGGGTGCGCACACTAGGACTGAAGGATGGCCCACGGGTGACTGTTGTCGAGGCTGGAGGGTCTGCACTCAGGTGAGGAGCCCTCCCAGTGAAGGGCAGAAATGGGGGGAAGAGGGGCTGGGCTGCGTGTGGAGGGCTTCAGTCGGTGCTCCAGTCCCAGACCTTACAGTTTCATTGCCTGCTCCAAAGTCAAGATGTCCAGGCCACAGTCTGCCCTCAAAGCCTGACTGTCTGCCTCCTGCGGCCTCTCGGCGCTGCTTCTGCACTGAACTTGGAATGTGTAGCGCCATTCAGAACTGAAAAACCCTGTGGAGGCCGAGCTGCCCCCTGCCCCAGCCAACAGGGATGGGGTTCCAGCCTCCAGCGGCAGGGAGACCGGCTGCGTCTCCTGACAGGCAGGGATGCACTACTTGTCAACAACATCGGGATGCACCTCAAAGAACAGTGAGATGGGAAGGGCGCGCACCAGGACCGAAGGCACGCTGGGAATGACCTGAGGACCGAGAGTGTGGCTCCTGCCTGGAATGCTGCAACCACATACTTCCCCGAGAGTCCCTTCCTCATTCCATGACCATGACCCTGCTCTGTGCTTCAATGGGCCAGCCCTGCTGGCACCACCTCCGGCCCGCTGCTTCCTAGAGGCAGGTCACACTCCCCAGCACATGACAGAGGGCGCAGGACTGCAGGACTGCACCGCCTCACCCTCTACTGCACCGCTGTCTCTCCAGCCACAGGGGCTCCCCCTTGGAAAGCCTGAGCTAGTCTCCCCGCAGCCAGGGGCGGTCTGATTGATCGCTGGGCCGGCGGCCACGCTGGCCAAAAACCAGAGAAGAGTCCCAATGGAAAGAATGCGTCTGATGCACAGCGAGAATCAGAGGCCAGAGCGTGTGTCCCCAGGGAGAGGGACGGAGAGAGCCGTTTCAGGTTCCAGATGGCTTTTCAGGCTTCACTTTGGTTGAAAGAATGGCCATTTTAATGAGAGAAAAAATTTTTAAATATATTTTACTGATTTTTTTACAAAGAGGAAGAGAGAGGGATAAAGAGTTAGAAACATCGATGAGAGAGAAACATCGATCAGCTGCCTCCTGCACACTCCCTACTGGGGATGTGCCCACAACCAAGGTACATGCCCTTGACTGGAATCGAACCTGGGACCCTTCAATCGTAGGCCGACGCTCTATCCATTGAGCCAAACCGGTTGTGCTCAATGAAAATTTCTTGTGCTTGAAGTCAATAGGGTTTCTATAACCTCACACACACTCACACACACACACACACACACACACACACTCACACACACACACACACACACACACACACACACACTCACACACACTCACCCACACTCACACACTCACACACACACACACTCACACACACACTCACACACACACACACTCACACACACACACACACACTCACACACCTGGAGACAAAAACAAAAACACCTGGTTCACTTGAACATGCTTGAGTGTATCAATCTAGAAGCCAAGAGAAACTTCATCAAAAATAAAGTTGCTTTTGGGGATCCCGCTCACACAGGCCTGCACGCTGATGCCTGTCACTCAGGTTCCACGCCATGTGGAATGGGTGACCCATGTCCCTCTGAGGACCTTGGCCCGATGCCCCTGGTTCACAGATGGCCGGCCGAGTCACCCACCTCCCAACGTTGGCCTCTCCGGAGACCAGCCAGGCCTCTCCACTGAGCCTGACACAGAGCTCCCCCTCACCCGTGGGTGCCACTCGCAATGGAACGGAGTCCGATCTCAGAGGGGCGGCTCCTTTGGATTCAGCTGCACCCCACACCGGCACCGGGCACCCTCGTGGCCTCAGCCCCTTCCTTCTTCCAGAACTGCCTGTTCCAACTACTTCTCACGCTGCACACTGCCCTGCTCTCAACCTTCCAACTTCTAACCTTGATGTAGGTCCTATTTCTGCACTTGGGCCATCCCAGTGATCGGCAAACTGCGGCTGGCGAGCCACATGCAGCTCTTTGGCCCCTTGAGTGTAGCTCTTCCACAAAATACCATGGCCTGGGCAAGTCCATTTTGAAGAAGTGGCATTAGAAGAAGTTTAAGTTTTAAAAAATTGGCTCTCAAAAATTTCAATCGTTGTATTATTGATATTTGGCTCTGCTGACTAATGAGTTTTCTGGCCACTAGGCTATCCTTCTGCATGCAGCCTTGGCTTCTCGGTTCCTGCCATTGGGGTCCACGCCAGCTCCCCTCTTCTGAGGGTCCTTTGCAGACCCCCATCTTCATAGTGATCCACCGTGATGAACGTGCATTCGTGCACTGAGACCCAGACCAGCAGGTAGGAACCGACCACCAGACATCACAAGTCCATGGGCACGAAACTAGAAATCACTCAGCCAGACATGGGGGATGCATCCCTGCCAAACGGCGGAGAATCGCAACCCTGTGAGTCCCAGCTGTGCCGAACCCGTTTCACACCGAACCTCAAATCCCATCAGACACATCCCTTACACAGATTCACCTTTTCAGTATGAGCTGTCACCATGGAGCTCACAGAAGCAGCCGCCCAGGGACAGTGTCATCATCTGCAGTTGAAGGTCTTAATCGGAAAGGGCAGTGAGTGAAATTACCCACAAAGAGCCATCCTCCAGGGAGAGCCATGGATGACCTGTGTCAAGCCATCACAGAGGGTTTTTTTTTTCTTGGTAGAAAGGCTAACCATGAAAAGTCCAATCACTAATGAAGTGCATACCTCTCCCCAGCAGTAAAAAAAAAAGTGATGAAAGTTTTATAGCGTTAAACAAACTGTCTCCCACAACCCCTTTTCTCTTTCTGCTTTTCAGTGTGGGTCTTCAAATTGAGGCCGATCATTTTTATCTGGGAACTCACAGTTTAGGGGACACAATGGCCTCCTGAGAGCCACCGAGGCCTCTGCCAAGTCCATACAACTGAAGCTCTTTGATGTTACCCGATGCAGGTCCCTCCTCGCCCCTCCGGCTCTGTTCCCACCAGCAACCCTGCCTGTGGCTGCCCCCTCCCCTCCCCACTGAAATCCCAACTCTGCTTCAAGGCCTGGCTCAGGTTCCGTCCCATTCGGCAGCAATCTTTCCCACAGCTCTGGGTTCTGCTGTGCTCACGACCCAGCACACTAATTTGGTTTCTATCATGTATTGTGCTATGTTTTGGATTTCCTACGACGTCACTTTCTCACCCTGTTGAACCTCCTTGGAACGCCTATATCTACCGGCATCAAAATGGGAATCTTAGTTCAGTGACATGTACATAATGAGTGCTTAGTAAGTTCATTTTTATTGGTTGGATTGGAATATTAATAAATGAGCGTTTTAATATAGTGTAGGGTAGTTTCTAAATATCACAAACTTTTTATATGGATGTATCCTATCTAATAAAAGAGTAATATGCAAATTGACCGTACCTTTGCTCGCCCACAAGCCACATCCACAAGCCAATCAGAGTGAGGATGCAAATCAACCCAACCAAGATGGTGGTTAATTTGCATATTCACGTGCGGAACATGGCGTGGAAGGAAGCCAAGCACGCAGAAGGCAAGAAAGCTGCAGAGAAGAAAGCAAGCGTGACAGGGGAGAAGGCAGGGAGCAAGGCAGAGAAGATGGGAGTGAGGCAGTGGAGATGGGAGAGAGCGAGGTAGTGGAGAAGGGAGCGAGGCAGCAGAGAAAGCTTTGCTCAGGCCACAGGAGGCTCTATTCTTGCAGGAATATTCCTGCAATGGATCTCTAGTTATAATATATAAGGACAAATGCTTAATCTGATAAACTACAAATTAATTCAAGAGCCATAAGTATTAAAGATTCAACTCTCTCTCTCTCTCTCTCTCTCTCTCTCTCTCTCTCTAGAGAGAGAGAGAGAGAGAGAGAGAGAGAGAACGAGCACTGGACACATTGTATTCTAAATAGATACTTGGTGAATGAACGGGAATGAACGAATGGATGGATGGGTACTTGCCTATGTGCCAGACCCCCTCTAGATGTCAGGGAGCATGCACATTGCCTCTAGCAGGTTAAAGAAATTAAATTCTTGTCACATATTTTATTCACCATCAGGCAGTGAATATGGAAGGGATGGGGTACATCACTAAATAAAGGTGCATGTGAAATAACCATTGAGTCATCTGAGACCAAATGCCCCCAGGCAGTCTAGAGCTAGTGCCATAAACAGCTACATAAAAGGCTATCCATGCAGACATTAGCAGCCTAAGGCATTGAGCTCAATCACATAGCTCCCCCTACGCACACCAGTATCTGTGAGAACAGAACACCTCTCTCAATAACAATCATAGGCCCTAGGAGTCAGACTGATAACCACCACGCCCAGGCACACCCAACCCAACCATAAAAACCCATGTGCCTCTCCTTACACCTGTACCATGGTGAAAGTTAACTGCCCAACCCAGCTTCCACCTTGACATAGGCAAGAGCCTTTGACCTTATCTTCTAAAGGTCAGTCTTCAGCACACATGTAGGTGCAAATGTCTGCATTTATGTACACATACACACTGTGCATATGCACGCCTGCATGCAAACACATGCATCATGTGGTTTCTGAAGGTAATCGTTAATACTTCTCTGGAAAACAACAGCCTAAAGACTGCAAAATTAGGGGATATGAGTTAATTACTCATTAATGAATTTACTCACTTATTCTTTCTTCATTCATTAAGCATTTATTGAGTCCCTACTCATGCCAAGTATTTTTTCTAGTGCAGGAGATTCAAAGATAAACACAAGACACATTTCTTATTTTCCAGGAGATTACAATCCATTGGAGGAAAGAGACAACCAAAAATGCAATGGCCCAGCTTATTGGTTCAGTAGTTGAGCATCGACCTATGAACCAGGAGGTCACAGTTGAATTCCTGCTCAGGGCACATGCCCAAGTTGTGGGTTCCATCCCCAGAGTGAAGTGTGCAGAAGGCAGCAGATCAAGGATTCTCTCTCCTCATTGATGTTTATATATCTCTCGTCCTCTCCCTTCCTTTCTGAAGTCAATAAAACTATATATATATTTAAAAATTACTTTGGAGTGTAGTCTCTGCTACAATAGAGACCAGAAACTCCTGTGATCACACTGAGAACAGGAAAACACTTTTTTAAAAATATATTTTTATTAATTTCAGAGAGATAGAAACATCAATGATAAGAGAGAATCATTGATCAGCTGCCTCCTGCATGTTCCCTACTGGGGATGGACCCCGCAACCTGGACATGTGCCCTTCACTGGAATGGAACCTGGGACCCTTCAGTCCGCAGGCAGACACCCCACCCACTGAGCCAAACCGGCCAGGTCAGGAACACGTTTTTACTGAGTGCCTGCTGTGTGTGAGGTGCTTCTGCGGGGGGATCTCATTAATACTTACAAAAGTCTTATGAAGTAGGTATTGCTATATTTTCTTTTTCCAATTTTCAAAAGGAAACTTGATGAGTTTAAGCACAACCAGGATTTTAATCCACTTTCATTGACTTGCAAGTCGCTTACCAGGAGTATTCAGGCCTGGAATTTTAATTAAGTATTAAAAGATTAAAAGTCATTTACCAGACAGAGCTGGTGACTGAGAGAGAGGGCACCCACCGCAGTGGGAACAGCATATCCAAGGCTCCTCTGAGAAGAGATGTTTCAGGAAGGGCAAGTAGTATAGTTGGACTAAGGGTCAGGTCAAAGATGGCATTTCATCTGGATCACTTCCCTATGGTTTCTTTAGGAAGTTAATCTTCTGGACCAAGTATACCACCTCCTCCTCCATGTCCAACCTGCGTTTGCAAGCTGGTGGCTGTGACCAGCCTAAGGAACGGGTCCCTCCCTTTGCTGTCAGCTGGCATGTGCTTGTTTTTGTAATTCATTAACCTCACTCTGAAGAATTCAGGCTCATCAAAGCAGCATTACCAATATTTACGTCAGTTCTCAAACTTAATTTCTTGGTGTGGAGGAGGAAGCGTGCAGCGGAGGAATGTTTTGGTTTCATAAGCGCAGGGTTTCTAGCATGGCTTTTCATTTTGGCCGAGGTGGAGGATGCCTCCCTGCTTTTCCAGTCAAACAGTAAACACTACCTTTGACGTCTGGACTTCCTGGACAAGGAGATAAATAATAGTGAGTCTTACAAACTTTGTGATAGTGAACTATGTTTTCAAGCTCACTGTAGACATTGTATAATACATCCCAAGTGGAATAGCACATGATGAAGACAAGGATTATTTGCCTGACACTTCAGTTCCATCCCCATTTGCATCCCGGAAATGGGTACATCTCCAGCTATTTTCCAAAAGTACAGACTGGGTGTGGATGAAGCCTGTTGTACGCCAGTCATCCCTGCATCTTTCCTCAGATATATCTCCTCTGGGACTCTAAGCCCCTGAGGGCAGGTTCTATCCTTGTTCCTGGTATGTAGTAGGATCCTGGTTTTTTGTTGTTATGTAATAACCCAATATGTTCTCCCCAAATGGCTCTTCAACCATCTGCTATGTTTGCCAAAAAGTTACCTGTCATTAACACACTGAAGGAAGCCAATAGGGTCGTTAGTTTAGGGCGGGTTTGATCAAAGGAGGATGAGTGAGAATTGTAACACACAACTACTCCTGATGCTCACCTCCCTCGTCAATGCTTGGATCCTCTGCCCTTACGTCAGTGTCTTTGTGCAGCTTAAAGCAGGACTGATGGTTAGACCCCCTTCTAATTATATCACCTGCCCTTGCTGAGTTGCCTTTTTCTTTTTAGTCTCCCCATCAACGCTTCACTTGGACCCACTGCCTTGGCCACAGCTAGATGGTGATGAGAACAAGATTCTGACAGAGACCTGATTTGCTAGGAGCTCTGTGGGCTGGATTCGGGGATATCAGAAGACCCCCAGGGTGGGTTGTGAGTGCTCCCATCTAAGCAGTAGACAAGTGAGGGAGCCAGGGTTCCCATTATCCTGCATGCTCATGAGGCTGAGTGCTGAGAAGCAGGACTGAAACAAGCCGCCCAAATGTCGAGTCGGTCATCCTCTCTCTCCTCCAGGATAGAGGAGGAGATGTTATTGTGGAAATGGGACCACAAGCCTATGGCTGAAGACAATGCGGTTGTGGCTGCTGAGTCAAGGAGTCCCTAACGCTGAAAACAAAAACAAAACAAAACACAACACAATGCTCGCAATGAGGAACTTGCCATTTGTTATAGAGCTCTGAGTGTGTCACAAACATTAGAACTCTGAATGGTTCGGAGCACAAAGCAAGCGGCTGCTCCAAAATTGAAATGGACGTACAGCCTTACCACACATAGGAAATCTAGCCAGGCTCATGTGCCCAGCCCCTGCCAAGCCCAACGTGGCAGCAACAGGAGGGGGTGCTGGGTATCTTGGTGGTCAAAGGCATGAAGAATGGTGACAACAGAAAAAGAATGGGGCCTGGAAGCCAGGTGCCCATTGAATACCAGGAAGTTCTTGGGGCAGGAAGCAGCACCCTCCTCAGGTCCTGATGCTGGAGCAAAGAGTCATGGGGGGGGAAAAGCCACCTCACCACACCTGCAGGCTGGCCTGCCCCCCACCTGACATGCCTTGTCCTCCCGGGGGGCGAGGGCAGTAATCCCCTGGCTGCTGCTGCTGCTTTAGCCCAGAGTTCACACAAGAGTTCATACACTCTTGTCCACATTCCTGTAGGGAAAACATTACTAGATTTCAACTAATGGGGCTTGGACTGTGGGGAGGTGACATTAAAATAATTTTGCGGGTGAGGACCCCCAGTGAATTGATGTATTGTTGTGGCTTCCATGTCTACAAGTATATGGAGTTGATATATTATTCACTTGGATTTCCCTACTCCTACGTATTAGAGGAATTCTCCTATTCAGGATCTGTGGCATATGAAAGGTGCTAGTGGGCATAGCGCACACCCCACTACCGCCACCATCACCACAACCTGCCTCCCTGTCATGCCCCCCTAGGTGGCCCAGCAGAAACACCATAGAATCTGAGAAGGAGAAAGGGAAACCCAGTGCAACATCCCCCCCTGCCCAAGGCGGCCACCTGGTATACCCCTGTTAAAAATAGGAAGGCAACTATTAACCTCCTACTATGCTCTTGTGGAAATTGGAGGTCTTGTAATATTCCTGTGTGGAGTTGGGTCAACTCAGTGTCAATGACTATTGAGACGGAAAGGGCCCACAAGCCTCAGGAATAGTGGAAATGGGATGATCAGGAACATAGCTGCCCCAGCGCCTGCGGCATCTTGGGTTCACATGACAAAATGGTAGCTACGTTTTGGGAAAAACTTCACACCCACACCCCACTCTGCCACTTGAAGTAAAGCCATTGGCTCAATGGAGCCTTCAATTTACAGAAGTTCCCCTAATACCTAGTTACCGAGGCAGATGGTTTGGCTAAGCTGAAACCCAGTAGTGTCCACTGGGCTGTCATGGCTCAGCAAACCCAGTGCCAGGGATGCAGAACTGAAAGTGGAATGAGGTTACCCCACTTAGTAAACAGAACTAAAGCGGTCCTCACCATCCTGGACAACAGTCCCCTCGATGAAAGGTGCTGGATTTTTACTGACGCCTGACTGCTGCCGATGTTCCGGCTGCCCAGTCTGCCATTTGGAATTCTACAGACGATCAGATTGAAGACACTTTTCTCTAGGGCTCTGAACTGTGGAAATGAGTCACAGTTGTCACGGATGTAGATTTCCAAGATAAGGCCCATTTTCTGGTGAGCACAACTAGAATGAAGCTAAGCAAGGCTGCACCGTTCAGACTGCCACCATTACCGCTTGAATCCATCATTGCACCGTACATGACAATGCATCCATCACCGCGGACTGGGCGCACAATAAAAAAATGATGATGCAGAAGCTAACACCGCGATTTGCGTCTCCTGCCAAAACTTGGTCCATGTATGTGTCTTGTGGCGAAGAAGCCATATAACATTGGTGTTAACCCCTCTGCTCCTGGCAAATTGGCTGTATCGGACCTTGACCTCCTCCCAAGGGTACAGCTGGTATCTCCGTAAGGTTGACAGCTTTTCAGGGTACAGTGTTGCTGCTCTAGTCCCGTGGTCGGCAAACTGCGGCTCATGAGCCACATGGGGCTCTTTGGCCCCTTGAGAGTGGCTCTTCCACAAAATACCTTGGCCTGGGTGAGTCTATTTTAAAGAAGTGGCATTAGAAGAAATTTAAGTTTAAAAAAAATTTGGCTCTCAAAAGAAATTTCAACCATTGTACTAATATTTGTATTGATCATTGTATTGATATTTGGCTCTGTTGACTAATGAGTTTGCCGACCACTGCTCTAGTCCAATTAGTCAACTCGGATGAGACCTTGTGGCTCTTGAATTGTGTCATGTTTGCCTGCTTCCTGGATCATTTATAGTTAGAAAATGATACACCTTTCATTGTAAAGATTCAACAAAAGCCAGCAGTGAAGACATTTTATGGATATCTCATGCTCCCTCCAATCCACAGGCATCAGGGATGGTTGAACACTGAACTAACTTAACCTCCTCAAGAACCACGTCTGAAAACATCTGACTCAAAAAGCCGTCCTTGAGTCCCTTCTGGTCCACACAATGCAGTAAGGCAGTTTGGCCACCTAAAGCACCGTCTCCAGAAAGGGTTTTATCCTGGGTAGTGGTCAGAATAAAAGGGGTGCGGGGCTTCATAGACCTATTTTGAAAATCAAGTACTCTAGGCATGATATGGCTTTCTCCTCCAACAGCAAGCCCCGGTCAGCCTATCTGGTACACTCTCTGGGTAGCAACCAAGTCGAAAGGAGACCTACCTACCAAACCCCAAATTCAACCCGGTCCAGCAACCTGACAGCTCTTTTTGAACTGGCATGGTCCTAGGTCAAGAAGACAATGACCATTGAAATTGGGATTCAAACATTTCCTGCGCTCATGTTTATTTCTAATCTGCAGAGGCAAGATTTTTTAAAGAAAAAAAAGCATGGAACAAACTGTCAAACTACAGCAGGAAGGCAGGGGAGGTTGGGAGGGGAGTTATGCTACAAGAGATCAACCGAAGGAGCTGTATGCATCCATAAAAGCATAATCATAGGACACAAGACACTGGGGGAGGGGGGCAGGTGAGGGCATATGCTGGGGGATTGGGAAAACTGGAGGGAGGTCAAGGGGGGAAAAAAAGAAAACATATGTAGTACTATTTGTAATACTTTAAACAATAGATAGATAGATAGATAGATAGATAGATAGATGATAGATAAATAGATAGATAGATAGATAGATAGATAGATAGATAGATAGACAGATAGATAGATAGATAGAGACAATGACCATTTGGATGGGTACACTGTTCCCTGATTCCAAATTCCACTCAGACCAGGTGAACGATGGAATCAGTCTCCATCATTTTACCAAAAACCTGCCCTTCCCCCTCCCACCAGAGCAGAACAGCTAGGCCTGCAGGGAGGAGCAGCAGCCTGCTCAGCAGTGTTGGTCCTCCTCCTGCAGCCCTCAAGGCTGCTGTGAATGAGAGCTGTTTTGTTGGGGTTTTCTCTCTTTTCCACGTCCAGCAAGGAAAGAGAGCAGGTCCAGTTTCTGAGTAAAGGAGCTGGGGATTGAGAAATAAAGAAAGAATAGAAGGAAACGCAGAGATAGAAGCAAGCTGGGGCTGGGTGGAACGTCTGTTCTCTCTGATGGAGAGACAGGGACCAGGAGCCTAGGAAGCCCTGTTTATTTATATCCCCCAAATACCAGGAAGTTACACCCAAAGTTAGGATCAAAGGAGATTATTTGCATTCTTGAGTAGGCCTGGGCATTCCTGGTGCTTGACTGGATTTACATATCAAAAGTCCCACTAGGAACACCTGGGCAAAGGTGAAGGCCAAGCTGATAACACCTCAGCCTTTTGGGGGAAGCTGTTCCCAGGGTGTGGCTCTGCCTGTTGCCTTGAGTTTAGCTGACAATAATTAAAGAAATGGCCATGTGCCTTCCCAGGGGGCCCTCTACAATGTTTCCCTCACCAAGCCATACATTCCATGAACTCGGTTTTACTCATCTCTGCAATAATGCTTAGAGTACTGCCTTGCATGTCTGGGACTCTCTACGAAAACCTGGCACTGGCTGCCCATGGCTCTCAGCCCTGACCTTTCCTGCTTTGGATCTGCTGCCCCAGGAAATGCAGTCTGGGAAGAAACCTCAAGAGTCCCTTTGGGTCATTTGGGAAGGGGCAGGTGAAATAAATGTCCCTTGTGTTCCGAATAAGGAACTACAGCCTCAGGAGGGAAACGGACAGGCCCGAGGTGGCCCAGCTGGCGGTGGGAAGGGAGTGTGGGGGAGGGCCTGGCATGGGGACCCTCTGTTCTTTGAATTATATTAAATTACAATTTGCCTCAACAACTATTGAGCTTACTGGAACAACTCTTTCCAGAAAACACTGGAAAGAACATCCGTAATAGCATTTGCAAGAAATGCATTAAAAGCCATTATTCATCCCTGGAAAGAGGCTCCGGCTGCCCAGAAGGGCCGGATTAAGTTTGCAGAGCGCAGGCGTAGAAAAAGCGACCTCGTCTTTTCCCCTGAAATGAAGCCGAGAGCCGACTGGCCCTCCACCCAGAGGCCTCCTCCTTCCATAGGCCAAAGAAGAGCATTGTAGGAAGTAAGTAATGAATATTTCTTTTTTTTTCTCTCTTAAAGCTGAAAGACGCTTTTTATCTTCAGGTTTCATCAGCTTATCTCACTTTTTTCTTACATTTCTTTTGCCCCGCAAAGATAGGTAGGGTCTACATTAGTCTTCCCAGACTGAGCCATCTCAGCCTGGTATTATAATAGAGTCCAAATTCCTTTGCTTTTATTCCATGTTACTATTTCCATAGGTGGCAGCTCCTATTAAATCCATAAATCAGTCATTGGCAGATGGTTGGGCTTTTATTTCTTGGTCATAAGATATATTATACTAATAACTATTAATTTCATTCACTTTATATTTTCATTGGGTATATTTATTTCAGCTCTGAGTCATAAGAAAATAATGTAGCAGATGACAGATACACAGATTTCATTGAGTGGGGCCAATCTAATACATATAGTAATAATTCTCTTTTGTAGACAATTTGAAGCCCATTTCTGTGAATATTTAATTCTAGAATGTTAAACCTAGAAAAAAAAAATGTCAGGATTCATCCTCTTCCACCATCTAATTCTCCAAAAGAGGACCCTGAGACTTGTGTGAAATTAGGAGCCTTGTGTGAAATTAGGCCTCATAGCAAAGTATTGTTAGAGGCAGGGCAGGAAATCGGATTTCTCCATTTCTAAGCAAGCTGTTTATGAGAGAACCAAAATGTTGTTCTATAAATATGTGTTACTAAGGCCTTGCACACAGTAGGCCTTCAATAAATATGTTTCCTGAGTACCTGATTTATAGTAATCATAAAGAATCTCTGGTGATGCCAAAACCAGTTTGGTTCAGTGAATAGAATGTCGGCTTGTAGATTGAGGGGTCCCAGGTTCGATTCTGGTCAAGGGCAGGTACTTTGGTTGTTGGCACATCCCCAGTACGGGTTGTGCAGGAGGCAGATGATTGATGCTTCTCTCTCATGGATGTTTCTGACTTTCTATCTCTCTCCCTTCCTCTCTGTAAAAAAATCAATAATATATATCTGGTGATAATAAGTAAATGGCGGGGGGGGGGGGGGGGGAGGCAAATCTGTGCCAAAAGATTCCATCCTCAAGGAAGTGGAGCCTAACTCCTACTCCTTCCCTGTGGGGAGCTCATGGTGATTATCTTCCAAAGAGGACAAGTGAAAGGGGAAGGGGGAGGAGTAACTTTACTGTGGAGAAGCTGACAACCGATACCTCAGCCAGTGGTCAAGGTCAACATCAACAGTGATAAGTCATTTCGTACCTGCAATAAGATGTCCTGAGAAAGATACTTCCTATCTGTCATCTTCCTTCCCCAAAAAACTCAAAACCCCAGTCTAATCATGAGAAAAGCATAAAGTAAATCTCAACTGAAGGACAGTCTACAAAATTCCTCACTAGTGCTCCTCAAAAGCCCCCAAACTAGGAAAGTCTGAGAAACTGTTACAGCCAAAAGGAGCCACAGAGATTGACAGCTAAATGAAATGGGGTCTGGTGGAATCCTGGAACAGAAAAAGAACAGCAGGAAACATTTAATGCGATCGGAATAAAGTAAGAACTTCCGTTAATAACTATAGTGTTGATGCTGGTTCATTCATTGTAACACATGCACCATATTAATAATGTAAGATGATTATAATAGGGGAAACCCTCGTATGAGTATATGAGAATTCTGTATACTACCTTCCCAATTGTGTAAATTCCAAACTGTTCTAAAAATTAAGATTTTTTTAAAAAATATATATTTTATTGATTTTTTTTACAGAGAGGAAGGGAGAAGGATAGAGAGTTGGAACATCGATGAGAGAGAAACATTGATCAGCCGCCTCCAGCACGCTCCCTACTTACTGAGGATGCGCCCGCAACCACAGTCCATGCCCTTGCCTGGACTCAAACCTGTGAACCTTGAGTCCACAGGCGGACTCTCTGTCCACTGAGCCACACTGGTCAGGGCAAAATTAAGATGATTTTTTAAAAATCATTGATGAAGGGGTCAGGAAAAAGAGCAAGTGTTCTCAGTTGCAGTCCACTGATATACTGGCTTGCTCCACAGCATCTATTTCATCCATCCCATCCCAAGAAGGAGTTCCCTTAGAGAAAAGAGGAAGAGGAGCTACTGTGCTTTAATCATCAGAGTTCCCTTCCCACTCAAATATGTGTGCTGTCTGTTCACACAAACCCTCCAGATGGGGCAGGAGATTAAGAAAACGGTGCCTGAGGACAGGGATCTGTTTTGTGTACTAAAGTTTCCCAAGTCTGTAGAGAGTGCCTGGAATCCAGTAAGCTCAACAAATATTTGTAAAATGAAAGCCTTAGGGTAAGAAATTACTTGTTAAAAACATCTATTATATGAAATAAGATATAAAGAGCTATAGCTCATTTTTCAAAATAAATATTCCCAAACTTAAATAGTAAAATGAATGTGATCACGCCAAAATAGTCCCCTTGGCAGGCATACACTTAATTCAATCCTGCTGTTACTCTGAATAATTTTAGGATTGTTCACTTGGAATCTTCAGCACTTCCAGGATCAAGTCCAAAACACGAAAAATGAGAACTTCATGATCTAGCCCTTCCAAGCTCTCGAGGCTCATTGCTATTCACCTCTCTCCCACCGTTTCCTCTAAAGCACTTCCCCTGAGACAAGGTCCTCCTGCCTGAAACTTTCTCCCATAATTCCTCCTTAACATCCTGGTTGAAGCAACACATTCTCTGAAAAACTCCTCCTTACCATCATACCACCACCATCCTAGAAGATTTAATCATATTTTTGGTCCTGCCTCTGCACCCTGTCATTGCCTTTATCATGATGATCTGTGTTTATGTGTTTATCTTCGTTTCCCATATTAACCTGTGAGGTTCTCAAAGGCAGGAGCCTGTATCACCCACCTCCATATCCGCAGCGACCTACAGAGCTGCTGACTCCATGAGTGCCTGTTGAGTGGCCAGGAAGAGAACAGTAATTAAGTCCAGAGTCATGTGACTTACTCCTTTCAGTAATCTCAGTGGTGGGAAATCTTAATGCTTTCAAGGTTAATATATGATTAGAAAGAGATCAAAGCCATTTAGTAATTATTGAGCAATGCTCTTTTACACAACACATCAATGTTTACAAATAATGAAAAGAATGTCCTTATGTACCATAAGGTAAATAAGTTCAAAAATTGTCTTAATATCTAATAACTAAATCTGTACCTACTATAAAATGCTTATATATATTGATCACAGAATGTAGTTATTGCAAGATTTACTCCTTCATTTATTCAACAAGGTACTTTTTTAAAAAATGGAATAAGAAATGACACTGAGTGCACTGAATGAGTAAGACCAGGTCTCTGTCCCCACCAAGCTCTTATTTAAGGAGTGAAGACAGATATACCTGGTTATCACACAAGTCAGACCGTGATAAAAGGTATAAACACTATAGGAACACAGATTCTGAAGTAGATCTTTTATTATTTGGCAATAATTTTATGTGTAGAATACAATATTGTTGACCATACAACATTATAAAGCAGATCTCTGGAATGTGCTCATTCTGCTTAATTGAAACTTTATATCTGTTAGTCAGAAATTCTTCATTTTCCTCTCTCACCAGCCTCTGCCACCACCACTCCACTCTTTAAGTCTATAAATTTGACTATTTTAGATAATCCATATAAGTGGAATCACGTAGTATTTGTCTTTCTGTGATTGGCTCATTTCAATATCCTCAAGGTTCATCCATGTTGTCACATATCACAGAATTTCTTTTTTCAGGTTGAATACTATTCCATTATACTTAAATCACATTTTATTTGCTCCCTCATCCATCAATGGACATTGAGGTTGTTTCTCAGCTCTTGTGACTTACGCTACAATGAACATGGGAGTAGTTCATTCTGACTGGGAAGGTACTAAGAAAACATACTTATGGCAGTGTTGTCTTCAGCCCTGTCCAGCTCTGGGTGGGCTGAAAAGCAAGGTTTAGGCCAGATTGTGATAACCTTTCAATGCTAGCCTACGATATCATTCTTAAAAAAAAAAAAAAAAAGTATAGTAATTGGAAGTTTCTAAGCTCAAGGCAATTACCAGGCCTATGTTTCAGAAAGATAACTCTATTGCCTGTAGGAAGGACAAACTGAGGGTGGTCAGGGTAAGGGATGAGACTGGAGAAGCATGAGAACAAGGAATACCAGTCAGCCAAGACATTCACATAGAACAGCGATTGTCATATTATTGGTCCCAAGACCCTTTTATCCTCTTAAAAATCACAGAGGATGCCAAAGAGCTTTAATGAATGTGTGTTATATCAATCTACATTTACTGTGTAATAAATTACAGTGGAGAACATTCTAAAACAGAAGAATGCATAAGCACAAATTCTGTTAGCCAGCAGAGATGTGACATCATCATAGTTTTTATAGCTTCTGGAAAATTTCACTTTCTTCTTAAAGATTGAGAGCAAAAGAAGAAAATAATGGAAAATAATGTTCTGTTATTACTATAAATATATTTTTACCTTAAAGATACCCTGAAATTATTTTTTAAATCCCAGTATCTTAAGAACATACTTCAGAACCACTGACCTGGGTAACAGGCTCAAGGCAGAGATAGCAGGGAAGAGAAGAATAGATTATACTTCAGGGGTAGACTCAGTCGGACTTGGTGACATTGAATTAGTGATGGGTCTTAGTGGGGTGGTTTGTGAGCAAATAAAGATGAGAAAAAAGCAAATGAAGGAGACTCATATTTTTAACTTGGAATACTGTGTGAAGGGTGATTCTCCCAACCCTTCCCACACTTATGTATGCAATTAATAAAATAGAATTTTAATAGGCTCACATTATACTCACATACTTTAAAAGTGTCAATTTTTTTATATCCCTATTGAGAAACTTAAGCAAACTCATGCCATTCTACCCATAGAGATTCTATGAATCTATTTCTCCTGCCAACATAGTACCAAGTATAATAAAGACTGTATAAATGTTTGATGAACAAATGGACTTTGACTAAACTAATTGGGTCTAGTAAATAATTTTCTAAGCCCTCAGATGAAAAACATAAAAGTGAAAATGTCCACTCTTGAACAATGCATCACCTTTTAAATATTTATTGAAATCATTTTCATAAGGGCCCAGCCTTCAATTCTGCTAGTCCAAGAGCAATAGTACTAAGCTGGCCTTACCCTAAGAACGCCCATCATTAACTGGTCTTTCTTTAAATAGAGTATGCTCACTTAACTGGTTTTCATTAACAAAGTCTCACCATAAAACAACAAGATAAAAGTCAACATTTTATTTCCTGACCTACTAAATCAATCTCTGACGATTCTGACTGAACCTGAACTTGTTTTTAAATTATAATATTCCAAAGTCTTTTTCAAGCCCACATTCCACTTCTCTTCCCACCTCTGTTCCACGCCTCCCCCCCCCCCCCCCATTAACCTCATAAACATGTTTCGTTTGCCATTTGATCTTAATTGGCCACTTCATTCCATTATTTCTGTCCTGTAACGAACCCGGATACACTCCGAGAATACTACACTATACATTGGGACATGATACAGAACTAGCACATTTTTAAAATTTAGAAAGTTGTTGCTCTGACATTACGAAACCTTAGCACGCATTCGGCTATGTCCCTCTCTAACCTCCATGGGCTGTTTGTGCCGTGTCCAGGTGGTCTTATCATTTCCTGATCATCTTGTGCACATCATGCTTCTGTCCCTTTTCTCTCGCTGTTCCCTTCATCTGGTTTGCTTTTCACTCTTGTTTCCTTTACTTCAAGATAACAATTCCATTGTTTCTTCCTACTGGATGCCCTCTCCAGTCCCTCTGGCTCTTCTCCAGTCATTTCAGTCTGTATCCCATGGCTCATTAGGCTGTGGGCTACTTTTATTCATAATATCATGTGCATAATCAGTTCTTCATCACTGTTGCTTGAGTGAGATTGAGCACCCAACAAGCATAGAAAAATAACCTTTTCCTTCAGCACATGTACAGGAGTTTCTCCAAATCCCTAGCTCACATTTTATCTTTCTTTGTTTTCTCTGAAGCATTTAGCACATATTCCCAAGTATGTCATTATATCTTAAGAATCATCGAATGTCCAAGTCATCATCCCAGCATAGGTAGTAAAGAAGCTTTGAACTGGAGGAAAAATAGATGAGATGATATCCAGAACAACGAGTGTGCTAAGCATGGCTCTCCAAGTACTTTCTACAGTGGCATTTCTCTCACCCTCTGTCCAAGCACTGTGTACCTTGGTTTATGAATGAACTTATGATGTCTACTACTGACTGCAAGAATACAGCTTGTCTGAATTCACCTCTGGTCCTGAGTTACTTCCCAAATCTGAACTGTCCTTCCACCATTCCTTCACATTTTCCCTTGAAACCAAGTTCATATGGCTCCAACTTTCCTTGACCAGAATGAGAAAAATGTTAGCCCTGGAATGTCTATAGTTCACACCCTTAATTAACAAATGGGGGACTGAGGCAATTTAGACGAGGTGACTTGTCTAAGACCACACAGCTTCCCTGAAACCCAGATTTATTGGATGTGTAACTCTACCCCCTTCCATCATCCCCAGATTAATCTTTACTCACCTTGCTCTTCCCGCAGCCACTCTATCAGGTGGGAAGTTTTTCATGAGGGATAGAAATTTGTGATTCCCAGTCACTGGTAAGATTGTGGAAAAGAACTGTAGGGGCCAGTGTGATAAAATGGAAAATCTATGGCATTTGGAATTAAACATAGACTCGAATGCAGGCTCTACCACATTCTAGCTGTATGGCTGTGGACAAATAATGTAACTCTCTGAGCCTTAATTTCCTCATCAGTAAAACAGGACTCAGCATGAATGGGGCCCAGTCGATGCCAGGAGGGTGGACTGGCCATGAGAAGATGGACACTGACCACAGCAGCCTGTCTAAGTGAGGACCAGTTCCTGATACTGGATGGCCTAGAGAGGTCAGATAACATCTGTATGGCTCTCTTTCCATTCTAAATAGTTTCTTGACTCTGGGATCCAGGGTGGTGTCTATTAAAGCAACACATCGGCATGTTTTCAAGAAGGGAAATGTTTATGCTGCCTTTGAATGGTCATTTAAAAAAAAGTCTCCAAAATATAAAATAATAACAACAAAAACTTTAGCTTTCTGTCAAAATGACTTCAACGGTCTTCAATAATTCTAAACTCTAAAACTTGACCTTATGCTCAAGGGCATCAACCTCCCAATGCAGCGATTTTGGTCTTCTTACCCTGACCACAGGCTGTGTTTCCTTCTTGACCAGATATGATATCCTGTAACCCTTACCTCTGGGTCATTATGCATGGAATTCAACTTTTTTTACCATTTCAAAGCAGACCTCAACATAAAGCCTGTTCACTGAACTCTGGGCAAGAGTATCTCATACATTAACCTTTTGAAAAAAAAGATACTCCCTTTTATTAAAACCCAGAAAAGGGAGCTCTAAATATGCTGCATATTTTATGTGTCCAGGCTGGACTCAGAAATGGGAAGAGATGAAATGAATGTCTCTTTTCTTAAATACCTCTCATACTTTGAATTATGGCATTGAGCATGAAGCTGTTTTGGCATTTTATAAAATTACTAGAGGCCCGGTGCAGGAAATTTGCTGGTCCATCAGTCCAGCCTGCACCCTCTTGGCAGACCGGAACCCATCAGGAGATGTCTGCCTGCTGGGGGAATCAGGCCTAAGCCAGCAGTCAGACACCCCTCTCACAGTCCGGGGCTCTCGCAGGACCCCTCAATCCTTATGCCCCACCTGCAGCAGAGGTGGGAGAGGCTCCCACCACTGCTGCTGTGCTCACTGTGAGCCCGGGCTTCTAGCTGAGTGGCGCTCCCTCTGTGGGAGCACACTGACCGCCAGGGGAAAGCTCCTGCACTGAGCATCTGCTCCCTGGTGATCAGTGCGCATCATAGCAACCAGTCATTCCACCTGGTTGATTTACATAGTAGACTTTTATTATATAGGATTAGTTGTGTGTTTTTTAAAGGCACCCTGTTTAGTTTTAAACAAAATGGGTTGTTATTTTTATCTCCAACTAGCCTCCACTTCCCCAAAACTTCCCAAAAGCAGTTCAGGAGATGATGTGCAATTTGATCTTAGGTTTCCTAAATTAGCCATAAAGTTCACAAAAGTCAGTCAGTTCTCCCTTTTCTCTTGATTTATAGACATAGCTGTGTGCAGATTAGCTTCCCTGATTGGCAGTCATTTCTTTGTGATTTATTACTATTCATTGCTCCCTGCCCAGCTTCCTTGGCATCTGGAGTGGATGCTGCTGGCACCCTGTTCTGTCCCTTTTCCAGTGGGTGGCACCACCACCCAGCTGCACAAGGCTGGTGGCTGGCAGCTCACAGGTGCCATCTTCTTGGGAGAACTGTTCTCACTGAGATCTGCTAGGAGGTCATGCCTCCCATCCCTCCCAGCTGGGGCGGTGCAAAGCCACTGGCTGAGTGAAAAGGCACAGTCCCATTGCCTTGTGCTCCGAACTGCCCTTGGGGTTCATGGAAAGCCACGTCTTTGTGCCTGGCCTGCATGGCTCAGTGGTTGAGCATCTACCGATGAACCAGCAGGTCATGGTTCGATTCCCGGCCAGGGCACATGCCCAGGTAGTAGGCTTCCTGCAGCTGATCAATGATTATCTCTCATCATTGATGTTTCTGTCTTTCTCTCCCTCTCCATTCGTCTCTGAAATCAATAAAAACAAAACAAGCAAACCAAAAAAGCCATCTTTGCTTATTTTCTTGCCATTTACTTACTCCCTTATCAGTTTCTCCCTCAGTTAATCACTTACACTCCCTAAGTCACTCTCATTTCAGGCCTGGGACAATACCCTTGGAAATCCTCATGAGCAGCATTGACATAATTACACATGCATTTATAGCTGATATGTACACTTATATCATGTGTATAATTTCATATAAATTTCATGCATTTCATAGCTGATTAAAACCTAGAATTTTTTTTAATGACAAATTATTACAATGAAACAACTGGCTCACTAACCTCCATACTCAGGTATGATGAAATCCAAAATGTTGTTCAGATTAGCGGCAGGAGCCAGTGCTCCGAGCGGAGAAACCAGGATAAAACGCAGTTGTTAGGCCCGGCATACGTGGGGCAGGGGGCCACGTTAAATACACATTTAACAACTGTTGTTGTTTTTTGGCAGAAATTTACTTGATCGGCACCCAATTGAAGAATGGAAGTGACTGATAACTGAATTATTATTAAAATGTTTTTGCAACTGTTAGAGAATAGAAATTTTTGAGCATGCTTCCTCCTAGTTGACTTAGCCTTGAATCCCAGCTGCACCTCACAAAATAGCCTTGCAAGAGAGAACACTGCCAGCTTTTCTGAAGACCCTGTAAATAACATGGTCATCAATAACATGACCCTGACATTACTTAAGAAAAACTGTTTTGTCTTAAATTGCTTGCTCTGCAAAAACAAGATGTGGTAAATGTGCTTAAAAGCGGTCCTGCACAAAGGATCGGGCTGCTCTCTGGACTCCCTGCACGGAGAAAGGCAGAGCAGTCGCCGGCCAACTAATAAAGATTCCCTGAATTTTAATCTGGTCTGGACTCCAGTGGTCAATCACTCGCATTTGCTCCACAACACAACATTTATGCAATTTTTTGGATCCCAGAATACCCACTTAACATGGAGGGGTAACTATGCAGGCTTGAGGAATAGCAAGAAGGCAGTTCAGACCACACTATAACAATCAACTGGCCTTGCCCATTCCCAAATGATGCCTGACTCCACTGTCCTGAACCACAGCCCCAAGCGAAGGATGGACCCTGTTGGGGTGTGAAAGAACCCTGTCTCTGAATGCACCTGGAGGACAGCTCTGAGAGCTGTGTGAAATAATAATAAAATACACAAAACATGTATCGATATCTTCTTAAGCTTTCTGACATCTTAATAGATTAATACAGTGAAATAAGAAATAAAGAAAATGACTGGCATTTTGGTCAATTAATATAGAATCTATTTTTTATTCATGGGATAAGTTGGGGTTTTCCTTCTCTCAGGGGAATTTATTTGATAGCATGATCTTGGTCCAGAATAATTGCATGTAAATAGGATTTTAGAGATAAGTAAGCAAATGACATCCTTTCCATCTGTGGATTCAAGCTATAATACCAAACACCCAAAGGAAAACACGCTACATCACTTTCCGTGAGGAATGCAAGCGAATGATAGGAATAAAGTTTAATCATCTCTGCAATATATAAAGAGGTTAACCCTATTTCAAGCACTGTACAAGCTCCAACCATAAAACAAATCATATTTAAAAATAAATATTCACGATGGGGAGGCCTAAAGAGCATGTCTACATTTAAAAAAGGAGTCAGTCCAGGAAAATATATACTTTTTCCAATGAGGTTGCCATTGTTCAAACAATTTAGGAGACCTTACTCTAAAAGCACCTTCACGAACTACAGCTTAATTCTTTTTTAAAAACATTTTTTACTTTTTAATTACAGTTGACACACAAATAGTATATTAGTTTTAGGTGTTCACCCCAAATTAGACATTCTATAACTTATTAAGTGATCATGCCAATCAATCTCACACCCCTCTGACACTATACAGAATTATTAGGATAATAATTCATTGCACCAGTGGGGTCCAGCCAGCCCAGCCCCAGTTGGCAGATCAGGGCCAGGCCTGTCTAGAGGAGGAGACAGTGGGAGGTTTGCTGGGCCAACTGGGGAGGGGCCGAGGGCAATTGGCCAGCAGGCCCCCATATTGGGTGTGGAGGCCAATTGGGGATGGGGCCGGCTGTGGGGAAGGGCTATGAATGTAGTTGGGGTGGGCTGAGTTGTGGATCAGTGGCCGGGGAAGGGGCCATGGGAGATTGGCCAGCTGCCCTGCCTTCAGTGGGGTAGGAGAGGCTGATCAAGGTGGGGCTGGTCAGGGAGAAGGGCTGTGGACCAATTGGGGTGGTGGGGACCCATCGGGGGCAGGGCCATCCTGGGGGAGGGGCCAGGGAGCTCAGGGTGGAAAGAGGCCAATCAGGGGCGGGACCAGATGGGGGTAGGGGCCACGAGAGATTGGCCAGCCAGCCCAACCTGTGGATCAGGCCAGTTGGCTGGTTGCAGTGGGCATCACAGCAACCGGTTGTTTCAGTCATTATGGCGCTACAGTCACTGGCTTTTTATATCCTATCTAATAAAAGTAATATGCAAATTGACTGTACCTTCAAACAAGCCACGCCCACAGTCACACCCATCAGCCAATCAGGAGCAGATTATGCAAATAAACCCCAACCAAGATGGCTGCAGCCACTGAGAGCAGGAGGGAGGCTTGGGTTTCCCTGGCAATAGAGAAAGCCAAGCTTTCTGCCTGTCATTGCCAGCCTAGGCCTCCATTCAATGCTACAAAGTTTCAATCATAAAAGATACATAATTCAAACAGAAATGGCAGCCACAGAGCTGGAGAGAGCAGAGGCTAGGGTTGCCCGGGTGATGGAGGAAGCCAAGCTTCTACAGCCTTAGCATCTAGGTCTCCACTCCAGGCAACAAAGTTTCAATTATATTGCCACCACGGATCCAGCAGAAGGCTTGGCTCTGCTCCAGGCTACAAAGTTTCAATTGTAGACATAGATTAATCCCATAGACCAAGCCTCTGCTTGGGTCACTGGGGGGCATGGCCGGCCAGCAAACCATCATAGGGCCCTCGTCCAGGCCACCCCAGACCCCAAGGGAACCCCCACCCTGATCCGGGACACCCTTTAGGGCAAACCAGCTGGCCCTCACCCATGCACCAGGCCTCTATCCTATCTAATAAAAGAGTAATATGCAGATTGACTATCACGCTAACACACAAGAGGACTTCCCCCAGGTGGTCAAAGATCCTGTCACCATGTGGACACAAGATGGCCACCACAAGATGGCCAGCAGGGGAGGGCCATTGGGAAGTTCCAGGCCCTGTAAGGGAGAGGAGTTGTGGGCTATCAGGCCAGCAGGGGAGGGCAGTTGGGAGTGACCAGGCCAGCAGAGGAGGAAAGTTGGGGGCAAACAGGCTGGCAGGGGAGCAGTTAGACATCAATTAGGTTGGCAGGGTAGTGGTTAGGGGCAATCAGGGAGGCAGGCAGGTGAGTGGTTTGGAGCCAGCAGTCCTGGGTTGTCAGAAGGATTCCAACTGCCCGTTTATTGATCCTACCGGGATCAGGCCTAAACAGGCAGTCAGACATCCCTCGAGGAGTCCCAGATTGGAGAGGGTACATGAATTTCAGGCACCGGGCCTCTAGTATATAGATAAGATGCCATACCAAAACCAGTTTGGCTCAGTAGATAGAGTGTTGGCCTGTGGACTGAAGGGTCCCGGGTTCGATTCCAGTCAAGAGCATGTACCATGACTGTGCGCACATCCCCAGTAGGGAGTATGCAAGAGGCAGCTGATCGATGTCTCTCTCTCATCGATGTTTCTGACTTTCTATCCATCTCCCTTCCTCTCTGTAAAAAATCAATAAAATATATTTTTAAAAAGAAAAAATATATATAGAGATAAGATGCCACCAATGGAAACAAGTGTCTCTGTCTCAGGGATATGAGCCTCAGAACCCATGAGATGTGGTCAGAGTGTCTGAGAGGACTTCCAGCTGGCCAGCTCCGTGGCTGCTTCTACATTCCACGCGGCCCCAGCTGGGAAAGCTCCCCAACACGCAGCTGCAAAGGTGACCCCTGAGCTTCAGGTGCAGCACCGTGAGGAGGGGGCAGTCCCCCCGGAGGACCACGTTTTATATGAGGTGAAGAAAATGCGGAAGAATGTGGGAAATGCTGAGCAAGCGTAAATGGTTCCTCAGGAAGGTGTTAAAAAAACAACTCGAGGGAATGCTGACATTCAGAAGGCTTTTTCCATCTGTGGAAAGAGTTCATTGTTCCCGTCCAGAGCGAACAACCACTCCAGAGGGAAGAACTCCCAAACTTCCCCTTCCCTGTCGCCCTCTGGGCTCGGGCCACTCCGGATTTGGACTGCAGCCACGTGTTCTGCAACCCGGGCTGGCTGGTCTGCAGGGTCCCAGGGCCGAGACACCCTGGAGCGAACATTAACGATGCGACTGGGATGGTGCGCCCAAAGGCCAGACCCCTTTGTAACCATGTCTGTTTCCACGCCAGTTCAACAAGTGTCAGTCCAAGGAGCTGGACGAGGTACCGGGCGTTGTTCTTTACAAACGGGCCCAGGTGCAGAGCGCCGTGCCCTCAGGGGTGAGAAAAAGCCTCAGCGTTGGCATCCACCTGGAACTCCATTTCGTGCAGGGGATGGAGGGAATGTGAACTGACAAAGAGTGGGGGAGGGAAAGAGGGGAAGAAGAAGGAGGAGGTTTCATCCGCCAACAGTCCAATTTTCTCCGCGTTTTGGATTGTTCCAAAAAGATCTTCACACTGACGTGCAGGTAAGCCTGCCTCTGGTAGTCCACGGTAACCCATTCGTCGGAAATTTGAGAGAAACTGAATAAGTGGTCCTAGGTTTCTTTCCATCTCACACTCTTCCCAGCCTGCAGGTGTGACGGTCTAATTTGTAAATGTGCATCACACTTCCTATATAAGATTGTGACTTTTGGCCCTAACGGGTTTGGCGCAGTGGATTCAAGGATCCCAGGTTCAATTCCGGTCAAGGGCATGTACCTTGGTTGTGGGCACGTACTCAATAGGGAGTGTGCAGAAGACAGCTGATCAATGTTTCTCTCTCATTGATGTTTCTAACTCTCTCTCCCCCTCCCTTCCTCTCTGTAAAAAATCGATAAAAATACATTTTTAAAAATATGACTTTTGGGAGAACCAAGATGGCAGCATAGGTAAAACATCTATCTTGCCGTCATACACAGCAATTTTAAAACTACAACTTAATGAAAGAACAAACACCATCCAGAATCACTGGAAAGCTGGCTGAGTGAAAATTCCACAAATAAAAGTGAAGATAAGACACAGTGACTCGGAGGAGCGGCGGCGGACAGCATTGAAGATATGCGCGGAGAGAGGTTTGGAGCGTGTGCCAGCGGATAGGGGGGGCGGCTGAAAACCGGCCAGTTTTCTTGAATGGGGGAGACAAAGACATCCCACTGGACTGATTCTCCAGCTCTGGGCAAAGTCCAGGGAACGCACAATCATACACTGACTGAAATAAGCATACACTGACTGAAATAAGAACTGGACAGTGGGAAGGCACGCCGAAACTCGGGTGCTGCAGGGGTCTGCCCGCTTGTGGAGAAGGCAAGCTTGTGCAGAGTGCACATGAACTTGGGAACAACGCAGCTGCCTGTCTGCGCAGAGAGCGCTCGTGACTTGCTCTTTCATTCGGGAAACCATCAGACTGCTTTGTTTTACGACCCTGGGTGAGACATTGGGTGTGCAGACTCATTTGGGGAGAGTCTGAATTCCCTGGCAGCCGGTGGAGCTCTGCAGCGGCTCTCTCTCAGAGGTGCTGGAGGCCATTGCCCCGGGCACAGAGTCCCTGGAGCCGAATAGGGTGGAGCTAACACTGTCTGCTTGGCCCTGAGACTCTGCCCATCCAACCTGAGCACAGCTGAACTTCACAGACAATTGGCCTGGAGGTCAACCCCTCCAAGTGTTAACAATGATTAACCTGAGCTTAACTTCAGCAAGACTGTGCAACCCATATCCATCTCAGGTAACTGGGGAGGCTGAGCCACTGTCCCTTGTAAGGCGTCTACCACACAAAGCTAATTGACCAACTTAGGGAAGCAGCCACCATGCAGAGACATGGAAAGTAATCAGATATGAAAGAAATGGAGGGAAAAAAACGACTGGACATGGAATTCAAAACCACAGTTATGGGGCTTCTCAAGAGGCTCCTAGAAAAGGTCGAGACCTATAAGGAAATAAGCAAGACCTACAAGGAAATGAACAAGACCCTCAAGGATATGAAGGAGACCTGCAAGGAAATGATCAAGACCAAAGTGGAAATTAATGAGTCCTACAAGGAAATGAACGAGACCTACACGGATATGAATGAGACTCTCAAGGATATGAAAAAGGACCAACCAGAAATTAAGCATACACTGACTGAAATAAAAAATATTATACAAAGACCTAAAAGTACTCTAGAGCACCCCAAGAACCAAGTTAAAGATTTGAAATACAAAGAGGTAAAATCCACTCAGCTGGAAAAGCAAGAAACCGAAAGAATCCAAAAAATTGCAGATAGTGTAAGGGGCCTCTGGGACAAACTCAAGCATAACAACATCCAAATTATAGGGGTGCCAGAAAAAGAGAGAGACCAAGACAATGAAAACCTATTTGAAGAAATAGTGACTGAAAACTTCCCACACCTGGTGAAAGAAATTGACTTAGGAGTCCAAGAAGCGCACCGAACCCCAATATATAGGAGCCCTAAGAGGACCACACCAAGGCACATCATAATTAAAATGCCACGAGCAAAAGACAAAGAGAGAATATTAAAAGCAGCAAAAGAAAAACAGTTAGTTATCTATAAGGGAGCACCCATATGATTGTCAGCAGATTTCTCAACAGAAATAATGCAGGCCAGACAGGAGTGGCAAGAAATATTCAAAGTGATGAATAGCAAGAATCTACAACCAAGATTACTCTATCCAGCAAAGCTATCATTCAGAATTGAAGGTCAGATAAAGTGATTCACAGATAAGAAAAAGCTAAAGGAGTTCACCACCACCAAACCAATATTATATGAAATGCTGAAAGATATTCTTTAAGAAGAGGAAGAAGAAAAAGATAAAAGTGTAAATTATGAACACCAAATACACATCTATCAACAAATGAATCTAAAAATCAAGTGAATTAATAAGCTGATGAACAGAATGAACTGGTGAATGTAACAGAATCCCGGACATAGAGAGGGAATGAACTGACAATTCTTGGGGAGAAAGGGGGTGTGGGAAGTGCAGCAAGAGACTGGACAAAAATCATGCAACTATAGAAGAGGACAGTGGAGGAGGGTAAGGAGGAAGGCTGGGATGGGTACCAGGTGGAGGGGAGCTATAGGGGGAAAAAGGGGAACAATGTAATTAATAAACTGAACAATAAAGATTATAAAAAAATATGACTTTTGAATCCACCTCAGCTGGTGTGGAAGCCTTTTTGCATGAAGTTGAAAGTTCTGAGCAAGCCCCTGAGTAAATCTACTGCTCTTTTTTTTGCAGAGGAATGGGATATCATTCAAGAATGATCATATCATAATATGAAATCTGGAAAATGAACAGCAGCATAACATGATTTTTAAAATTGGGGTAGGAAAAAAATGTATCTTATTTTTATCCACTTAGAAGTAACTTCAATTTAGAACAATCAACAATTGTATTTCAGTAGTTATTTAATAATGATGCTCCTACACTATTGCAAGGAATTCTAAATTGTTTAATATCTCCCACTTATGATTTGGGTCCAGTGTTACTTGAGTTAGACCATTGGACAGCTGGGTCTTGAAAATCCTGTATACAAGGCTTTAAAAAAAAATAAGTTTGGCATCTATTACAGAAAAATGAGTGGTGATCTAGCAGGAGATTATCTCAGAACATCATTTAGCTAACTCAACTTTTCCTTTTTTTTCTCCTATATTTTTAAAAGGCAAATTCCATAATGTAGAAATGTCTGTGTTTGGTTACCTAGCCTTTCATAACGAAGCCGTTAATGTCAATGTTAAAGGATTTGTATTGCATTTTTTGTTGTCTGCAAAATGAGTTGGTAATGTATTGAAATCTGTCAGCTCTACCTTATTACCTTTCAAGCTTGATGACCTCATGGCAATGAACTTGAAGTCTTCCCGGCTACCTCCACTTTTCCTGGTATTTTTCACCACAGTTGCACATCCTTTTGTCTAAGGACCTAAAAGATAGCATTGATGAAGCATATGACATCATGTAACCTATGGTGTTTTGGTTTTTCTGTCGTCCTTAAATATAAATCCTGGCAAAAACCAGTCTGGTTCTGTGCTAAGTGGGTAGCATCGGAGTTCCCCAGCCTTACACATTCTTGCAGTCTCCACAAACAGCTCCTCCTCTCCAATAACAAGTTCACCTCCAGTGTTTACGCTAGTGTGTTTGGCCAACTAATACTTCTTTTAATGAGAATTCCGTTCCCTGCCAGAAGTCCCATTTGGATCATTTCGTTTTCCTTTGTTGATCATATCAAGCAAATCACTACAAATAATAATACTATCATAACATAGCTCTTTCCAGGAAATGGCATCTTGCCGATGGCATCTAAGACTGGATATGATTAAAATCTGACTTGCTTTTTCATTCGGTTTGCAGTACAGTTTAACACCCCTTGACGAGAGACAACATGGGGGGTTTCTCTGGCTCGTGCTCAGCATTTCAGGTTGGCGGTCGGATGAAAGCTCCGATAGAACTCTTTCCCAGTATTTGTTGTATACGCTTCGATTCCTGTGCTGTGCTGACGCAGGCAGTTTTACAAGATCCCTCTGTGGAAACAGGCCATTAAGGCAGTCCAGAATGAAATAGAGAAAATAATGATTTCATTTGTTTTTCATTTTCTGAACACGTATCATCCAAATAACTTTACTACCCCTTTGTGACAAATGAATGCAAAAAAAAAAAAAATGCCAAACAATGCAAACACATGTAAAAAGTTGAATTCTGAAATAAAAGCAT
Organism: Antrozous pallidus; assembly: GCA_027563665.1. Taxonomy (NCBI): domain Eukaryota; kingdom Metazoa; phylum Chordata; class Mammalia; order Chiroptera; family Vespertilionidae; genus Antrozous; species Antrozous pallidus. The sequence continues at coordinate 98,012,263 of CM050517.1, forward strand.
TTGCCTCCATCTTATGGTTCATCTATTCTTGTCCCATCTATTCTGATGCCCCCCGAATCACACAGGAAGAGGGCCTCCTGAATTAATGGAGGAAACAGGGCTGGTCTGAATGAACTATACAGCTTCCTAATGTAATACTAGTTTCCAGCAGAACTTCGGAGAGCACACTTAGTAAATGACTTCTCCAGAAAAATGGCAAAAACTACTTCTTTGGCAGTAGATGGATAACAATTTTTTAAAATGTAGAATCTTAGTGCAAAATGCTTAATCTTAATGTCAGTATGTATTTGACTAAAACTGAAAATACCCCATTAGCCAAAACCAGTTTGGCTCAGTGGATAGAGCGCTGGCCTGCAGACTGAAAAGGTCCCAGGTTCGATTCCGGTCAAGGGCATGTATCTTGGTTGTGGGCACATACCCAGTAGGGGGTGTACAAGAGACAGCTGATCGATGTTTCTCTCTCATCGATGTTTCTAACTTTCTATCACTCTCTCTTCCTCTCTGTAAAAAAAATCAATAAAATACATTTTTTTAAATAAAAGTTTTTTAAAAAAGAAAGAAAATACCCAATTAAAAATAACTATAAGAATTTCTATTTCGCTTAAGCAGAAGCCTGACAAAGGGTTGATTTCACAAGTCATCAATGTAAAAACCCTTAGTCAACAACAACTATCAAATATGCCATTCATTCATTCTTTCACTCATGCCTTTAAATATTTCCTGGGCCTCCTTTAGGCTGGCATAAGGTCAGAGAGCTAGTGAGTGAGGAAGCTGGCCCTGACCCCAGCCAGACCGGCTCCACCACCCCATCTGCTCCTCAAAGTCTAAGTAGAGCCTCTGAGGCCCTGAGCTGGTGGCCTGTATCCCAACTGCCAGGAACCAATAAAAACACACATGTGACCCTTGTGCTGTCTGAAGCTTACAGACGGCCAATTCTGCAACATGGGAAGGAAGAGCAAATGCTGATTTAAAAAAAAATACAGATACCGTTCTAAAGACCATGAAGAAATACAGGTAAGAAGTGATATAAGTGAAGGACCCAAACATGGGGGAAAACATCCTAATTATTCTTAATTAGTATTAAGAATAATAGTTTTTAATAATTATTAAGCCAAGCAAGATTAGGTCATCTTTTTTTTTCTAGGGGTTAGAGATACACAGATATAAATATTGGAGACCAGAGCCTTGTTTTTTGTCTCGCCCCTTCGCCCTTTGCCCTGAATTTTTTAGCTATTTCAGTTTATTCTATCTAATAAAAATTAATATGCAAATTGTCCATCACTCCAACACACAAGATGGGTGCCCCCATGTGGTCAAAGATCCTGCTCCCATGTGGACACAAGATGGCCACCACAAGATGGCCAGCAGGGAGGGCCATTGGGAGGTTCCAGGCCTGCAAGGGAGGGCAGTTGTGGGCAATCAGGCCAGCAGAGGAGGGCAGTTAGGGTGACCAGGCCAGCAGAGGAGGGAAGTTGGGGGTGGCCGTGCCTGCAGGGAAGAACAGTTGGGGGGGGACCCAGTTAGACATCAGGGAAATGGTTAGGGGGTGATCAGGCTGGCAGGCAGAAGTGGTTAGGGGCAATCAGGAAGGCAGGCAGGCGAGCAGTTGAGAGCCAGCAGTCCTGGATTGTGAGAGGGATGTCTGACTTCCCATTTAGGCCCAATCCTACCAGTATCATGCCTAAACAGGCAGTCGGACACCCCTCAAAGGGTACCAGATTGGAGGGGGTACAGGCTGAGCTGAGGGACACCCCCCCCCAGGTACTAATTACATACACTGGCCTCTAGTGCTCCAATAATAGCAAAGAAGACCCTATTGCCAATGTTACATTAATCAACCCTAAGGAATAGTGACTAGAATATCTTATGTTGTTCTCAAATATAGAGAAAAAGGATTTGTGTTATTCCAAATTACTTGAATTTATATATCCAGTATCCAGTACAACATTTACAATATAGTATTCATATACTTTGATAATACAAGGGAGATAAAGGAAATTTTAAACCTCTTAGCAATAGAACCCTGTTACATTCACTAAGGACATCAAATCACAGGAGCAAACGTTTGAAGGAAAAGTGAATGTCTTCTTTGATAAAAATATATAACTAGGAATCTAACATATATAAATATGCAGTACTTTTCCTACAGGATAAAATCTGGCTTGGTAAAACCCAGAATGTGAATTTAAAAGGACACATGTAGCAGGTGCTTGCTCAGCTAAGTTGGGAACGAGAGAAGAAAAAAAAAAAAACTAGGAACACAGCTCAGAGAAGAATTTTGCACTCATATTTCCTTTTCCATATTTTGCACACAATCGATCCTCAGTTTCCTTAAATGCCATCACTCTATTTAATGAAGAAATGATAGAGAAAGAGCAAGTCATGAAGCAAGTGGCACAATAGTTTTCATTTGATTTTTTAAACCACCCCCCGCCCCCCACAGTTAACTCTAAAGGCCGGTTTGATTTAAAGCCTAGAGCCAAGGACTTCTTGAGATGTTTCCTTTTTAGAAGAAAAAAAAAGCCAGAATGAATAATAAGAATTTGTGGCAGATTCTAAACATAAAGCCTTCTTGAATTCAATTACATATTTCCACCTGTTTTGTTCTCTTCCTCTCAAGTCCAGTTTCTTTTATAATTCCACAAATATGAATTTCCCTGAATTTGCCCTTTGACAGCTTTTCAATAGGCAATGTGGAGAACTGACATTATTTTTCTAAAAAAAACAGGGCAAAGGCATCACACTCATCTCTGACTGTTTCTGATAACTTGTTTTTCATTTATAAGGATAAAGATTCAGAAAGGAAGTTTTGGTGGCTGGGAGAGGCAATGTCGTTTCTGTTTAAACCGATTTTCATTAAGAAAACTTCATACTACCCAGCCTGTGTGTCTCGGTGGTTGAGCATCAAGCCATGAACCAAAAGGTCACCAGTTCAATTCCCCATCAGGGTACATACCTGGATTGCAAGCTCAATCCCCAGTAAGGGGTGTGCTAGAGGCAGCCGATCGATGTTTCTCTGTCATCAATGTTTCTATCTCTCTATTCTTCTCCCTTCCTTTCTCTCTAATATCAATTTTTAAGAACATATTTTAAAAAAAAGAAGAAAGAAAATTTCATGCTGAGTTAAACCAGCTGATTACCCGATTCCTGGAGTGGTTGTATTTGGAAAGCCACTGCTGCCTTCCATGAGTTGAAACTCAAAAGGTCAAAATTATACTCAGAAAAACTCTAGTGTTTTTTTTAATAATTATAATCATCCATAGACATAACCTCTTTGTAGTAAACAGGGAGTACTTTCTGAGAAACTGTGGACCATGTACATAGTCTTCACCTTGTAAGACCACTCTTGTTTGTCCTCAAATGACTTAGTTGAGCTTTCAAGGCTACCGCTAAATATCTTCCTGATTTTGAATCTTATTTCACATATTTTCCTGATGAGGCAACATCTTTTACTTTCTCTTAGGAAGAATGTTGAAGTAAATGATTTTTATCATCTCTCCTTACTTTCTGTACTTTCATAAACCCATAAATACTTGGTTTTAAAGATATGTGCTAGGAATGTTAAGTCTGTAGACACGTTCTCTGATCTCATTGAGCCTTGATTTCTTACTCAGCAAAACGAGATTAGCTGGAGATGATCTCTAAATTAACTTTCTATGGTTAAATTGAACTGATGATGAAAGCTTAACCGTGTTCACCATCTGTGCTTCACTTCAGGTCCACACTGTAACATGAACATGGTCAACATCCAGGTCACTTGAAACTGGAAATAAATCCAAGAAATTATACTCAGTTGAATTGTCCTTTTTTTCCCCCTTTAAATTCTTCAATCAGGTCTACTAAAGGTTACCAAAACAATCAAACTTACAGTTTTTCTTCTACCTTCGGTCCTGAAATCTGTACGTTGAATTTTTCTACCTTCCCTCTTTGTGCCCCTGTATTGTTGAGGTTACAAAATGACCTCTTTCACATGGAAAAAGATCCAAAAAGACATCCTTAAGAATCACTTAACCCAATATTAAACACTGAGTCTTTTGCACACAAAAAAAAGTGTTTGTTTTTGAGAGCTACAAATAAGTTCAGCTTCAAATTGTGCAAAATAAATATTTATCATGTTTTAAGTGAAATAATTAAGATTTCTTTAATGCTATAATAGACAGCTTATACTACGGAAAACAACAGTCAGACTGTTAACACTCTACAAGGTAGTTCTTTGATGTTTCATGACTTTCTTGGGCACACATTTATTTCTGTTATGATTTAATTGCTTTTCCTCCAAGGAGCTATTGTTGGTTAACCATTAATATTCTCATTGCCATGAAGTTAAATTAGTAACTAACTTCATGACAATGAGCATATCAATAGCAAAGTCATCATCTAACACTGTAACAAATATAAAGTAGAATAAGTTCTAGTTTTACTTACCCCAAAATAAGTTCTAGGTGGATCAAAGATTTAAATGTAAATAAAGAGAAGAAAAAGAGAGAGAGCCTTGGGGGGTGGGGGCGGTGCCCGGGAGGACTCATACTGGAGAAAGCCTTTTTAAATATGACTCTAAATATGGCAAGCATGAAATAAAGAATTGCTATATTTGGACACAAAAAAAAAACCCCACAATGATAAACTGGAAAATACTTGCAATTTCTATCACTGACAAAGGGCTAATTTCTGTAACATATAGATATCCTAGAATCAATAAGACAAAGGATAACAAACCAATAGAACAATGTATGAAAGATATAACCAGATAGGTCACAGAAAGGGAAATAAAATAGCCTTTTAACTTATGAAAAGGTATTTTACCTCATTTGAAATAAAGGAAATGCTAATTCAAACTTTACTGAGATACTTTATTCAACGGTCATATTTATGAAAATGAAAAATTGCATGATTCAGTATGTTGGTATATTCTCATACATTACTGATTGCATTATAATTGATGCCTCTGGAAGAGTTTAGTGATAACTACTAACATTTAAAATATTCATACTTTGCCCTACTGAGTTTGGCTCAGTGGATAGAGCATCAACCTGCAGAATGAAGAGTCCCAGGTTCAATTCTGGTCAAGGGCACATGTCCAAATTGCAGACACTAACCCCAGTGTGGAGGCGGGGTGTGCAGGAGGCAACTGATCAATGCTTCTCTCTCGTTATTGATGTTTCTCTCTCTCTCTCTTCCCCTCTCCCTTCCTCTCTGAAATCAATAAGAAATTCATATATTTTAATCTAACCAATTACACACACATAGTGATAGCAAATTGATTACAAGGCACATATTAGGAAGTGTTCATATTTAATAATATTGAAATTACTTCCACAGTAATAGAAGTACAATAGAAGCTCCTCTCTCTCTCTCTCTCTCTCTCTCTCTCTCTCTCTCTCTCTCTCTCTCTCTCAAGCTATTGTAAGCAAAAAATTAAATTAAAATGTATGCATTTTATTTATGGAACACAAAGAAACAGAATTGAAACTTCAGCAGCTTAGGGGAGCAGATTTCAGGGTTTTCCTTGCTTCTTTCACCATAAGATTCCTTCCTTCATCAGTTCTGATTTGAAAATTCCTAGTAACTGTCCAAGTCTGCAACAGAGACTCACACACAGAGTTGCTTCCTAATCTGGAAGGCTTCTCTGTGCCTTTGGCTGGAAAGAACGCAGGGAATCAAAGCATTTCCTAAACAATGAAAGCCAAGATAAATCTACTCCTTCTAAGAAACAAGAGAACTGAAATTTCCACTGGGATCCAGCTCAACACAGCTGATTAGCATTGCTTTCATGCTAAGTTTCTGCTTTGTTAGTATTTCAGGGTAGGGGTTAGGAGAGGTGAGTGCATTAGCCATTATACCGAACTTGAACATTCACCAAAGAGCAATTAACTTGTGTTTTACTTCTTCAACTGCCCTTTGTCCTTCTTAATGGTCAGTATTTAGTATCCTATCTTGGGCCAAAATCTTTGTTTGCTTTTCACATTTTTCCAGTTTGACAGTAAGCGGCTAATTCTAGAACAAACCAGACCACCCACCAACCACCAACTGTCGTATTTTATGTTGTGTTTCTAATCCATCTTCAGTAGCATTTCGATCCTGCTAATGAAAACACTCAAGTTTCTCATAGTTGTTCTTTCTATTTAGCATGTAACCTAAGTGGGCAAGACTGGGAAGCTAAGAAAATTCCAGAAGACATCATATGTTCTTTGGAAGGGAATCTAACCTTGTTCATGCATCCAATACCAGGCAATTAAGACCTGTATCTTTTTTTCAATGAAGCCAAGCCGAGCCACAGGTTCTGGCTGGCTCCCGCGTTACATTTACTGTACATGCGTTGTTTTCATCTTGTGTGTCTGCTCTCTCTTCTCTTCCCCTGGCCATTTACCCCAAAGTACCTACCTGTACTATCCAACCTCAGATGCCAGCAGTCACCTGTGCTCCATTTGAACCTTCTTTCCTCCCTTTGTGACTTTAATTCCCCCATCACCTTGAACTCCAGGTTCACTTCTTTTTGTGACGCAGGTCTCAAATTTCTGGGTTCCAAGCTGGCTTTTTAGTCTTCTACTTGCTCATTTCCCCTTCTACCTATCTCCAAGTGCCTCTCTGGCTTGTTAGACCACTGCTTGCCTTTACTCTTCCTCACTCTACACTTTCCCTTTAATTTTGTTGTCCTCCACTGTCCCAGTGAGATTACCCTTGTGCCATTCTTGTCATTGGATGACCAGGGAATCAGGAAATATTCATCCCAGAACTTGTTTCAACAGGGACATCCTAAATTCCACTTTACACTGGATTCTCTGTTCACTGAGGTTCAGTATAAGTGTCGTATTCACTATGTTATCCCCAGCTGCCAACAACGTGTCCAACATGTGAGATTCTCAATCAACGAATGTTCACTGAGTACATTCTTAAGACAGTAATAAAAATTACTTCTACCATTTGTCCACATAATTACATGAATCATTTCGCTCTGTGAGCAACATGTGGGTTACCTTCTCTCATGTTCATTTCCCTTCTTTGAGGGCATCACTACATTGGGCAGCACCAGATACACACACAGTGGCTACATGGACTCAGCTAGACCTCCTTAAATGGCCTTCAGTGAGAAAACTGTCTTGTGAATCCATGAAGCTAATCTCTGAGGTTACGATGAAAGTCTAAGATCACCAAATTAATAGCAGGCAAGAAAATTCAAGACTGCTCAGAAAACTGGCTTAAAGAGAATCAAGAAGTTAAAAAAAAATTACAATTGGTCTGGGATGCTGTGAGAGTAATCATTCCCTAAAACCTCTATTTTCTTACCCCAGCTTTCATAAGATTCTAAACCTTGCTATCGAACACTCTAAGACAAAGATGTATTAGTAAGTGCATTGCTATAGAAAGGATTTTTAATAAAATATATGGTAATTTGATAAGACTTATCAAAACAGCATAAATAATAGGATTCTGTTCCTATAAAAATGTAGAGAGAGAGAGAGAAATATCTGGAAGATTTTTAAATTAATACATAAAACCCATACAGTAATGTGCACAAATCTTGTACAGCTGATGAATTTTCACTTTGTATATACACTCACATGACTAACCATACAGAAATATAGGACATTTCCAAGACTCCAAAAGGCTCCCTCTAGCTCTTCTCTCTTTCCCCAAACATTTAGTAGTTATCCTTTTGGAGGGATTAAAGGTGATTGTTGAACTTTCTTTTTCATACTGTGTTTTGTTTTGTTTTGTTTTTTGCTAGTGTTTTCTACATTAATATCACCTATATCATCAGAAAAATACTAATGTCATTTTCATTGCAGACCTGTTGAGCAGCAGAAATACTAATAAACTAATCTCAAGGAAGGGGACTTAAGGCACCTGAATTCCTGAGTCCAGCATTTACCTTGTTTTAACATTCAACTCCTTTATTATCTTTATTTTTCTTATTTAAAAAAAATATATTTTTTTATTGATTTTGAAGAGGAAGGAAGAGGGAAAGAGAAATAGAAACATTGATAATGAAAGAGAATCACTGATCAGCTGTCCCCTGCATGCCCCCACTGGGGATCAAGCCCACAACCCAGGTACGTGCCCTGACTGGGAATCGAACCATGGCCTCCTGGTTCATAGGTTGATGCTCAACCACTGAGCCACGCTGGCTGGGCTTTCTTATTTTTCTTTGCCTATATTTTTGCTTTTCTTTCTTTCTCTCCTTAAAACCTTTCTTTTCTTTCTAACCGCCTAATCTGTTCACGTGCGCAGGGAAAGGCGTCCGTGTTTCCTGCGCCTCCTGGACATGTGTGGGCTACACACACAGAGTGTGGGCATCCCCTCCGAAACCCATACATGAAATCCTAATGCTCATGTGATGGTGTTTGGAGGTGGGGCTTTGGGGTGATTGAGTCATGAGGGCCGAGCCCTTATGAATGGGATTCTTGCCATAACAGAAACCTCAGAAAGTGACCTTGACCCCTCCACCATGGGAAAAGATGACTCTCAACAGGCACTGAATCTGGTAGAAACTTGACCTCTGACCTCCCAGCAACTGTGAGAAATAAATCCCTGTTGTGTATAAGCCACCCAGTCTGTGGTATTTTCTTACAGCAGCCTGAACAGACTGAGACAGGCGGCCATCTAAACCCAAAGCGGAATGACACCCATCAAGAAAGACACAGAATCAGAGAGAAAAGGGGATCAAAACATAAGGTTTATCACTGTGAAAGGCGAACTGAGGAAGGCAGCCTGGGTCTGCAGCCAGGATCCGCAACCCTGAGGCGCACACACCCACCAGCCCAGCTCCCTGTGATGACAGCCCCCGCCCCCACCTCCTCCAGGAAGCGCTGCACGGGTGAGAGTTAAAGGCATACAGCCTCAGGACCCAGCTCCAAGAGATGGGAAACTACATACCCAGTGCTCGGTGCTTCCTACCCATCTTGCCAAGCAGGAAAGTCACCCAGGGGAGGGGGAAGAGAGCAGAGCAGCAGTCATCCTGCTAATGTTCCCACCAAGGACTGGAGTGGGAGTTTCCTTTATAGAAACATGAGGATTCAGCAGCCTGATCCCTCCGGCACGCTGGGTACTCGGCTGATGGAAGGAGCCTGGAGGGGCTCCATAAATCTAGATTCTTGTTTCTCTGTCCTGTCTTTCACTATCAGGGTGTTTTTGTTTGTTTTAGATATATTTGTATTGATTTCAGAGAGGAAAGGCGGGGGGAGAAACATCCATGATGAGAGAGAATCATTGATGGTCTGCCTCCTGCACGCCTCACACTGGGGATCGAACCCACATCTTGGGCCTGCACCCTGACCGGGAATCGATCCTGGTTCACAGGTTGACATTCAACCACCGAGCCACGCCAGCCATGCTCTCTCAGGTGGTGTTTTTTAAAAATATCTATTTTATTGATTTTTTTTTTTTTCACAGAGAGGAAGGGAGAGGGATAGAAAGTGAGAAACACCGATGAGAGAGAAACATCCATCAGCTGCCTCTTGCACACCTCCTACTGGGGATGTGCCTGCAACCAAGGTACATGCCCTTGACCGGAATCGAACCTGGGATCTTTCAGTCCACAGGCCAATGCTGTATCCACTGAGTCAAGCTGGTTTTGGCTCTATCAGGTTTTTTAAAGCAAGTTTATAAGTAAATTTAAAAAGCCAACAAATGAGTTTCATGAGATAAATAAGCAACTTTACAGAATTATCTGGAAGCTTATCCATGATGGGTCGGACACCAGGTTGAAACCCTCTGAACATCTCTGCATTATTGCAAAGACAAAACAAAGAGAAACCGGCTTCCTCGGCGCGGTAACCGATCCCCTGGGTGCCTGGACACCCAAACGCCGCTTCGTCTCGTTGTCACGACTCAGGATGAGGAGTCCCCAGAGATTCCGTGTCCAGTGCAGTTGGCAGGGGATGAAGCGCTGCGTCCGCAGTTCCCACCACACCCGTTTGTGTGACCTGTGAGACACATTCCAACAGTTCTGGCCCCGTTTCCTGAAAGGATGTTCTCCACTTTCCAGCAACTCTGCTGGCTTCAAATTGGCCTCGGCCCTCAACTTCGGAGTGTGAGGATCCTGAAAAGGAAACCAGGTTTGTTTGTTTCTCCAAGTAAAAATCTCCAGGGTGGGGTGGGAAGGGGCAAGGTTTACAGGATAATGACTCCCTTTCCTTCAAGACTTCTCCGAAAGAGGTCATGCAGATTTATGTGTTTATTAGGTAAGTTAACTTCTTTTTCCTGGCTTATGGCAGCCCTATAGGGATGCAAAAGTTGGGCAGTGAAGAAAGGGGGAAAGTGGGTTTATTTGCTTAAAGAATACCTTTCAGGATTTCATGTAATACTGGTTTGGTGGTGATGAACTCCTTTAGCTTTTTCTTGTCTGTGTAGCTCTTTATCTGAACTTCAATTCTGAATGATAGCCTTGCTGGGTAGAATAATCTTGGTTATAGGTTCTTGCTGTTCATCACTTTGAATATTTTTTGCCACTCCCATCTGTCTTACATAGTTTCTGTTGATAAATCAGCTGACAGTTGTGTAGGTACTCCCTTGTAGGTAAGCAACTGTTTTTCTCTTGCTGCTTTCAAGATTCTGTCTTTTGCCCTTGGCATTTTAATTATGATGTGTCTTGGTGTGGTCCTCTTTGGATTCCTCTTGTTTGGGGTTCTGTGCACTTCCTGGATTTGTAAGTCTATGTCTCTCACCAGTTAGGAAAAGTTTTCTGTCATTATTTCTTATAATAGGTTTTCAATATTTTGCTCTCTTCTTCTGGCACCCCCATAATTCGGATGTTGGTACACTTAAAGTTGTCCCAGAGGTTCCTAACACTATCTTCATATTTTTGGATTCTTTTTTCTTTTTGTTTTTCTGGTTGGGTGTTTTTTGTCTCCTTATATTTCCGATCTTTGGTTTGAAGAAGAAAAAGGTAAAGATAAAAACTATGAACAACAAAATTACAACAAATAGTTACCTACCAACAAATGAGTCTAAAAATCAAGTGAATGAAAAATCTGATGAGCAGAATGGACTGATGAATAGAATAGAATCAGGGACACAGAAAGGCAGTGGACTGACAGTTCTCAGGGGGAAGAGGGTGTGAGGGGTGTGGGAAGAGATTGGACAAAAATCTTACATGGATAGATGAAGACAATGGCAGGGGGTAAGGGAATGGGGAGGATGAGGGATCAGGTGGAAGGGAGCTATAGGGGGGAAAAAAGAGGAACACCTGTAATAATCTGAACAATAAAGATTTTTTTTTTTAAGTGGATTCATTTGCAATGCCCTGTTGGAGGAGAGCTGTCCAATTCCCTGGGCCAGAAAGAGGAACACGTGAGTCCTAGAGCAAAAGCAGCCTGAATCATCATTGGAGGCAGAAATAAAAGTGAAATTGTCCTGCTTCAGGACATCATGAGAAGACAGGGATCTTTGGAAACACAATAATGCTGGGGAAAATAGAAGGCAAAAGTGGAAGAGCAAATTTGAACTGGATCGAGCCCATAAAAGAAGCCCGAGGCATGAGTCTGTAGAAGCTGAGCAGGGCTCCTGGGGAAAGGCTACTACGGACATCACGTATTAGCTTTGTTACCAGGCACTTGGGCAGTTTTGATGCTAATACAAATAATATTCTTACTTACAATTTTTAATTTTATTTTTGCTGTCCCTAGAAACACAAGTGATTTCTGTATGTTGGTCTTATATAACAGCAACTTAATAAATGCAGCTATTGGTTCTAACAGTTCAATTACAGAGCTGTTTAACCTGCCATGTAAATCATCGTGTCACTCACGGGTAGTGAGAATTTTGTATCTTCCCTTTTGGTCATTGTAACTTGCTAAATTATATCCTTCCAAAGTTCATATGTTGATATCTTAACCCCCAGGACCTCAAAATGTAGCTGTATTTGGAGATAGGTCTGTTAATCTGATATGACTGCTTAGAACAGTGGTCGGCAAACTCATTAGCCAACAAAGCCAAATATCAACAATACAACGACTTAAACTTCTTTTGAGAGCCGAAAACGGACTTCTGTGCATGGGCCACGAAGTTTCAATCGCACTGTACCTGCACGCCCGCACGTGGTATTTTGTGGAAGAGCCACACTCAAGGGGCCAAAGAGCCAAATGTGGCTCTCGAGCTGCAGTTTGCCGACCACTGGCTTAGAAGAAGAAGAGATTAGGACACAAACACACGTGGGCAGAAGATTGTGTGAAGACACAGGGAGACGATGACCATCTACAAGCCAAAGAGGGAAACCAACCCTGCTGATAGCTTGACCTTGAATTCCTAACTTCCAGGAATTTGAGTAAATAAATGTCTGTGGTTTGAGCTACCCCATCTGTGATATTACATATGGCAGCCCCAGGAAACGAATACAGTCATTCTGCTTCAGAACTCACAGTTATTGAATGATGCACTATCTGCCGAGCATTGGACTAAACACTCTTCATAACCATATCTTCTATTTCTCAGAGTTTTCAAAAATACATGTCGTATTGTCTCAATGTTACAAACCATCCAACAGACCCTGCGAACAGACATCACACCCAAATCCACACGACCCTGCGCCTTGCTTCTCTACCTTCCCAGAAGCGTGGGAACATTTGTACCTTCAGCTGCTTTCCTTTCATTTAAATGAAAAATAAATTAAATTTTTTCTCAATGGGGAAGATACATTTACATCATAGAGACCATCTCTGGTCCAGTCCTAGCACCCAGCGCTACAAGGTTTAACCAGTATCTCAGAGTGAAGTATCAGGTATGATGCACATTTCCAAAGGGTTTCACAAAGGAAAAAAATAAAACGGGCATATAACTCTTGAACCCCTCACCTCACTGAGAATATAAAAGGGTCAGAAGAGAGTAGATGGAAAGATTCTAGATTGAAAGGTTCCCCACCACACCCTGAGGCATTGCCAGGAGGTGAGGGGGGTCCCTCTCCCTGGGACTCTCTCAGCTTGTGGGGAACAGTGGATTGTTTGTTCTCTGGTTCTCAGCTAAGATCTCCGATATGAGAAAGCAGGGACAGCCAGCAATGGATGGGCAGGCCAAAAGGGCTCTGAACCCAAACCTAAATGGAGCCACTTGAACACGTGGCTGGCGCTGCCACCCAGAGGCACTGCCTGGCAGGTTTTGTGCCTCACATCTCTGGAATGTTAGAACAGAACAAGATGACCCTTGGACTGGGCCTGAGGCAAAATTGTGTCCCAAAGAAACTTGTTTGCAAAGAAAACAAGAAAGCAGTGATTGTGACTCCTGGAATGGTGGCTACAAGACTGAAAATTAAAAACAATGTGTTTAATGAATGTCACTGTGTTCCGTTATCTACACCTACAGAAACACTGCCCCCCTGTGGATGGAATTCTGCCCTTTTTCTTTCTCATCAGCACCCACTGCCTTTGTCTCCCAGTCAGACCGCTCTTTGGGCTTCTGCCTGAGCCACTGGTTCCAGAATGGCCCTTCTTGCTGATGTCAAACAAATGTGTGTTGCCTCTGCCTCGGGGAGGCCTTCATTTGGGGCTAACAGGAGTGATGGCCGCGTCAGGCCACCCACAGCCGCAGGATCTGTGGGCGCAGAGATGAGCCAATGCCTCCTAAGAGGGGGTTATGCTAGGTCCTGTCCAAAGGGGCAAACTACAGAGGCAAAGAGGCCTGCACAAAGAAACTTGGATGTGATCACCCAAGTTCTAACTGCTGAGGGCATCAGCGACCAGCTGGACTGAACTGTATTCTTCTCTGTGTGCAAGTTGCGGGGCGGAGGGGGGGTAAGCCGAGCTCACCCAAAAAGTCAGTAAGTCAGCCTGAAACACCTGCAGGCCCAGGAAATGCCAGGCCGCCTCAGGACAGCACCAGAAAAAGAAAGGACTTTCCTGGGCTGGAATTCCTCCATCCCTGTTGTCCAGCAGAAAAGAAGAAGAAAAAAGGGAGTGGGGGTGGGAGCAAAAAAGTCCTTTTAGGCTTCTCCCAACCCACTCATCCCCACCCGCTCTGGGCTTAGCTGGGGGAGGGAAGTAGATGCCTCAAGCTTAAATCAGTTTGGACATTTTCACTAAATCTTGATTCTTTGTAACACCTAACTGGAAAAGTAATCTGGGCGGAGGAAGTAGTGATCCCATTCAATAAATCTAACAGATTTAAAAGCTAATTAGAAACTGCAATGAGGAACCATCGTAACGGCCATCATAAAAAAGAGACTACCAAGTGCTGAGGATGTGGGGAAACAGGAATCCTCGTATTCCTGGCAGGAATAAAAACGGTACAGCCATGTGTAGACCAGTGTAGCAGAGTCTTAAAAAGATAAACATAAACTTAGTCCAGCAATTCCACAACCCAAGAAAGATGAAAACATGTTCATTCAAAGATTACTACATGAATATTCATGGCAGCTCTCCAATAACAGGAAACAATCCCAATGTTGATCCACTGATGAATGATAATTAAAATGTGCTTCATCCATACAACGGGATACAATTCAGCAATACCAGTAAAAAGAAGCGAGCTACTGTTACATGCTACAACACTGGTCAGCATTATACCCAAAACATTACACAAATTATAAAAAGTGAGATGCAAAAGACTACATATTGTTTGATGCCATCTAAATGAAATGCCCAAAAAGGGAAAAAAAAATCTGTAGATTTGTAGATTTGGGTTACCTGGGATTGAGTGTGGGAATAGGATTGACTCCAGTCATAGGAAAATTTGTTGTGATGATGGAATATTCTAAAACTGTTGTGGTGATGGTTTCACAATTCTATAAACTTTAAATCATAAAATTATAGCTCAGTGTAAGTATACATTTTCTTACAATGAGGGACTATTATGGTATTTAAATTTATTCTATCTAATAAAAGAGTAATAATATGCAAATTAACCATCACTCCGCTATACCCACAAGCCATGCCCACCAGCCAATCAGGAGCAAGTGTGCAAATTAACACAACCAAGATGGCTGCAGCCACGGAGAGAGCAGGAGGCTTGGGTTTCCTCAGCAATGGAGGAAGCCAAGCTTTCCACACACCTTGGCCAGATCAGGCCTCCACTCAAAGCTATAAGGTTTCAATTATCCTAAGATGTAATATACAAATTGACCATCATTCCAATAAACAAGATGGTTGTCCCCATCTGGTCAAAGATGGCCACCCCCATGTGGACACAAGATGGCCGCCACAAGATGGCCAGCAGGGGAGGGCAGTTGGGGGCAACCAGGCCTGCAGGGGAGGGCAGTTGGGGGCAATCAGGCCAGCAGGGGAGCAGTTAGGTGTTGATCAGGCTGTCAGGGGAGTGGTTCGGGGGTGATCAGGCTGGTAGGCAGGTGAGCAGTTGGGAGACAGCAGTCCTCAATTGTGAGAGGGATGTCCCAGGTTGGAGAGGGTGCAGGCTGGGCTGAGGGACAGACACACATACACACACCTGTGCACAAATTCAATAAAACAAACAAACAAAAAAACAATATGGGATCAGAGGTAGGGATATATAGATAAAGCAAGTTTGGCAATATATTGATAATTTTTGAAGCTGGGCAATGGATAATGAGATTTTACTATACTATTCCCTCTACTTTTATGTATGTTTAAAATTTTTCCACAGGAAAAGATTTTTAAAAGGCAATGAGAGATTAAATTAAAATTGCTTTAGAAAGACATACTCTTTCAAGTATTCACTATAACTCAGTCATTACACTTACATTAAAGGTGGCAGTATTCAACAGAAAACTGGCCAAGGAGATGCAATGGACTGATGTGTTGGCTAGATCTGTACTTACAGGTTGCATCCAACAACTTTAATCGGCCTAATGCAACTCAGAAATCAGGGTGTCCAGAAACCGTAAAGCTAAAAGAGACTCAGAGAGGTCACCAGCTGACCTCTGCTTCTGAAATGGTCTCACACAACAAGGCTATCTTTTTCTTTTAAAATACTTAGAAATGTACGTAGGGAGAGACTCAAAATCCCTTTGCTACTTTAAGTCCACACAGTCTGGCTACGTTAATGAACACCTTCCTGTGCTCTGCTGGCAGCCAAGTCCCACAGCGAGTATTTGGAAGCCAGAAGTAGGTTATGCATCCATTCTATGTCTGGCTTTTAATATAGAGAACGAGCTAATGAAGGAGAAATTACTGAGCAATTAAACATGTGTTACTAGAGAGGTTTTAAGGGGCTTTGTTTTTAAGGTGTGAGAATACTCAACTGGCCCATGGAACAGGTGTCCCTGATCCATAGGTTGGCATCTGGAGGGTTTGCCATGAAATAGTTGGCAGGGAGGTAGCACCATCTGTGGATATATAAAAAAATGGTTAAGTCTTTCCAAACGCTTGTTAAAGAGTCGTGTTAAAATTGAAGCCACAAGTTCAGTGGGACAATTACCAAATTGTGTTTATACAACACATCTTCCTTGGAAACAGTCTATTTGTATAGACTAAGCTGTATACACACACACACACACACACACACACACACACACACACACACACAAATCTGTTATGTTATACATAATACATACAATTGATAGAATATATAAAAATTGATATGTTTGCAGCCCTGCAGATATCTGAAATGTCTCCACCTTTACTCTCTTCTACTACTTTGAAACAATTACGTGGGGCCCCTTAGAATCTGTTCCTCTGACTTTCTGGAAGTTTCTAATCTTGATAGTTATCCTCCTGCTGTAGGCTGCCAGGTTTGAAGGGATTGCTGATAAATTGTGTCGAGTATATTAAAACTTTCTTTCCAAAACAAATTAAACATTGACAAATAGACATTCCCATTGCCATCGCAATCCTTGTGAACAGTGATATGCTCCTTTTGCATTCTGAATAAATCCTCTGGCCTATTGCCATGCATAAACATCTAAACACCAGGATGCCTGGGCCTCTTACTTGAGGTCAGTAAGTAAGTACAAGGAGGGAAGAAAATGCATCGTCACTGTTCACAATGACCTAGAAGTCAATGTTTTGATTCAAATTTTTTCCTCACCCTTTCAAGGTTCCTAAAAACTCAATGCTTCTAAAATCAGATAACACAGATTTCGTTTCTGTGCTAAAAATAGATTAAAAGTGGGCAGTCCCCACCGTGAGCACAGAAAGTCCTCCAGTGCTTTCCTGGAAGATTTTAGCTCTTACACAAAACAAGTTCTTTGTTAAAGCCTTTTTAAAGTTAGTAATTCCTGTCCTTCAAATCAAGGGGCACTAAATTTATTATTAGTTTTGAAAGAAAATATTATGAAAGAGTCAGAGTTCATATACTACTCAAAAGTTCAGGCATCTTTCCTATTCACGAAACTTACCACATGGAATCCTTCCAAGATGCTATCTAGAGTTTTTGGACCCAACTTGCTAAACACTGTCTGAGAGCTTGTAATTGTGAACATTCTTGATCCTTCTGTTCGGTCAGCCACTCTGTTTCGTTCAGGAAGAACCTATTTGAAATAGTCAATGGAAGAGATAACAGGGAGTGCTGTTTTCCACAAACCAGAAATGGGAGGTGTGGGTTGGGTGTCTTGTGACAATAAGAAAGAAGCAAGCATGGGCGAAGAGTAGCCTACCCTTGGGAGAAAACCCCCCTTACTTTGCAGACACTGCTGCTCAGGAGGCCGAGCCTTGCTCTGCCCTGAAAATCCAGGTCCATAAGTGCTCAGGCCCATTCGTCTCCAGAGCAGGTGAGACCGTTCTTTGTGGAATAGGAAGAAAATATCAGACTGCCTGTTTCGGGCTTTAGTCTCTCTTTTTGTAAATGTTGTCTGATATACGCCATTAATAGCAGTGATTTATAACTAAGTGCATATATAAATGCAGGCGAAAGTCAATAAATCATGTGTTTTACCAACAGAACTGAGAAATTAAAGAAGTTTGGGGTCTGCTATTCTAAGAAGCCATAGCCAATAAATGGGAATTGTTGTAAAGAAAAGAACTAATTGCCATCACTACTCTGGAGTTTCCCTAATATACTGCAGCATCTTTCATGCAAACACACACACACACACACACACACAGTCACAAATAAAATAAATCTTGATTTACTGCTTTACTTCCTGGTCAAAAAAAGGAGTTTCCCTCCCCTTATGCTCATGTACCAGTATAACAGTAACCATGTTAAAATTCTGTTTTTATCCCAATCTTGAATCAGACTTCTCATTTAGTGACAGACTCTCTAGACACTTATATCATCCACCTCACTGGGGAAACAGATTTGATTGACAGAGTTGTACTTTCCGATATCTACCAGGGTCTCATCTATGTGTACCGGATGGTGATAGCCATTAGTGCTAGTCACGGAATATTCCATCCTCTGACTCTGGGCACGAGGTACAACTGTGCATCCTGTTCCCATTAAGTGTGGGGACAGTGGACACTGAGCGATGTCACCTCTAGTCTGGAGCATCTGATTGGCAGTTTGAGAGCTTCTGGGATGCTCTCTTTTCTCCCTCTACCATGTGACCTACCCCCATCAGCCGAATATCGGAATGACCACTGTGAACACAGCTGTCTGCCGACCGCTCGGATATGGAGTTCCGTGAGAAATAACCCTTTGTTGTTTTAAGCCGCTGAGATTTGAAAGTTGGTTGCACCTGAGCATGACCCGGTCTGCCCTATGACATCGTTAGGAGCACCCCACATCCACTCAGAACCCAACAGATCACATGTCAAAGTTCTGGTTAACAAGTCATTGTATATTGCAAGAGTTCCAGCTTTAGTGTCAAATGACAGGAAGTTCTCCATTAATAAATTCCCTGAAGAGATTGGCCCTGCCTATTCCTGTAGTTTTGAAAGGGGAATTTCACCCTTTGAAGTTTCAAAGGGGAGCCTCTGACACCAGGGTCTGCTCAGAGGGCAAAAAGCAGGAAATCATCCCATTTGATGAAATTTTCAACCTTGAGCCCTCGCCTCCTGCGGTGAGAGCTGATGAGATTTGCAGACCTGGTTAGTCTGCCAATGTGTCCTTACTCTCTAAGCAAAAGGAGAATTAATCTGATAGAATCAACCCCCCCCCCAAAAAAAAGAAGTCCATTTATATTTCCTAGAGGATTAGTGTCCAAATACAGGGTGGGGCAAAAGTAAGTAGGCTTACAGTGGTTCATATAGGAAAAAATACAATAACCCGATATAGTAAAAGGGTAATATGCAAACTGACCCTAACGGTGGAACGACCAGAACGACCGCTGGACCGGTCACTATGAGGCGCATTGACCATCTCACAGACCCTTTCCCCGGCCAACAGGCTCTGACGGCCTGATAGTGAATGGGGAACTGGGAGTGGGTGGCGGGGGACATGGGCAGTGCCAGGCCAAGGCCGCTGCCCTGCTGGTAACCCCACACACAGAGGGAGACCCGTGGAGGGGGCAGGGCCGTGAGCGGGCAGGAACAGCCCACCTCTTGGACCCTCCCCCTGGCAGTCAGGCATCGATCGTCTGATGGTGAGCTGGAAACTGGGGGTGGGAGGGCAGGGATGGCTACAGACAGCCGGGGAAGATGGCCCTGATCGCAGGGCAGGCCTAGGGACCGTATCCATGCATGAATTTTATGTGCCAGGCCTCTAGTTAATGAATAAACTCTGTTTTTTGCATATTCACAACTGTAAACCTATTTTCCCTCACCCTGTATTATAGTTGGGAGTATGCAAAACACAGAGTTCATTCTTGTCTCATTATTTATAGTTATTGTGTTATTTTCCTTACAAACCCCCGTGGACCTACTTTTGCCCCACCCTGTGTGTTCTCATGCTGTTTTATTGTCCTTATACAGGACTATATTCTTTCCCTCCAGTAGATTATGAAAGGAGGGAGCTTTGCTAGGCTGTTTCCAAGCCTCACGCAGGCCCAGGAGCAGGCAGCATGGTGCACAGGGTAGGACATGAACTCGACCATTGGTGTTCAAGTCATAACTCTGCCCCTAACCAGTGGTGTGATTGGGGGTTACCTCACCTCTACCAGACTGTTTCCTCCCAGTAAAATGTTCATAATTGTGAACAATCACCTCACTCAGGGACCGTCAGTTTCTGAACAGACATTGCTCTGAAAATGAGTGAATAGTTGAGTTACTTTGGCAGAATGATTATCTGCTTGGGAAAGTTATGATGAATCAACACAGACTTACTGTCTTATCACATGTTTAGCCAGATTGTTTCAGACTCTGCTTTACAGCTGCTGGTGTTTTATTTTTTTCTCTCTAATTTTTCCCAAGTCCATTTACAGAACCAGAAACACTCCTGTCACAAAACAGGAGAGACCAAGTCGGGGCAGAATGGTCTGCTTCCTCCTCTCGCCCTCCTCCTTGGGCCCTTCGTTTCCTTTGACTCCATCTCCAGTGCCTGTGCTCACCTGCAGCTTTGGTTTCCTCTGCTCCTGTCCATTACCTCTTACACCTCAGGATGTGGGTTTCTGTCTTTTTTTATTTTAATATATTTTTACTAGAGGCTCAGTGCATGAATTTGTGCAGAAGGGGCCCCTCAGCCTGGCCCGCAGGATTGTGCTAAAACTGGCTCTCTGACATCTCCCAAGGGGTCCCAGATTGTAAGAGGGCCCAGGCCAGGCTGAGGAACCCAACCAGTGCACATTTGGGGCCAGGGAGGGATGTGGGAGGTTGACCAGCCAGGGAGGGACCCTGGGGAGGGCTCCAGGGCATGTCCAGCCCCTCCCACTCAGTCCTAATTGGCCAGACCCCAGTAGCAAGCTAACATACCAGTCAGTACACATCATAGTGAGCAATTGAGTGGCCTTAGCATATCATTGGCACATTACCCTTTTGATTGGTTGAACAGCTGACTGGACAACTGGACACTTAACATATTAGGCTTTTATTATATAGGACTAGAGGCACAATGCACGAAATTCATGCTAGGGGCTTGGCCCTCACAGCAATGGCTTAGTCCAGAAGGTCGTCCGGACTGTCATTCTGCTGTTTGGTCTAATTAGCATATTAGCTCTTTATAATATAGAATTGATTTCAGAGAGGAAGGGAGAGGGATAGAAACATCAATGCTGAAAGAAAATCATTGATCAGCTGCCTCCTGCACACCCCACACTGGGGTTCACCCGACACTGGGGAACCAGCCTACAACCTAGGCATGTGCCATGACCAGGAATCGAACCCTGACCTCCTGGTTCATGGATCGATGCTCAACCACTAAGCCACGGTGACTGGGAGGGTTTCTGTCTTTACCAACTCGCCAGGCAGCTGACCTGGTAAAATCCCGTGTGTGATAAAGACCCCCATCATGGCCTGTCCCCAGCTGCATTCTGAACCAAAGACACTATGGTTCAGGTTTGGGAACGGATGAGAGGGGGGCAGTGCATTGAGAAAGGGTAACTTGAGTCACATTCTGCACACAATTGTGTTCACAGCCCGTACACAGGGGAACACTGAGGTCATGGCCAAAGACACTGGCCAGGCCAGTGTGAGACCTGAGATAGAAGTCCGGCCCCGGACCCCAAACCAGAGCAGGGGGAATGTTCTGCACCCATCGCTGACGGAAACCAAAAGGATAGTTTGGAGAACTTTTTACTTCTCTGAGTCAAGAAAGGAAAAAAATCATGCTTCTTGTTTGGGTTTTTTTTTTTCTATAAATGTTGAAAAATATGAGTGGTGTCCGCCTGCCGAAGGAAGCTGGTGGGATTTATGTTGCTAGTCCTGAGCCCCACAGTGTCGAAGGCTCTGCAGGAAATGCTGCCGGGTAGGGGTGTGAGTGTGTGTGTGTGTGTGTGTGTGTGTGTGTGTGTGATTTTCTGAATGATTTTTAAGTGTAGACTACTTTCAAACTTCTCGTGTTTAGGATGTGCCATCCTGCTGCCATTTCTTTTTGTTTGGCTCTGCTTTTAACTCCGTGGGGATGGTGACCTTTTCAGGAAGAAGAGCCTCAAGAGGAGGGAGATTCGGGGAAGAGGAATCAAAACAGCCCTGGAAACTCCCCTTGGGCTGAAGCGCCTCAGAGCTGGGCCGAGGCTGAGACCTGAGCAGGAGGCAGGTTCCCGTGAGTCACGTGCATTCCCTGCGGCCACAGCAGCTGCCTGGCCGCCTGGGCACCCGCAGGGGCCAGTCCCAGTCGCCACGCACCGCCTCCCACCCCTGTCGTATGCCACGGGGCGTTCCGGAAGAACACCTTGTCCGGAGTTTGCCCGAACATGTTTCCATCTTGATATTCAGAGGATTCCCACCTTCTGTCACTCGTCAGTCCCTTGTAGACCTGTTACACCAATGCCATCGGTCAGGCACAAAAGGGGGTGCAGCACCAATGCTGGGCATGCTTGCTGTCCCTAAAGAGCTTTTAGGTCTACCTCAGCCTCAGCACCGCATCTACCTTGTAGGGAGCGGTTATAGGGTTCAGGTCCGACTGACCTGCTGGCAAAGCTGTAAACAAGTCTCAGCTTAGATGGCACAGACCTATTAGCATAATTAAGCTTGATGCTCTCTAGATCTTTCCTGGGTTGCTAATGGGCTGTGGGAGGTGCAGCAAGCAAGGGAAACTTACAAGAACATTGTAAATTACATTGTTTACCTCTCACTATAAAACAAAGGCTCAGCTTGCAGTCTGGATCTGTTCTGTGGTCTCAGTTACCCACGGAAGATCCACCTAGACTCAGCTTATTCTGTCTGTATGTCTTTTCTTCATCCTTCACCAGCCTCCCTCAGGCTCTGTGATCCAATGCACATTGAGAACTTAGTCTATCCCCCCCTCTCCAAATGCAAGCCACGTTCCAATCTGTGCTTCACATGACTAACGTGGTGCTAAGCCGGAGGTAAGTAAAATAAATGTAAGTGAATTCCTCAGCATTGTTTATTGGTAAGGAGCATTGAGGAACAGACCCTCTCCCAAGCAAACCCTCCCCAGCTCTTCATGGACTGCCAGGGGTGGTTTCCAATAATCACCCAGAAACCTCAGTGTGCATGTTCGTTTTTCTCTCCTATGGCCCCCTTCTGCTCTGTAAAAATGCAGAATTTTTTTTAAATATATTTGTGTTGATTTCAGGGAGGAAGGGAAAGGGGGAGAGAGAGAAACACCAATGACGATGAGAGAGAACCATTGATGGGCTGCCTCCTGCATGCCCCCACTCTGAGGATCAAGCCCGCAACTCAGGCATGCGTCCTGACTGGGAATCGAACTGTGACCTCCTGGTTCATCAGCCAACCGCTGAGCCATGCCCGACCAGGCACAGAATTTTCTGTGGAAGGATGGACATGAAGCACCTCAAAACCATCCAGTACTTGGCCCTGACTCACCGCTTGGTAGAGAACCCGCTACCAGGGGCAGTGTATGCCCTGTGTGAGAAATCAACTCTGGTTTCCCTAAAATCCCTGTACTGCCCTAACTGGTTTGGCTCAGTGGATAGATGAGAGACACAGCCCTGGGGGCGAGGTGGCACCGAAAATGCCTGCAGAGAGAAAGGTCCCAGGTTCGATTCCAGTCAAGGGCACGTACCTTGGTTGCGGGCACATCCCCACTGGGGGGTGTGCAGGAGGCAGCTGATGGATGTTTTTCTCTCATCGATGTTTCTAACTCTCTCTCCCTCTCCCTTCCTCTCTGTAAAAAATAAATAAAATAAAATTTTAAAAATAAAAAAAAATAAAGTCCCTGGACTTCAGAGTTAGGAGGCAGCAAGGTCTATTCAGCCCAGCATCAGAGCGCTGGTGTTGGATGGTGAAGTGGTGATCAGAGAGAGGAGTTAGAGGTCAAGATCTTGCACAGGGAGCAGAGCCAGGAGACGCCCTACAGCCTGGCCATGACCACCAGTGGCTGGTGTGGATTGGGGATACAGGTCATCCTGACAGCAGGAGAGAGGAAGCCTTCATGGAAGGTCTATGGAAAAAGTCTCTGTAAAAGTGGTCACTCTCACCAAAACCGGTTTGGTTGAGTGGATAAAGTGTTGGCCTGCGGATAGAAAGGTCCCAGGTTCGATTCCAGTCAAGGGCATGTACCTGGGTTGTAGGCACATCCCCGGTGGGGGTGTGCAGGAGGCAGCTGATCGATGTTTCTCTCTCATCATTGTTTGACTCTATCCCTCTCCCTTCCTTTCTGTAAAAATCAATAATGGTCACTCTCCCGTAAGGGGCAGAGTTAGATACAGTCAGTAAGGAGAAGGCAGACTAGCAACGGGTGAGTGCAGACATGTGTGGTGTGTTGTCTGAAGTCTTTTCTCTGGAAGGCGGTCTGTGGCTGAGGCACCCCAGTTGGACGCGGCCGACAATGACAGCTCACACTTTCCACCCTCAGCATGGACTGAGCCTGTCTCTGGGGAAGTGAATGGGCCTGCACCACACCTGGCATGCTTCCAGGGCCACCAGCAGGACTGACTTTTACTCACGGAGAGGAGCAGCTGAAACATTGAAGGAAATGGTGAAATGACAGGATTTCCTGTCAAATGCACCAACAAAGCAACTCTGCCCGAGGTGCCTCGGACACAGCCCTGGGGGCGGGGGGGCACCGAAAATGCCTGGCCTGACCTTTTGTGCCTTGGCGGGACTTCGGTTACAGTAACATCAGAGACGCTGGCCAAACGCATTTCCTATAAGTTCAGATGTTTTCCTATGGATCTGAGGCACGCACGGAGACCAATGCCCACCTCACCCTCAGGCACACGCCCAGGGAGAAGGAATACACCCCGTGGAGCCTGCCCTCGCCCTGTTTTGCTGTTATATTAAGGGCACACCAGCAAGCACAGGTAGTCTCGGCCAGGAAACGGCAGGCTGCACTAAGCAGTTACGAATTTCCAGCCACGAGATTAGCATTCCTCAGTCACAGGAGTCTGAATGATTTCACCCAGATTTGTCCTCAGCAATTAACAAATCAAACACTTTTCCCTCAAGCGCCTAGCACTTGGCAATAGTAAAGAATCTTCTCATTCCTTGGCCATTAAAATTCATGCACCCATCCCCCCTCAATTATACGTATTTGAGACATTTTAGGTTTAAATTATTTAACACTTAGAAATAGAGGGAAATAATATTATTCTATCCCGCAGTCTCAAAACTTTTTTTCCCCCTTTATATGACTTTAGTCACAGGATTGCTATCGGAGAAAGCAATTTTCTATAACGCTTTATTCTACTGCAAAGTGTTCCTCCTGTACTTATCTAGACGATGTACATGATATTGCCTCCATGCCAATATGGGAATGACTGGCGAGCAAGATCACGATGAGAGCGACTAGAAGAGATCAAGAAAATGTAAGGACTTCACCTGCGAATAACATAAAAAG
The DNA here is from genome assembly GCA_027563665.1 of Antrozous pallidus. Lineage (NCBI taxonomy): Eukaryota > Metazoa > Chordata > Mammalia > Chiroptera > Vespertilionidae > Antrozous > Antrozous pallidus. The sequence goes on from CM050517.1 coordinate 98,037,403, forward strand.
CTATTTTAAAATATATCCCATTGCATAAGTGTATCACATTCTCTTTATCTACACATCCATCTATCACGGGCTTTGTGCTCGTGCTGGCAATGGCCACTTACAATGAGTCCAAAGGGCCTGAGCACCAGGCTGGCCTGCAGGGGACAGACATTCCAAACCTCCTTCCCCCATTCCTTCTGACTTCCATCATGGCCTGTGCAGAGAGCAGCAGGTGCCGGGGACCAGCTTCATTTTAGTGCACCCCAACTTTATTTTTTTATATATATATTTTTTTATTGATTTTTTAACAGAAAGGAAGGGAGAGGGACAGAAAGTCAGAAACATCGATGAGAGAGAAACATCCATCAGCTGCCTCCAGCACACCCCCTACTGGGGACTTGCCGGCAACCAAGGTACATGCCCTTGACCACAATCGAACCCAGGGCCCTTCAGTCCGCAGGCTGACGCTGTGTCCACTGAGCCAAACCGGTTTCGGCACACGGCGTTATGAACACATATTTACTAGTACAGTTCCCTGTGTGGCCTCAGCATTCTAACGGCACTGTTGTGGACTGGATGGTGTCCCCACAAAAGATAGGTTGAACCCCGGCACCTGTGAATGTGATCTTATTTAGAGAAATAGGGTCATGCGGTTATACCGGCTTAGGATGAGCCAATCTGCAGGCTTCTGACCTATGATTAGTGTTAATAATTATTTACATACATAAAATATACATGGATTGAATACATGAGTTCAATAAAAGTATTTTTTATGGTTTACACTCTTCTTAAGTTTAATTTTTTGTCCTTTGCAGAGACATATTTTTTTTTTAGCTGACTCAGATTAAATAACACTTTTATGAGAGGTAGTGGTAGAAGTAATGATTTGGCAAATGTCAATAGAGAGAGAGAGAGAGAGAGAGAGAGAGAGAGAGAGAGAGAGAAAGAAAGAAAGAAAGAAAGAAAGAAAGAAAGAAAGAAAGAAAGAAGAGAGAACTTACTAACAAACTTGCCAAAAAAGAAAATGAAATTTTGGAAACATGCTGTACGAGGAATAAAATCCAAGATTCTTTTAAATGAGGGCATTGGTCACAGGAATATTAAAGTGATCGTTCTGTTGTACTTCAAAAGAACTGAAGACCTAACGGAACACTGTGCCTTTCATCTCTGCTGTAAAATACCCAAATGAGAACTACACCGAACCTGAACTTCCCTAACCACACCTCGGTGGCCTCCCCTGCTCCCAGCCCCCCACCCCTTCCGTTATTTTCGGCCGGGGGGCGGGGGGTGGGGGGGAGAGTGGAGGTGGCAGAAATCTACCAGTGACCTTCCCAAAACACTTGGCGTTTCCCGGATGAAATGGTTTCTGCTCCCCAAAGTTTGGGATTAAAACCAGATCCTCATCGAAGAAATCAAGGGTTAAAACAAGAGGCAATGAAGTGGGAGAGAAGGGAAATGGGAGTCCTGGGGGACTGACGGCATTCGCATTCCGGTTCTCTGTGGTGGACTACGTGTCCCTTTGTGAGGCTTGAACCAGGATTTGGCATCAAACGTTTGTTTGGTACCCAGTGGTCGGCAAACTCATCAGTCCACAGAGCCAAATAGCAACAGGACAGCCATTAAAATTTCTCTGGAGAGCCAAATTTTTTAAACGTAAACTTCTTCTAACGCCACTTCTTCCAAACAGACTCACCCAGGCCGTGGTATTTTGTGGAAGAGCCACACTCAAGGGGCCAAAGAGCCGCATGTGGCTCGAGGGCCGCAGTTTGCTGACCTCGGGGCTAGAAGATCTCTCTTCAAGGGAGAAGAATTGAACATCAGTGGTGAGTGAACGTGGAGAGCGGCTACAGCGTTTGGACAGGCTCGGGCCTCGGACTAATGAGAAGGGACATTCCTCTCATGGCCACGTGCAAGTCCCCGCGTGGAGGGCAGAGCCTCCCAGCACCAGGACAGCCAACAGCTGTGGTTGAGAGCTTGAACCTGTGGCCCGAACACGCGGCCCCACGGGCCTGAGTGACCCAGGCCGCAAGTCAACAACGCCTGACCAGGTGCATGTCGTTGAGGCTCGAAACCCACGAGAACATTGTCAACATCTTGATCACGCCCTTCCTTTACCTCCTGGCATCGGCTATAAAATGAAGACACGGGCCAAAGCTGGTTGGCTCAGCGGCTAGAGCGTCAGCCTGCGGACTGAAAGGTCCCGGGTTCGATTCCGGTCAAGGGCATGTGCCTTGCCTGCGGGCACATCCCCAGTGGGGTGTGGGCAAGAGGCAGCTGATCGATGTTTCTCTCTCATCGATGTTTCTAACTTTCTATCCCTCTCCCTTCCTCTCTGTAAAAAAAAAAAAATCAATCAGATATATTTTTTAAAAAGATTGCCCACCTTTGGTTTGATGCATCACTTTAAAAAAATAAAATAAAATAAGACACGGCTTGTAGTCTGTGGGCCGTCCTTGCTCCCCATCAGAGAGGCCCCCATCAGAGAGCACAGCGGCCAGCGCAGACCCAGCTGGCCTTCTCCTGTCTGTCTCTTCTCAGCCCCTCCCACCCCCTCTCAGGGTCAGCCTGGAGCTTGCGGCGCCGCAGAGGTTGACACTTACACTCTCGCCTCTCTTTCCCTGAAGACAGGCGGGGCTCCATCCCTTCCGTCAGGAAGGATGCTTCCCAGGCTTGTTCACTAGAGGTCACTCTCCTGCTCGTGGCCTCCATGGGTCTTTGTTCCCCGGAAAGACCGCGGGAGCCAACGTGGCCGCTGCTCAGTGTGTCCAGCAGATGTCGCCAGACTCCCATGGAAAACTGCACCGCGCTGACAGCATCTCACTTCTGTCAAGGCAGATTCATTACTTCAATACTTTTTTTTTAAATAAACACCCGTACAGAGGAAGAGAGAGGGACAGAGAGTTATAAATATCGACCAGCCGCCTCTTGCACACCACCCACTGGGGATGTGCCTGAAACCCAGGTACATGCCCTTGACCGGGATTGAACCTGGGACCCTTCAGTCTGCAGGCCTCTGTCCACTGAGCCAAACCGATCAGGGCCAATACATTTTTATTGTATTTGTATCTTTATCTTTTTAATCTTTATTGTTGAAAGTATTACATATGTCCCCCTTTTCCCCCATGGACCCCCTCCAGCCTGCCTTCACCTCCTGCCCCAGACTTTTACCACCTTATTGTCCATGGGTTATGCATATATGCATACAAGGTCTTTGATTGATTACCTACCACCCACCACCACCCCCGCCTTCCCTCTGAGATTCTGCACTCTGTCCCATGCTTCATCTGGATCCACTCTGTTCATCCGTTTATTTTGTTACTTAGATTCCACGTATGAGTGAGATCATGTGATGCTTGTCTTTCTCTGACTGGCTTATTTCACTTAGCATGATACTCTCCAGGTCCCACCATGCTTTCTCAAAGGGTAAGAGATTCTTCTTTTTTACTGCTGCATAGTATTCCATGGTATAAATGTACCACAGCTTTTTAATCTACTCAATACATTTTAAAAATATATTTTATTGATTTTTACAGAGAGGAAGGGAGATGGATAGAGAGTTAGAAACATCAATGAGAGAGAAACATCGATCAGCTGCCTCCTGCACAGCCCCCGCTGGGGATGTGCCTGCAACCGAGGTACATGCCCTTGACCGGAATCGAACCTGAGACCCTTCAGTCCGCAGACTGACGTTCTATCCACTGAGCCAAACCAGTTAGGGCTCAATACATTTTTAAATATAACACTATTTGGTTGTCAAAACAGTCTGCCCCAGACACACATAACTCATCTTCTGGGAGAGCAAAACAAAATAACATGTCTTGTTTGAAATAACAAAGTAATGAGGGCACGAAGGGGTATTGGCGGGGGGGGGTGGGAAGGTGACAGGAAGGGCAACTGAGATTGGGTTCCAGGTTGGTTTTTCAGTGGCTTTCACCACAAACCACACAACACCCACCATCAGGGATACACCAGTGAGTGCATATGGCTTCCAGTGCCCTAATCAGGTTGAGCTGCTGGACCCAAACACCATCAACAAGGGGCCTTAAAGGACAGGAATGCATTTCTCACATTTCTGGAAGTGGAAAGCCCACGTCCACGCTTGGCCCCCTGCTGAGGACTCTTCCTGGCTGGCAGGTGGCCACTCTCCCGGTGTTGGAGAAACCCGGGCCAGGCCCGGCTCTGGATCAGCCACTGTCACCACCGCTCCACAGCTGTCACTCTCTGTCTGGTCACCTGGGCTCCATTCTTGGGGCCTGCTCCGGTGTCTCTTCTGACCAGGGCACTAATCCTGTTGGCGGTTAAGTCTTCAACGTGATGGGGGCGGGGGGGTGCGGCTCAGTCCACAACACTGAGTTGCGTGTCAGCAGATGCCCACGCAGCCCCTGTCCAGTGAGGCCTGCGCTGTGTCAGAAGAGCCCTGCCCACAGGTCATGGCCTTTTAAACCGTGGGAGGCCGACCCTTTTTACGAAGATGGCACCGAAAGCTAGGAAGGAAGCCCCTGCCCCTCCCAAAGCTGAAGCCAGAGCAAAGGCTTTGAAGGCAAAGAAAGTGGCGTTGAAAGGCGTCCACAGCCACACACGAAAATAAATAAGTAAAGATCCGCACGTCCCCCACCTTCTGACGGCCAAAGACACTGAGGCTCCGGAGGCCGCCTGAACATCCTCAGAAGAGCGCACCCAGGAGACACAAGCTTGCCCACTGTGCCATCATCAAGTTCCCCCTGACGACCGAGTCAGCCATGGAGGAGACGGAAGACAATAAGACACTCGTGTTCACTGTGGATGTCAAGGCCAACAAGCACCAGATCAAACAGGCCGTGAAGAAGCTCCGTGACACTGATGTGGCCAAGGTCAACAGGCCTGATGGCGAGACAAAGGTATATGTTCGACTAGCCTCTGACTATGGTGCTTTTGGATGTTGCCAACAAAATTGGAATCACCTAAACTGAGTCCAGCTGCCTAGTTCTAAATATAAGAATGTTACACTGTAAAAAAATAAATAAATAAACCATGTGAGGCCTCGGAGGCCTTGTCACCCCCAAAGCCCACCCCACGCCCTGATGCCGAATGTATTGCTGCCCTCAGTGCTTGCTTCAGATCTCAGTTCCTAGGCCATCTGCCTGCCTACAGCGCCCCCCCTCCCACCACTTTACCCCCGGGACGTTGCTTGATGGATCTGGAAAGCTATCTGTCAGTGTGTCACCATCTGTGCAGGTGCCATTATATGCCACATTCGTGGAGGGCTCTTGTCCATACTCCTCGGAGCCTGGTGCATAGCATGCTCTTCTACTCACTGCCCGTTTCATAAACACAACATTGGGAGAGCAACAGAGGCTATCCGGTAAGGGTGAGTGTGGAGATAAACCTGAACATCTTTGATTATTATGTTTTAAGAAAACCAAAACCAAAACAAAACAAAAACACAAAACACAGGAGCTCAGGTCACCAATTTGAACCAGAAGTCTCAAAATTAATTTGAATATTAAAAGAAACTTGGTGCCCCACATTAATCAGTTAAACTATGTTATTTACATATAATTAAGGTAACATTAAAACTTACTAAATAATAATGCATCATGAAATGAGCAAAAATGAAGAGTATCTAAATATCCAATGTTTTATTTTTTCAAATACATCTTACTGATTTTTTACTGAGAGGAAGGGAGAGGGACAGAAAGTCAGAAACATCGACAAGAGAGAAACATCAATCAGCTGCCTCCTGCACACTCTCCACTGGGGATGTGCCCGCAACCAAGGCACATGCCCCCAACCGGAATTGAACCTGGGACCCTTCAGTCTGAAGGGCAAGGCTCTATCCACTGAGCCAAACCGGTTTCAGCTGTTGTCTGATGTTTCAGAAAGTGAAAAGAGAGTATTGCCTTAAGGAGGAAGTCTCGGAAAGATGCCAGCAATGGCTCTGAAAATCTGAGTTGGGAGGAAGACGGGCAAGCCATCCAACAACTTCCTTTAGATTTGGCCTCATCGGTTTTCAATCCCATAATGAGGTCAGACCGGTGGAAAATCAGTTTTACATGATTCTGAAGTTTCTTTTTTGATATGGAAACCATTAGAGAGGCTCTCGGTTACTAGAGAATTTAGTTATTACTGTTAATTGTCTAATTTTCACTCATTCGTACTATATTTATTGATGACTTCTTACTGTATGCCAAGAACAACTGCTCTGGCCACTGCAAAGAGGAAGACAAAAAACAACCACAATAAACAACAACCTCACAATGCGAACCTGAAATGGTTCAGTTTCATGGTGACATGGGGAGATAAATAGACACGTGTACCCCAAGAGGAAGGAGGTAGGATGCTCTTAACTTGGCCTTGATTGAGACCGGGCAGTCATTGTCGAAGTGGCTGTGGTTTAGCCTAGACTCGGAAGAGTAGAAGTGAGCGCTGTGCACGTTGGGAAGGGCATCCCAGTCAGCATGTGAGAAACACCTCCTGCTCGGCACCCTTGGAGACTTACAAGTGGTTGGCTATTTGTGGAGCATGAAGCGTAACGAGAGGAATGCTAAGTTGACACCACACACAGTAAAATGCAAATCAGTGTGAGCTGGGCCATTACCGTTTACAAAAGTATTTATAAAAAGGTTGTTCTCAAATGTGCAAAAATACTTTGAAGAGAGTACAGAAACACTGGCCTTGCTTTCTAAGCCAAACTCATATTTCACATTATTTAAAATCTCATTGGATTATCTCGTAGCTTTTTCTAAAAATTACCTTGGTCAGGTTTTCTTCATCTGGAAACGGACTTTTCACTTCCCTTAGGCAACATGTTGAAGCTAAAACTAACTTTTCCTACACCCTTCAGGCAGTCCTGGGTGTGTTGCTGTGAAACGCTGAACGGCCACTTATATTATCATTTGAGATTAGATTAATGGAACATAGAGTAGTTAAACAGAAAACTGCATTTATTCTATTTCAAGCTGGAAAATAGGAGCTATTCACGCCTTTCATATTTTAAGAACCCAGAGATAGCTGCTATGTCATCATTATCTTATACAAGGGACATCTGGGTTCTGAAAATGAACAAAATCTCTAAAACACATCCAATAATAAAGACTTTCGAAAGAAAATGAATTCCTGGTAGAACCCAAGTGGAAGATGACACACTTGTATTAAATGTTGTAGCAATGTGCTATCCACTAAACTTTAAAAAAAAAAATTTAATTTTTTTAGAGCCTGGTGATTTTTTCTTTTTTCTTTCTTTCTTTCTTTCTTTCTTTTTTTTGTCACATTTTTTTACATGATTTTGAGAACTTGTTTTTATATTTTGTTGATTTTTTACAGACAGGAAGGGAGAGGGATAGAAAGTCAGAAACATCTATGAGAGAGAAACATCAATCAGCTGCCTCTTGCACACATCCTACTGGGGATGTGCCCGCAGCCAAGGTACATGCCCTTGACTGGAATCAAACCTGGGACCTTTCAGTCCACAGGCCAACGCTCTAACCACTGAGCCAAACCAGTTTCACTGTCACTTACATTTTTTAAAAACATTTGGCTTCAGTTTCACAGGCCTCACTTTCTCATTTCACATTTCTAGCTCACTTAAATATTCATGGAGGATTTTGTATTCTTGATTTTGTTCCAGCATCATTGCCTAAATATAAAATCTCTGATGAGTAAGCACTTAACCCCAGATTACCCCTCACAACCCCACATTCCCCTTTGCACGCTTAACGTTGAAGTTGGGTAATATATTTATCCTCTTCCTTTCGTAACCAACTAGAAGCATTTTTAAACTAGAGAGTGTTTGTCCTTCATAAATACTTTTATGAACGACCAGTGTTGTAAGTCACATGTTAAAAGTTTGCCTCGGCAAAATGTTTACCAGATAATCTGTTTGCGAGGGGGAATCTGTAAAGCGTCTACTGTCAGCATAATGTTAGGCGTGGAGGAGCAAACAGGATGAATATGAATGTAGTCCCTGTACAGCAGGAGCACATCTCACTGAGGGGAAATACAGAGGAAACAGTCCAGTAACAGTAAAAGGCTATCAACGATCACAACCAAAGAGAGTGCACTATGTCTGTTTCCTTTGCTTTCCTAGCAGAAGTATTCCCTGGAGGAGGTTAGGTCTGGGAAAGGAATCGAGGAATTTGAATGTACAAGAACCAGGAGTTGATTATTATTAAGATAAAAGCAAAAGCAAAGTACTCCAGTTTGCCCAAGGAGTATTTCATTGAGGAAATGAGCAACCAGCTGAACCTAACGCGTTGGAAAGGATATCGTTTGATTGGAGAGCAGGAAGAAGGCCGTGTGTGTGTGTGTGTGTGTGTGTGTGTGTGTGTGTTAAAACATGTGCTAAATGATGTGTTTGGCTGGGGTCAGAGAACTCCTCTTAGAAGAATTAAAAGTCATACAGGACTTTATTCAGGCCGAGAAAACTCTCGCTTTGTAGACAGTGCAAAGGTATCAGAGCTGAGGACTGACACAATAAAATCAGCCTTTCAGCAATATTTATCTAGCAGAGGCCTTTAGGATAAGTGCCTGGGGAAAGCCAGGAGACCCCGCCTACTCATGCATTCATTCACTTAGCAAGTACAGAGTCAGCACCCAAACAATGTGAAATGCCGGTGGAAGCAGGAAGCGCCCAGCTGTGAGAACCAACAGCCAGAAGGACTAGCACACCAGCTCTTGGTAGCTGTCTATGTTGAATCTTTTTCGGTCACTTACATTTCTTGTTGTAGCCTGCCTTATTTAGGACTCTCCTAAGAGCTTTTGGTTCTGTAATTATGCTAATTTGCCTAGCTATTTGGAGTTACTGCATTTGCAATTAAAATGTTCTATGTGGTTGTTAGAAAACTATGTAGCCGAGATGAGAAACAATTTTGTTCCACCCAAAATATATTTAAAAGACTCTGAGAGAGAAAACTGGAGATTTTAACAAACCTTCTCAAAAATACATTGCTAAAGCATACTAAAAATAAGTGAAGATACAGATGCTATAAGTAACATCCTATATAATCCTATATAATAAAAGGCTAATATGCAAATCGACCGAAAGGCAGAACGACATGTTGCTATGATGTGCACTGACTACCAGGGGGCAGATGCCCAATGCAGGAGTTGGCCCCTGGTGGTCAGTGTGCATCCAAAGGTGGAGTGCTGCTCAGCCAGAAGCCGAGCTCACAGCTGGCAAGGATAGTGGCGGTGGTGGGAGCCTCTCCTGCCTCCACAGGCCTAAGCCGTCAGTCGGACATCCCACAAGGGCTCCCAGACTGTGAGAGGGTGCAGGTGGGGCTGAAAGACGCCCCCACCAAGTGCACGAATTTCATGCACTGGGCCTCTAGTGATTAATAAACTCACATAAATAGCTACATAAACAACCAACCAAAAAACAAAAATTCTTTTGCAGAAACACATGTAATTTGGATGAAAATTCTCCAGAAACACTCTCAGCTGACTTTTGTTATGTCTAACTGACCAGACCTGTGGCTAATGGCCCCTCCTAGCTGTACCATGCTTATAAATTAGCCTTGGGATTGACCAACCTCTATTGGAGTGGCAGCAAGGGAAAAGGGATGTTGAGAATGAAAATGAGTCAGACCACCTACACTGTCTGCCACATCTTGGTTATGTCATTGTTCTCTCCTTACTTGAATAATCAAGAGCAACTGAATTTATATGTTCAAATCCCAAGTTTTTATGTTCAAAATTTCAAAAGCATTGCCTGCATCCAATGCAGAGAAGTTTTACATCTATCTCTTCCAAGTTCCTTTGTAGTTGTCCTAATGTTTACTCTGAAAATTCTCAGGATCTTTATATTTATTTATATTCTCATATTCTGAAATTGAGTGACTGTGTCTAGGTGTGGGTTTTTGAAAAAATTGATCCGATTCAGCATCAGTCAGCCCTTTGAATCCAACGTCTTCTAGAATTTTTCTTCTGTTGTTTCTTTAACAACGTTTTCTCCACTTTCTTGAGACTTCCATTAGTGGGATATTTGGATTCTCCTGGGTTGACTTTCTCTCCTATTTCCTGCATTATAATTTTGGGTTCTCTTTTTCCCCCTTCTTTATCTGTGGCCCTTCCACTCACAATTTGTTTGTGGATCCAGCAGCCCTAAACTCACCTGGGAGCTTGTTAAAAAATGTAGAACTTCAGGCCTCACCTCGGAACTACTGAATTAGAATTTTCATTAATAAGATCCCCAGGTAATTCTTGTGCACATTAACGTTTGAAAAGTATTGTGGGATTTCTTCCAATCTTTCTCTCAGTTCTGCTGAAATATTTTTGTTGTGGCATTTGTAGTACTAGTTTATGGTAGCCCTTTCATGTACTGGTGTTGCTTTGGGGAAAAAATTTTTTTTAATATATAAAATATTTTTTTGAGAATAATTTTATTTTAAATCTTCTGTTTCTTAAATTAGCTGTTGACTCTGGGATTTTTAAAATAATATTTTTATTTATTTTTAAAGAAAGAGAAAGAGAGGGAAAGAGAGAAAGAAAACACCAACAAGAGAGAAACATCTATCGGCTACCTGCTATCCACATCCTACCAGGAAACAAGCCCACAGCGCGGACATGTGCCCTGACTGGGGATTGAAACAGGAACCTTTCGGTTCAACTCACTGAGCCGTACGGGCCATGGCAGGAATTCTTTTTTCTTATGTATCTTAGTCTAGCTCTTTCATGCTGCTTTTCCCTCCCCTTCCCCCGCCCCATTCCTCTGTTGATTCTTAGTAGCTCCTTTCTATTTAAGAATAAAGAAGTGATGCAGTTGGAATGAATTTCTTCTACTCCCTCCTGATAACCCCTTTTCCGAAGTGAGGAATTGTTATATGTTTTATGGACTTGTTCATGGTGATCCTGTATTTCGCCATCGGCGGCCAAGAATCAAGCCCAGTACTCACCTCGGAAAACAGGTCTTCAAACGGCTCCATTTTCTTAGAGATCGGGCTTTCTTCTCGTTTGTGATGCAGCCCCCGGTGAGGTGCGAACACAGCTCTTCTCTTTTTGCAGCCCCACTTTGCCCTCCCACTCTCTTTGAGTTATCCATTCCGGCTGACCTCCTGACGAGACTGCTACTCTACTGAACTGTAGTTTGAGTTCCTTCTTATCCACCAACACACATCTGTCCCTCTCTGTCTACCAGAATCGACCCGCTGACAAGTCCCCGCATTGTCTACCCCACTGCAGTGTTTATGCTACTTTTTCTGCTCCCCTCAGTGGAGTCGCAGAAGGGAAGTGAGGCAAACACATGTGTTGGGTTCAGTTCCTTATCTTGAGCCAGAGCCTCTACAGCATTTGTGTGTGTGTGTGTGTGTGTGTGTGTGTGTGTGTGTGTGTGTGTGTGAGTGTGTGTGAGTGTGTGTGTGTGTGTGTGTGTGTGTGTGTGTGATGCTTTATTTAAAGCATAAGAGTGTGGTCCTTAACTGCAGGCTTAAAGCTGAGATTCCCACCGTGGCATTGTGCTTAAAGAGTGTTTGTGAAAGGAATGCGGTAGCACTAGGAGGAATGTCACTGCATTGCAGGATGCTCTTGTAGACAAGCCAATAGCACGTGGGTAGATCTGTATTCAGTGGCGCAATCAGAAGAGACTGAAACTGCTCCTTGATGTCAACGGTGAAAGGGCTCCAAAGCTGGAGCGTAGACTCCTCAATAAGCAGACATTTCTTTATAGTTATTGACATCATGACAATGAGAGTGTGCTGATTAAATCTTCAGATGAGGTAAAAATAGAAAAATAATAGATTGGACAGAATATGACTTTTTTTTTAATTTTTTAATATGTTCTGTTGATTTTTTACAGAGTGGAAGGGAGAGGGATAGAAAGTCAGAAACATCGATGAGAGAGAAACATTGATCAGCTGCCTCCTGCAAGCCTCCTACTGGGGATGTGCCCGTAGCCATGGTACATGCCCTCGACCGGAATCGAACCTGGGACCCTTCAGTCCGCAGTTCGACACTCTATCCACTGAGCCAAACCGGTTTCGGCAGAATATGACTTTTTTTTTTTTTTAAAAAAAGGAAGTAGATTGGAATGATGGGCTTAATCTAAGAGCACAAAGTTTAACATAGACAAGTGTAATGCTTGGCCCAAGAAACCAACTGCACAGGAGTACAGCTGAGAGGAACATGTGATGTGATATAGGAGCTAAAAATAGCAAATGTAATTTTTAAAAAAATATTTTTATTGATTGTAGAGAGGGAGAGAGAGAAACATCAATGATGAGAGAGAATCATTGATTGGCTGCCTCCTGCATGCCCCACGGTGGGGCTCGAGCCCACAACCCAGGCATGTGCCCTTGACCAGAATCAAACCTGGGACCCTTCAGTCCACAGGCTGATGCTCTATCCACTTAGCCAAACTGGCTAGGGGAAGCAAATGGAATTTTAAGCTCTCCACATAGAAGTACAACGGAGGCCTTCATAGGTCTGGTCCTCTCTGAGCTGGGCGGTCCTTATCTGTAGCCTGTATAATGTTCTATTAGAGAGCCACTCTTCAGGAAGAAACTTAGACTCTGTGCAGATCTGAAGACAATGGTTTGATTAGTGAGACGATTGTATGATGAGTGACTGGAAGAAATGGGTTGGGGGGAGAAATGGGAAACAGTATAGTTGTTTATGTCAAGTAGAAAGCATGATAGCTTTGGATTCTGAAAATGTCTTTTGAAAGAGGAGTCAACCCTATGCAGTGTGGCTCTGGGATACAGGCCAGAGACAGGCAGGGGAGAGCTCCATGGCAGCCGGCTTTGGCTCGGTTCAAGACAGAACCCACCTGCACACGGAGCTGGAATGAATTGGAGACTAAATTGGACTTTCCAGCACTGGTACCACAAAAGCAGATGCCGTATGACCACTTGTGAAACATTCCCATGGGGGCTAAGCATTGGTGTATGCTTGCGTTCTTTTCAACTCTGAGATTTTATAAAATATGAATGTGGGGGAAGGAAATGTAGGTTGGATGCTTTATTCAGTTAGAAATGAAAAAAATGTGAACTTAGTTATTTCTGGACAATTAATCAGTGCTCTCCAAATCATGGGCTTGTTTTCAACACAACCTGGATATGTACTATAACCTTATAATATATATTTATATCTATGACATAGTTATATGTCAAATGTGCAGATATACCCTGAGTGGCCAGATTATTATGATCTCTGAATGCATAATAATCTGGCCACTCAATGTACTTCTCCTGAGTACCTCATTTCTTTGATATCAAAGATACTATAAATCATGTACCTAATCAGTTTTCCCCTTTGCACTGGCTGATAGAAAGCTTAGGGCATTGTAGATGGTTGATCTCTAGCAAAAGTCTAAAATACTTTTGGTGCCCATCTGAGATACAAATACACTGAGTGGCCAGATTATTATGCATTCAGAGATCATAATTATCTGGCCACTCAGTGTATAGCTTCATAGTAGATATACTTTATGTCTTTACATTATCTTCTGCCTTATAGCTTAATTATTCATTGCTTTACTGATAGAACTTGATCAGTTTTTACTAATATAAATAATGCATCAGTGAGAAAATTTAAAGATAATATTATAAGTTGAAGATTATATTCTATCTTTAAGGGATGTATATGTGTATATATTCTATCTAATAAAGAGGGATTATGCAAATTGACCCTCACGCCATCACAAAGATGGCAGCTTCCACAGTCACAAGATAGCAACGCCCAGTCCCCTCAGCCCTGCTGGAGTCCCCCCGTTCTTTCAGCCCCACCACTGAGAGTGGACAGCAGGGCATGGGGGCTTCATTACCACCATGGCAGCGCATAGGCCTGGCAGGCAGAGTGGACAGCGGGCATGGAGGCTTTGTCCGCACAGTGGCAGTGAAGCAGCCAGGCCCCGCAGAGAGCAGAGAACCACAGGAAGTGGGCCTAAGCCATCAGTAGGACATCCCCTGGTGGCTCCTGGATTGGAGAGGGTGAAGGTTGGGATAAGGTATCCACTCCCCGTGCATGAATTTCAGGCACTAGTATATCTATATATCTATTGTGTGTGTGTATACACACACACACACACACACACACACACATATACATACACACACACACACACACACACACACACACACACACACACACTAGCAGGTTTCTAGAGATCTGATGCATGAGGATTCTTGCAAGAATAGGCCTTCCTTCCCCTGACTGCCAGCACCAGCTTCCCTTTAGCAGTTGGGGCTGAGCCTTCGCTCTGGACATTGCCTTCTGCCTTCACTCCAGACCTGCCATCCTCCTGTAGTTCTCTCTACATCCTGCCCCCCCCCCCCATAGCAGGTATCCCGCCCCGCCCCCACCACTCTGCACGTGCACACACGCTGCCCAGAGGCCTGGAGCAGCCAGGGTGGGGCGGAACTCCTGTGTTGTTGCCATGGTGATGATGCAAGCATCCTGGCCCAGCTGCCGCCATCTTTGTATGTCAATTTGCATATTCCCTCCTTATTGGTGTGAGTGCTGCCATATCTGCTGTGGAGTGATGGTCAATTTGCATATTCTGTCTTTATTAGATAGGATATATATATATATATAAAGCATCATATATACAGTGTGTGTTTATATACACAAGTATACTAGAATACACAGATAGCACGAATGAATCTTAATAAGCATTATAGTAATGAAAATTTGAAAAATACATTATTCCCCTTATATGAACTTCAAAACCCAAAATAAACAGTATAGGCATACATATTTTAAAAATATGGAAAAAAGCCAGAGACTAATAAATATTCACTTTATGTGGTGGTTACTTGGTGGATATCGGAAAAATGTTGGGGATACAGTGACAAGTTTGAGACGGACCCAAGCAGGAAGTGGGTGGCAGAACAGATGCACAGCAGGCTGAGCCTGCTATCCTTAGAAAGTCCTGCCAGTTTAGACCTCGGCTGGCGTCTGGGAGTTTGGGTTTCACCTTGGGAGCGTTCCCACCATTGCCTAATAAGAGTGGCTCTCGGTGCCTGAATGTTTGTACAAACAGTGTGCTTTGTGCCAAACACCTGCTTTCCTTCCGGAAGTCTTGACTTTTTGTAGGCGCTCCAGGCACAGGGGGGCTGTGTGTCCAGCCCCAACAGAACCTCTGGGTGCTGTGTCTCCATGAGCTTGCCCGACTGGCAACATTTCCTACGTGTTGTCACCCTTCATCGCTGGGGGAATGAAACTCATCCTGTGAGACTCCCGAGGGAGGACTCTTGGAAGCTTGCACCTGGATTTCTTGTGCCTTTTCCCTCTGCTGACTCTGCTCTGTGTCATTTCACTGTACTAAATCATACTGTGAGCAGAGCTGTTTTCTGAGTCTGTGAGTCCTCCTGACGTAGAATCTGGAATTGTTCTTGCGACTGTCTTTCAAAGGGAGTGACACGGGTATTCGTTTTAATGTTTTAATATCATTGAAATATTATAAATACTGCACATATTTATCAGTTAATAAACAAGGAAAAATGAACATGAATCACCCACATAAAAATGAGATGCAGTGGTTGCAGCGAGCATTCCAGGAAAATGAAATAGCATGGCAAAGTCGGTGTGCCCAGCATCCACGTTTCCTATGTCCCTCCTATGACACTTCTCTGAGTTTATAGTCTAGAAACCACAGCCACAGCCCCTTGCCCTCTTTAACTCTTAAAAAAAATATATAGATAGATAGATAGATAGATAGATAGATATATCTATATATATATATATATATTATTGATTTTTTACAAAGAGGAAGGGAGGGGGATAGAAAGTCAAAAACAGCAATGAGAGAGAAACATCGACCAGCTGCCTCTTGCACACCCCCTCCTGGGGATGTGCCCGCAACCAAGGCACATGCCCTTGACCGGAATCGAACCTGGGACCTCTCAGTCTGCAGGCCAACGCTCTATCCAGGGAGCCAAACCGGTTTCGGCTCGTCCTCTTTGACTCTTACATTTCTCCTCTCTTTCCGGTCAGCCTCTGGAAGAAAGCTGCTATAGTTACTCCCCAGCCCACGGCCCTCTGGCTTTCGCTCCCGCCCCACCCCCGAAGCTTTCACCAAAGTCACCAGTGAAACCTGTTTACTGAACCTCACGGAAATATCTAGACTTCCAACTACCGAACTTTTGGACAACGGTTGATACTTTTGACTGCCATCTCCTTAATGTGCTTTCCTCGTAAAAACGTCCCTCCTGGCCTTTCTCTCATTGCTGCCCCTTTTCCTTTGAAAACCACTATTGCCATGCCTTCGTCCCTTTGCACCTCCATTCGAATAATCAAAATACAAAGGCAAGCCGAAACCGGTGTGGCTCAGTGGATAGAGCGTTGGCCTGCAGACTGAAGGGTCCCGGGTTCGATTCCGGTCAAGGACATGTGCCTTGGTTGCGGGCACATCCCCAGGAGGGGGTGTGCAGGAGGCAGCTGATCGATGTTTCTCTCTCATCGGTGTTTCTGACTTCCTATCCCTCTCCCTTCCTCTCTGTAAAAAATCAATACAATATATTAAAAAAAAAATACAAAGGCAAGAATGCAGGAAAAGTTGGGCATTTTGTAGGAGCCAAAGACAAATCCTAGAAAAGCCATGGGAACATCAAGGCACGTGTCTGGGAGGGATGGACGGGACCACTGATGACCATAGAAGGTAACTCAGAAGCCGAGCAATGAGAAATTGCCAGTGCAGGCGAGGTGACCTACTGCTCAGTGAGCTCTCTCTCTCTCTCTCTCTCTCTCTCTCTCTCTCTCTCTCCATATATATATATAAAATTGATTTTTACAGAAAGGAAGGGAGAGGGATAGTCAGAAACATCGATGAGAGAGAAACATGGACCAGCTGCCTCTTGCACACCCCCTACTGGGGATGTGCCCAAAACCAAGGTCCATGCCCTTGACTGGAATCGAACCTGAGACCTTTCAGTCCGCAGGCCAACGCTCTATCCACTGAGCCACACGGGTCAGGGCAGCACTGTGTCTGTTAAGGCAGGAATAATGTTAGGCTCAGCCTCCACCTGCTCGCCTCCAATGCTGTCTGTCTCTCACGTGCCAACCTGTTGGAATGGCACGGCAATTCCAGGGTCCCCCAGCCCACTTCTGCCTTGCGGGATCCAGCTGCCCCTGGCCCATGCCTGCAGGCTGCTCTGGCCCAGGCACAGGGGAAACCCCGTGTTCTCCTCCTGCCAAAGCTCTGTCCTGACTCTGAAGTCGGTTTAATAACGCTGCCAACAGGGAAGGCATATTTCACATGATCATGCTGAGCAGCAAAACATGGCTTCATTTTCAGAATGAAATTGTAAACAAAGATGGTATTCCCCATGTTCCCTCTCCCCCCATGAAGAGCAATTTTATTGTCAGAAAGGATTCCAAATCTCTTCCCCCGATGCAGCCGTTGGCAGCCTTTCCCACTACTTTCAGGCTGCAGGCTGCAGACAGTATTGGGGGCCAGTCTGGGAAGCTGATAGGACGATGTTCGCTCCCCAGGGCTGCCGTTACAAAGGGGTGGGAAATCTGGGATGAGGTGTTGGCAAGGTTGACTTCTGCTAGGCCCGTGGTCGGCAAACTGCAGCTCGCGAGCCACATGCGGCTCTTTGGCCCCTTGAGTGTGGCTCTTGCGCAAAATACCCTGGCCTGGGGGAGTCTATATTGAGGAAGTGGAGTTAGAAGAAGTTTAAGCTGAAAAGATGTGGCTCGCCAAAGAAATTTCAATCGTACTGTAGATATTTGGCTCTGTTGACTAACGAGTTTGCCGACCGCTGCTCTAGGTCTCTCCTTGGCTTGTAAATGGCTGCCTCTTCCTGGCGTTTTCACAGGGTCGCTCCTTTGCGTGTGTCTGCGTCCTAATCACATCGGGTTAAATCCCATCTGAATGAATTCATTTTTAACCGAACTGTCTCTTTGAAGACTTTATCTCCAAATCAGAACCCTGCATTCCGGACTTGGGTTAGAGGAGAACATCCTAACAGTGAATTCTCTCACGCTTATGCTAGCTCTAATGGGCTTGTTACGCTGGAACTAGGAATCCTAACTAACATGTACGTACAGACACTGTAGGTATGGGAACTGACATTTTCTCTTCTTTTAAATTTTTATTTATTTTATATTTTGCAGTATAACTTAGATTTAATAGTAGTACATATGTTTTCCTTTTTTTCCCTCCATTGTCCTCCCCCCAGCCTCCCCTACCCCCCAGCACATGTCCCCACCTACCCCCCCCCAACCCACCCCAGTGTCTTGCATCCATTGGTTATGCTCATATACATGCATACAAGTCCTTCAGTTGATCTCCCACAGCCCCTGCCCCCCCCCCTCCCCAGCCTTCCCCCTGTAGCTTGACAGCCTGTTCAATGCCTCTCTGCCTCTATATCAATCCCTCTCCCCTGTTTCTTTTCTTCAAAAATATCTTGCCTCTGCGTACTGGAAATAAATGTATAAGAACAAAAAACGTTTGAGTCTCAGTTTCAATGGCCAACTGTTCTGAGTCCCTGTTTCAATATCAAATAGTTCCCTGTGTGTACATGTCAGCAATGGTATCCGGATGGTGGACACATGGTGGCAATGCAGGGGAATGCACATTTTCACGTTGTGGAGGTGTGTAGTTGTGCTTGCAGCCTCCCTTTGCCACCTCTAACCTCTTTCTCTATTTTTCTTCTGACTTTACTCCCTTCTCACCTTAAGAATGTTTAGCCTGTCCTTCCCTTCTCTCCTCACCTCCCCCTCCCCCCTGCAATTTTCCCTTCAAAGTATGCCCTCTGCTATCTTCCTGGGATATAGAAGCTTTACTAAATCGGGCCATGTAATGTGTTAATACCCTGTGTTGTTCTTTAGCTTCAACTGCATTAAATCTCTCAGGCCTGAGCAATTCAGTCAACATCCATTAAGGACTGACTGAATAAACCATCTCTCATCGGCCAGCGCAGTGAGTGCTGAGAATCTGGTATGAGCAGAACCGAGTGGGAGACTTGTGTGAGCCCAGCACACTACCCTATGCGGACTGATTAGGACAGACCTCTCGCAGGAGGGCGACAGAATGAGGAGTCCGCTTCGAAAAGAACCAATCACAGCACCTCGCTGAGGCAAGAGGCACCTGCAGGCATCCTCCTCGGTAGGAAACAGGGAGGCAGGGGCAGAGTGAACACACAGGAAGGCAGTGTGAGCTGAGGTGACCACGGTGAGAGGTTATGGTCATAACTGAAGTGCAATGGGAGTTTTACAGAGATTTAAGGAGGGGAGTGACCTGATCTGATTTGTGTCTAAAAAAATAAACAAATCCCCAGAATCCTCTGGCTACAGTCTGGAGAAAGACCTACAGTCATCAGCCACGTACTAACCAGATACGTTCTGAGGAGCGTGTTAGGTTATTCTGTTGTGGGAATGTTATAGAGGCACTCACACAAACCTCCATGGCTTAGCCGCTACACACCTAGGCCATGTGGTCTAACCTATTGCTCCTAGGTTACAAACAGATCAAGTGACTGGATAAAACAGCAGGAGACTAAATTAAGCAAAGTGAAATGCAGTAAATAGGAGATATTTGAGCCTGCTACTGGCAGAACATGGCACAGTATCTACAGCAATTTTTTCTTGTAAGTAAAAAGAGTATACCCTAAAATGATAAAAAAAAAAAGCATAGTATAGTAAAACCATAAACTAGTAACATATTCATTTATTATCAAGTATTAGAGGCCCAGTGCATGACATTTGTGCATGGGGGAGGGGGGGCGGTCGGGTCCCTCAGCCCAGCCTGCACCCTCTTGAAGTCTGAGAAGCCAGCCTAAGCTGGCAGGTGGACATCCCTCAAAGGGGCCTTAGTGCTGCCCCAGAGGCAAGAGAGATTCCCGCCACCGCTGCTGTGCTCACCAGCTGTGAGCCCAGCTTCTGGCTGTGGTACTTCCCCTGTGGAAACGCACTGACCACCAGGGGGCAGCTTCTGCATTGAGTGTCTGCCCTCTGGTGGTTAGCGCGCATCATTGCAACTGGTTGTTCAACCATTTAGTCTATTTGCATATTAGCCTTTTATTAAATAGGACTAGAGCCTGGTGCACAAAATTCGTGCACGGGGGGCAGGGGATGTCCCTTAGCCCAGCCTGCACCCTTTCCAATCTGGGTCCCCTTGAGGGATGTCTGACTGACTGTTTAGGCCCAAACAAGGATTGGGCCTAAACGGGTAGTCAGACATCCTTCTCATAATCCAGGAGACCTGGCTCCAAACTGCTCACCTGCCTGCCTCCCTGATTGCCCCTACATGCCTCTTTGACCACATGGGGGCGGCCCTCTTGTGTGTTGGAGTGATGGTCAATCTGCAAATTACTCTTTTATTAGATAGGACAGAGGCCTGGTGCATGGGTGGGGGCCAGCTGGTTTGCCCTGAAGAGTGTCCCAGATCAGGGTGGGGGTTCCCTTGGGGTGAGGGGCAGCCTAGGTGAGAGGCCTGTGGAGGTTTGCAGGCTGGCCACGCCCCCCAGTGACCCAAGTGGAGGCCCTGGTATCTGAGGTTAATCTATGTCTACAATTGAAACTTTCTAGCCTATAGCGGAGCCAAGCCTTATGCTGGCTCCTGGGCAGCAGCCACTTCTGTTTGAAACTTTGTATCCTAGAATCCCCAACGGCAGACTGAACCTCCATTGCCAGGGAAACCCAAGCCTCTGTTCTCTCCAGCTCAGTGGCTGCCGCCATTTCTGTATCTTTTATAACTGAAACGTTGTAACATTGGGTGGAGGCCTAGGCCCACAATGGCCTGTGGAAAGCTTGGCTTCCTCTGTTGCCGGGGAAACCCAAGCCTTCCTCCTGCTCTCAGGGGCGGCAGTCATCTTGGTTGGGGTTTATTTGCATAATCTGCTCCAGACTGGCTGGTAGGCATGGCTTGCGGGCATGGCAAAGGTACGGTCAAATTTGCATATTACTCTTTTATTAGATAGGATTATATATTGTACATAACTTTATGTGCTATAGTCTTATATATATATATGTGTGTGTGTGTGTATAATTTATTTATTTCAGAGAGGAAGGGAAAGGGAAGATAGATGCACCAATGGTGAGACACAATCATTGCATGCCCCTACTGGGGATTGAGCCTGCAACCTGGGCATGTGTCCTGACAGGGAATCGAACTGTGTGACCTCCTAGTTCACAGGTCAGCACTCAACCACTGAACAACACTGGCCGGCTGTATGTGCTATAGTTTTATATGGCTGGCAGGGAGGCAGGTGTGTTCACACAGCATCGCCACAACAGGAGTAAGTCATTGTGCTACAATGTTAGGTTGGGCTATGATGTCAACAGGACTGTCAGCTCCACTCCAGTCTTACAGGACCGCTGTGTCACACGCTGTCCTTTGTCGACCAAACCATCATGATGTGGATTACAACCGTAGAGACAGACAAAGCAGGGGACCAGGCTACTGCAGCTCCTGACAGAAGATGATAATGGCTTGGCCTAGGACCACGGTCAGCAAACTGCGGCTCCCGAGCCACATGGGGCTCTTTGGCCCCTTGAGTGTGGCTCTTCCACAAAAATACCACGGCCTGGGCAAAGTCTATTTTGAAGAAGTGGTGTTAGAAGTTTGAGTTAAAAAATTTGGCTCTCAAATGTCTATCGTTGTACTGTTGGTATTTGGCTCTGTTGACTAATGAGTTTGCCGACCACTGGCCTAGGAGGATGGAGAACTTTGTGACAGCATCTGAGTTTTGAAGGTAAAAGTATAAGCTCTTACAGACGAAGTTATCTCTTTTAGCCCGAGTCCCCATATTACAGCTGTCAGTGAAGTCAACTCCAAGACCTACGATGCGAAGACGCCAGTGTTTCTTAGTTTCGTGGAGCTCAGGATCCAGCGCTCAACCAAGTCCCTGGAGTGAATCAGGGAGAATGACTGCTGAAAACCTCTCTAAGCAAGAGGTTCGATGATACACCCTTAACTTTTAATGCTAAATAAATGCTCACTTTTATTTTGGTATTGGTTATTTTATTTTGCACAAAGCGAGGGCAGGCATTTTGCTCCTCTTTTATCTAGGACTATTGTCTTCACCCTCTAGCTGCAAACAATCTAGAGCAAAAATCCTTTAGAATAATTCATCTTTCCCAAAAGACGGGTTCTCTTTCCCCTAACCCAAATCGTATGCGTCCGAGGGCCCGCTCCCCAGCGCAGACAAACGGACTCCTTGTCCGCGCCCCTCCAGGCCCGGGCTGGGGAGCGGCATGTCCTGCAGCGAGCTGCCTGCGGCTGCAGGCGCTCGCCCGTCCCCACCCGGACCGGACCCCTGTTTCTAACCGGACCCTCCCCCCCACCCCCCGCTAATTAAAATGCATGCGTCCAATTGCTACCCAACAGACGAATGGGATCTTTTCTTTCCTCCTTTAAACTTGAGGCCACCGTCCGGCAAAGTCCTGATGGTCAAACCAACCCCAGCCTGCCTTGCAAAAGGGCCGCTGCACACGGAGGCCACAGACAGACACGTGGCGATGTTGTTTCCTAAACTTGCGGCTTTGCGGGGCCGTTCGCTGTTTGTTTCGAGCACGGCTCCGCACGGTCCTCCCGGGGCCGACCGAGGCGGCTCCCCGGCTCCTCAAGCGCCGGTAGCGGTGCTCGCTCCCGGGTCAGCTGGGCGCTCGGAGGGGGCGGAGCGCGCGGGCGGTCCCGGAGCCAGGCCTCTGGGCGGCGACGCTCTGGCCGGCCGGGCCGCCTCGATGGTCTCCGCGCGGGCGGTCCCGGAGCCAGGCCTCCGGGCGGCGACGCTCTGGCCGGCCGGGCCGCCTCGATGGTCTCCGCGAGGGCGCCGCGGCCACGCGGTCCGGGCGCCAGGGGGCGCGCTGGCGGGCGCCGCGGCGCTCGGAGCTACGCGGCCTCGACTCGCTTCCGCCATATTGGATGCCGCAGCCGCCGCCGCCGCCAGCGCTTCCTCCTCCGTGGTCGCCGTGCGCTGCCGGTTCCTGCGGCCCTAGCGGCGGGGAGGTGAAGCCGGAGCCCGTCGGGGGAAGAGGAGGAAGGGGGTGGAGAGCGTAGGGAACGGGCCTCCCGGGGAGCGGAGGGAGACCGAGACGGAGCCGGGCGAAGACAGGCGCCGCGGCCCAGCCCCTCCCCCGCCGCCGACCCGCCCAGGCAGCGTTGTGTTCCCTGCTCGGCGCTCCGCCCGCCCGGCGGCCATGCCCGCGCCGTGCGGCCCCTGAGGGCGCCCTCCCCGGCCCCTGCTCGCCCTTCCCCTCTCCGGCCCCGGGGTCGCCGCGGCCCGGTCCTCGCCAGCCGCCGCCGCCGCCGCCTCGCCCTCCCCGCGCAGCGCAGCGGCCGCTGCCTCTTCCGCCGCCGGGCTCCGGGCCTCCGCCGACAACATGGAGGCTGTGAAAACCTTCAACAGCGAGGTTGGTATCGCAGGCGGCCCCCGTGTTGCTCACGCTCCCCCCGGACCCCCCAACCCGGGACGTGGGCGGGCGCGGGTCTGCGGGGCTTTCCGGGCCGGGGCGCCCGGCGGCCTAGCGCCCCCCGCGGGGGAGGGGAGTCTCCCCCCAGGCGCCCCTCCCCCGGGCGCGGAGGGAGGGGAGGGCAGGGGGAGGGCCGGCCCGGGCGGAGGGCGGTTCCGGCGGCCCCGGCGCCCCGTGAATGGCTGCGGGGCCGGAGGGGAGGCCCCGTCGGACCCTCCCCCGGAGCCTCCGGGCCAGTGTCTCGGGTCGGTTCCCCAGAGGCCCGCTCCGCTCTGTCCCGGGCCCGTGAGGGGTGCGAACCGAAGGCCGGACACCCCCCGCCCAGACCTCCCGGGGGTCCTCCCCGAGGCCGGCGCCGAGCGGGGCGGTGCGCCCGGGTCACCGCGCACGCAGCGCGCGTCATGGAGATGCTGTTGGCCGGGTGACCAGCCGGCTGGGAACTTGGGGGAAGGGGCTGTAAATCTGTGATTTCTTATGTTCTTACCCCCCCCTCCATTTCCTCCTCCTCCCCCTCACACCCCCCCTCCCTCCAAAAAAAAAATCAGGACAGACAGACAGATAAATGGTGGGAAGAGGTTTGTGCGTGGAGAGAGGGAGGGGGCCGGGGAGGGATCGCCCATCTCCCACGGGCTCCTTTCCGGGTCGGGGCGAACCCCAGGTTGGTACAAAGCCGGGGTCCAGTTGTCCCTGTTGAGTCGAATCTGCCAGCCAGCTTTTCCTCAAGTGTGTGTTAAACATCGCTGAAGCGCCGACTCGGGCAGCCATGTAAACATGACAAGCGCAGGACTGACTGCACCGCCATTGCCATTGATGTGATGTCCCCCCTGTGCGCACAGCGGGGACATTGGTGTGGTGTCCGCCAAGCACGGGTGCGGAACTTGTGATGGGCAAGGGCTCGTAGCACTTGCTGCGAGCAGCGTGGCTCACAGTCTTACCTTTCCACCCGCTGGAGCTGCGGGGACAGGGCCGAGAGGGCAGAGCTTTTGAAAGCTTTGCAATTTTCTCTCCTTTTATTCCTGCCCCCGCCTCCCCCCCAAGAATTGGCACTTGGGAAGCTCCGTGTGAGCAGGTAGCAGCGGCACAGCGGAGTGGAAACAAGCTTTTTTTTGGTAAAGGATGTTCTCCTCGATAAATAATCAGACTTGAGACTATTCTCCATTTGATTTATGAAGTTGTAGCTGACAATTTGGGGCAAATTACAAAGTTTGGCTCCACCCCCACCATAGCCTATGGTGCCAAAATCTGGAAGAGTGAATATTTAATGATGCTGTGTTCTAGTTCGCCGGGAACCGTTTCACATCTGGGCAGGAAACCTCCTCCCCTGCCCCGGCTCCATGTAGCCTTTTTATTTGCTACAGTGTTAAACTGTTATTAATTTTTTTTTAATTCGTTGTCGTCTTCCACTGCAATTATTTGATTTACCCCACCCCACCCCTTTTTGGTGGATGTCTCTGTTTGTCTAGGAGGTTCTTAGTATGTGTTCTCTGCGAAAAACAGGATCCCTTTTTGGTAGATAGAAACAAGCCTGGTGTGTGTGATTGATCACAGTAGAGCACAGTGGCATAGGAGCATTTTTTTCATTTTAATATTGACATTAAGTGTTAGGGACCTACGGTGGACATGGCACTTCACCTCTCATCTAATCTTTCCGGGAACAAGGAAGCAGTATTCCCTCCCGTTTTAGCGTGTGCAGCACCCCTCCTTCTCCCCCCAGGAAAAATCTTCCGCTCTTACTTCCTGACGTGCTAACATTTCACCCTGTTTGAGGGGGGGTAGCGGGAAAGTAGTAGCCGTGCTACTGGAGGTTGAGGAAGGGAAATAGATTTGAAGAAGGTCCACAAGAAGAACATGCTTCAACCTTTTCATTGTATTTTTTTGGTTTAAACACAAACCATATAATCTTTTTTTCCTGATTTTGAATATAGTTCCTGTGAATGTCTTATTATGCTTGCTGATGTGAAAATTTTGTGCAAGTAAGCACATAGTGGGAAATAACTTAGTAATAAGTGTTTTCCATTAAATTGTGTTGCAAAATTAAAAAGAAATCTAATTATAGGATTAGGAGAAAAGATTTTTAGGTTTACTGTTTGGTTTTTAAAGGCATTTATCCTTGGGCCGAGTGAGCCCTCCAGCACTTTCTGTGCGACATTTAAAGGTGTCTTTGAAGCATTGAATTGTGAAGACATTCCATTTGCCTAAAAGGCACCACAAAGTAGCCCTAAGCATAATGATTAATGTTTGTCAGTGAGCTATTTTGATACTTAAAATGTGTAAAATATGGAATGCTTAGCTTTTATTTTATAGCTTGCTACTTCTCAGGATTTTCAGGTCCGCCTGCCTCTCCCACCCTCCCCCAGTTGGTTTGAAAACAAGCTCAGGCCAGAAATGGGGGCCCTGGCTGGTGCTCCGCTGGTGGCACGGAAGGGTCATGGGGTCAGCTCCGGTCAGGGCACACCTGGGGTCAGGCTTGGTCATGGTCCGGGCCCATGCTGGAGGTGGCTGATCAGTGTCTGTCTGTCTGTCTCCCTCTCCCTCCTCCCTCCTCCCTCCCTCCCTTTTTCTCTTCCTCTCTCCCCCTCTCATTCTCCCTTTCTCTCTCTAAAACAAAACAAAACAAAACAAAACATGGATATAGGTTTTAATCCACAAACAGTGGGTGAGTTTCAATCTGAAAATCCCTTCCCTTGTGCGGGCTGTGAGCGAGTCATGCTGGTCACCCTCCCTCCCCCCCCCAATAGTTCTCCGGGCTCTGTGGCCTCCCCACCCGTGGTCACAGTTCTGTCAGAAGCTCCCTGTGGTACAGCTTCTCTTCATTATCACGCGTTAAAGGGCGTTTAGGCTCAGGAGCGGATATATAGGTGCCCACACTGGTAGCTTTGTGGGAAAGCCAGACATTTCCCCCTAAATGCCATTGTGAGGAAATAGTTAATGCCATCGCCACTAAAGCCCGTTCTGAAGTGAAAGGAAGAATGTCAGGCTTCCCAGAGCCCATGCTTGCCTGACCGGGCGGTCACTGGAGAACTGCTACCGTCACAAGACATTGTGGTTGTTGGTGCTCTGGGGCAGTGGCTTTGCAGATGGTGGTTAGTGTCTCCCCCGGTGGAAAGGTCTCGATGGTCCTCTTACCTCTGTGGACTGCTGCAGTGCCACCGCCGATGGCCGGGTCGCAGCAGCTCCAGGTGCGCTGTGAGTTTATGCTCTGGCCTTAAGAATGCCGCTGTGTGCAGGCCATTACGGTGAAGTTTGCCTTTGAAAGAGGGAAGAGAGAATAGCAGTGCATGCCCCTTGGTTTAGGAAATTCTGACTTAGTTGAAGGAGGCACTTGAATAACGTTGTTGGAACACCTAATGTATGGAACACAGAAGAACCTGTTATGCTTGGATAAGAAAGTGGATGGTGGTGGTGGATTTTGCTTATGTATTGGATATTCTTTCTATTTGAGGACTTTTAAAAACGGCACCAATTCCAGTTTAACACTTCAAAAATTAACATATCTTTAACATAATCAAATACCAGTCAGCTCATCCATTTTTTTTTAGATTCTTTGTATAGATAGTTGCATTATTTACTGTGGTTGTTGTCCCTCTATGATCCATTCTCTTGCCTCTGAATAGGCTGCAGGGGAAGGGAAGATCTAGGACCAGATTTGTAGGTATGAGATGCAATTTAATTTTGGGATTTACCTTGGTTAATCAATTCTGAAAGGATTCTAGTGCCTTTTTTCATTTCTGGATACCTAAATTCTTCATGTTTTTGTCCTTAGGGTCCTTTGGTTAGTCAGATAACTTACTCTCTGAACTTTCCCAGGATGCAGACTTCCCAGTCATTATAACACCATTCTATGCCTTGTCTGTCATATCGCAACTGAAATCCCACCTTCGTCTAATTCTATTTCCAATTTTGTATCAAGAATGTTCATTTGCTTAACTATAGGACCTATTTTATAATACTCTTTCCACCAATATCTGGGGGTAGACATGGGTTAGTAGAAAACAGTGGAGAAAAGGTAGAGGGAGGAATAAATGTGAAAATCTTTAATTTGTGTATTTTCCCTTTTGTTTATGGTTCAAGAAAGGGAATTTATGTGAAGCAGCTATAGAACACTGCATTTTCTTTAATTTTCATCTAAGAATCTGTTTCTCCTTTTTCTTTCCTATTTTTAACTTCCCAGTGGGAGGTTTGGTTAGTTGTATCAAGCAGGCCTTTTTTGTTTCTTCTGCCTTGGGAAAATTCCTTAAAGATGTAGCAAGCTCAGTGTGATAACAGAAGGAAGCCTTCCGAAACCCCCTGGCCCGCTAGTTCAGATAGGGTTTCTCTGCCTCGCACTGTTGACGTTTGGGACTAGGTAACTAACTGCCTGCTGGGAGGAGCTGTCCTGTGCAGCCGCCCTGGGTGGAAGCAGCAGCCCCGAGAAGAAGCCAGAAATGTCTCCAGACATTACCAAATGTCACTTGGAGGATAAAACTGACCTTGGTTGAGAATCACTGACTTAGCTGTAGGGTTAAACAGTCTTAAAGCCCTCTGTACTTTCCCTCCTGGTGATTATTACATTTTAAGTAATTAATTACCTTTCCCCCAGAGGGCAAGTTCCATGAGGACAGTGACCGTAAGTGGTCATTGCTTCATAGCCTTCATACATAGCAGTGTCTTAATACATGGTGTACACTACATACAGATTTCTTGAATGAATGGATGGGTAATATACTAGGCAGATGATGGCCTCTGGATCAGGGTAGTGAACTGGATGTTTGTTTTTTTCCTCTGTAAATCAGTTACCAATTTGAGATTGTATTTGGATTTCCTGTTGGGAGATTCATAGACTAAATATAAAATTAACTTTTTGAGGGGTTTATTATGTATAAGCGTTATTTTGAAGGTCATTTCATGGTAATATAGGACCATGGGAGATTAGATGGACATTTTTATTTTAAAATCAAAACTTTGATGTGTTTTTTAATTTTCAATTTTTACTAAGGGGGAGAGTCCGGAAGGGACTTGGGCTTAGAATTAGTACTCGTACAAGAATTTCAGATATCTCTTTCTAGGGCCAGTTTTGCTGGTGTTGGACAACTACTAATTCATTGTGATATGAGAGAATGTAATCAACCTTGACCTTGAACACTGGCTGAGCTCCTAAGCTCTTGAGTGAGCTCAATTTATTCTGGTTTTGTTTTCTCAACTTATTTCTCTACTCCTCTCTCTCAGGATTGTGCCTCTCCTCCTGCTTGTACAGACTGCTTTTCCAGCAGCATGGACACAAGAAGCATAGTAAGATGATTATAACCACGTAAGGCAGGCCCTTTGGAGAATGTCAGGTTTCGATTGATACTGAAATGATGTCTTGATTATGTGGGCAGTACTTGGGAAGCAGAAAAAAGCTGGTCACTTAGAATATGTTAGTAATCTTAAAAGAGAACGTGCAGGGAATAAGTTTAATTTTTCACACACAAAAATAGCTTAAGTGAAATAGAAGTTATTTTCTTAATAGTGAGCATAAGTTATATATACTCTGGTTGCACTTATTTGCCTTCTGCTTCACAAAATTTTACTGTATGTTTTCTAAAAAAAATTCATTGCCTACTTAATATGACTAAATTGCAATTTGATGGTTGGGAATAAAAAACATCTTATATTTTGAGGAAGTTCTTCAAACTATAAGATGACAAATCATTGCCAGATATGCTGTAGGAATAGAGAAACAAAAATGACTAAATCAAATATTTGATTTTTTAATTGCAGAAGAGCAGATTTTGGTAGAGGTACTACTTATAAGAAATAAATGCTGATGAGAAATGTTTCTGTAGCCTGTGATTTCTTACCTGAGTTAATACTATCTCAAGTTTGATTGTAAACATGATACATTTGCTTTCCTGATTTTGATTTTATGCATTTATTTTGTCTTTCTAATTCTGCTTTATGTGTGTTTCTGATAATACCATATTTTAAACTCAGGCAAGGGTATGTAAATGTGTTACGGTATCTATTATAGGTCAAGATAAATCTTACAAACTTTGACATCTAGTTAGTTAGAATGGGAAATATTGATTATTCATTGTTTTTGTTTTACTTATTTTTTACTCACGTTTTTAAAAAATATGACTTAAGTTAATGTATGCCAAGTTTTTAATGTAAGTCAACTTAATATAGGTTGACTCGAGAGACCTGGGATTTAATTTGTTCGTTCATCTGTTCGTTCATTTAGCCATTATTTAATGGGTGTTCACCATGTACCAGATACTTTCTATCTGCTGGGGTCGTGATAAACAAGATAAGCAAAAGCTTACCCTCGTGGAGCTTATGTTCTTGTAATCGTGAGTGCAGTGGTCTGCTGCGGAGCTGGTGCGGCGGGCGGCGGTACTGACGCCCGCTGATTGTTTCTAGGGCTTGCTTTGTCCGGGACATCTCTCCAGGGTCTGGCTGGTTTGTTCTCAGCATTTTGTCTTACAGAGTCCACATTGCTCATCTATTCAAAATAGAGATTGAGCAAGCAGACTTACTTAAACAAGAATATGGTATGTTTTCATTAGTGGCCTAACATGTATTTAAAAATAACTGAATAACTCTTATAAAATACAGCCAATAGGGATGTTTTCTTTGGTCCATAAGATATTAGTGTCCACGTTAAATGATTAAAAAATACTTTAAGTGGTGACCAAACCTTTATGAATTTAGAAGAATAAATTAATATTTTTATAATAAACTTTCCCTTGGATTAAGTATATGAAAAAATTTGGCTTCTCTCTCTCACACACACACTTATTTTCTGAATTTGATTTGATTCCTCAGGGCTTATTTGAATAGCATGTAAGTAAAGGAAGAAACAATTTGGATCAGGTCTTTTACTCTGTGGAAATTGGGAAGTTATATGAAGATCTTTTGTTCTGGCTCACAGTATCTAAAAGGCTGACCAGAACAGTATACCTGAAACTAATACGATGTTGTATGTCAATTATATCTTATTTTTTTAAAAAGTTGACTAAGTCCTAGTTAATGGCTTTTTTAAATTTAGCAATGTTTTGATACTATAGTTTTATGGCAAAAAAAAATCAATATAGCTATTTGCATTTATTGAAATGCTTGCAATTATATTGATAAAAAGGATGTTGAATAAGTTAAAATTTTTGCAAACCAAAACATTTTATGTAGCATGTGTCTAGTTTCTAGAACCGGTTGCTTGCTATGATGAAAAATATCTGGCTTATGTATTTTTGAAGTACATTTTTTTTAATAAACATTGTTAAAAGTGAGCTGCTGTAATATATAGAGCTTTATAAACTCCTCTTTTCCCCACCCATCCTTGTATCTGTAGGGTAACGTTGTGAGGAAAGTAGGATAAGTGTGACCCCCTTTTTACCAGTGAATAAACTGAGGCCCACCATTGTGGTTTGGCCCAGGAAATGCAGCTTTGTAAGCATTAGAGCTCAGACTAGAAGCATCAATCTGATCGAGATGTTTTTCTTGTCCTTCCGTGTAAGGGATAAGAAAAATCATTGATTTTTCACAATTTCTTTTTACTGGCAGTGTCCAAATATAAGTTAGCTATTTTTTTTTCTCAGCTTTTAAATGTTATTTTTTCAACTTCAGATGTACAGAAAAGTTGTAAGAATGATAAAAGAATTTTGTGTATGCTTCATCCTGATTCCTTAATTATAACCATATTTTTTTTCTTTGTGAACACATGCAGGCTTTTTGGAGGGAACATTTTGAGAGTAAATTGCATTTCATGATACCTTTTACTTATAAATAACTGTTTTCTAAGTAGAAAGACAAAAAAAATCACATTGAAAGCATTGTTTCCTGATTAAAAAACAGTAAATAAAGAGGACATTCTCTTAACCATTGTATGATTATCAAAATCAGGAAATTAACGTTGATCCAATGCAGTAGTTGCAGACCTTATTCACTTATTCAGATTTCACTAATTGTACCAGCAATATCTTTCAGCAGGAGTAAATTGTATATTGTGCCTTGCATTCATTTGTCTTGTCTAGTGTCCTTTAGTCTAGAGCCGTAAAACTGCGGCTTGAGAGCCAGCCACATGCGGCTCTTTGGCCCCTTGAGTGTGGCTCTTCCATAAAATACCACGGCCTGGGCGAATCTGTTTTGAAGAAGTGGCGTTAGAAGAAGTTTGAGTTTAAAAAACTTGGCTTTCAAAAGAAATTTGAGTCGTTGTTCTGTTGATGTTTGGCTCTGTTGCCTTGCCGACCACTGGTCTAGAGCACTTAGTTTTTAGTGTCTGTCGTTGATCTCACTAGCGGCCCGGTAAAGGAACTTGAGCTCCGGGGGAATCCCTCGGCCTGGCCGGTGATGGGGCCATTGGGCCATCGGGGCCAGCTGGAGAAGGGAGCTCGGGAAATTGGCTGGCTGCGGGAGGTTGGCAGTGGGAGCACACTGACCACCAGGGGGCAGCTCCTGCGTTGAGGGTCTGTCCTCTGGCGGTCAGTGCATCCTCATAGAAACCAGTTGAAATCGTCGCTTAGGCTTATATATGTAGATACGTAAATTGAGAATAGGCCAGCTATTTTTAGAATTCCCTCAATGGATTTGCTGCTGTTACTTCATGTTTGGCAGGAATATTCCAGAAATGATTGTCCTCTGGAAGTACATGATGTCTTTATCTCATTCATGGGAATGTTAACTTTTTTTCTGCAAGTTGTCTCCACTGTAAAGTATTCTTTTCTCCTTGGTAACAAATATCTTAAGGGGAGATATTTTGAAACTATGCAGATACCCTGTTACTCGTCAAACTTGCACCCATTTGTTTTAGCATCCATTTAGTTTTTCCCTGAATCAGTTATTACTAAGATGGTTGCCAAATAGTGATTTTCTAAGTCTGTTCTTCATGAATTAGTTGACATTCTATAAGAGCCTTTCTTTCTCTTCGTTTCTGTATGACTGTAAATATGTAGTATGAACGTACGGATTCCTGTTGTTCGTTGGGGTGTTTTGATGCTTATATGGTCTCAGTTTTGACCAGTTGGAGGTCCTCAAGCTGACTCCTGTGTTTTTATTTGACATGTGCTCATTATTTTTTGAGCACCCCATTCCTTTCCTGAATAATAAGACATTCCCACCCCAGCCCTGGAATCAGCCATTTCTTCAAGGAGCCCTAATTTCTTCTAATAGATAGCTATTAACAGATTGAGCCGAAAATTAGATATTTATATCCTATATAATAAAAATCTAATATGCTAAGTCTCTAGTAATCTGGCCAGCCGTTCAACCAATTGAAGAGTGATATGCTAAGACCACTCAACCACTTACTGACCAACAGGAGCAGATGCTCTGACTGGTAGATTAGCTTGCTGCTGGAGTCTGTCCAATCAGAACTGAGCAAGATGGGCTGGACATGCCCTGGATCCCTCCCGCGGTTCCTTCCTGGCTGGCCAATCTCCAACGTTCCTTTCTGGCCCTGATTGTGAACTGGTGGGGTCCCTCGGCCTGGCCCGCACCCTCCCGCAATCCAGGACCCCTCGGGATGTTGGAGAGCTGGTTTTGGCCCAATCCTGCAGGCCAGGCTGTGGGACCCCACTGTGCACAAATCCGTGCACTGGGCCTCTAGTATATACATAATTCTCTTTACCTAAAAAGCCATTGAGTTCACTCTGATGATATCAATTCCATTCTAACATCGAAGGGTTCATTCTAGCTTTTCCGCTTTGAAATGTTATTTGATCAATCATAAGGTACATGAAAGTTGTTTCAGAGTTGCTAAACCATATGTCTGTGAAAACAAACTGTTAGTCCTAGCTGGTTTGGCTCAGTGGATAGAGCATCGGCCTGTGGACTGAAGGGTTCGGGGTTCCATTCCAGCCAAAGACATGTGCCTGGGTTGCAGGCTTAATCCCCAGTAGAGGTAGTATAGGAGGCAGCTTATCAATGATTCTCTTATTGATGTTTCTTTCTTTTTTTTTTTAATTAATCTCTTTAATTTTAATTCTGTTTTTATTCATTGTAATGCTTTTACGTTCTTTTTTTTCTTTTTTTAAATCTTTATTGTTCAGTTTATTAATTACATTGTTTCCCCTTTTTATCCCCCTATAGCTCCCCTCCACCCTGTACCTATCCCACCCTCCATCCTCACCTCCCCCTCCCCACTGTCCTCTCCCATTGTTGCAAGATTTTTGTCCAGTCTCTTGCTGCACTTCCCACAACCTTTTTCTCCCCAAGAATTGTCAGTCCATTCCCTCTCTATGTCCATGTCTCTGTTATATTCACCAGTTTATCCTGTTCATCAGCCTATCAATTCACTTGATTTTTATGTTCATTTGTTGATAGATGTGTATTTGTTGTTCATAATTTATATTTTTACCTTTTTCTTCTTCCTCTTCTTAAAGAATATCTTTCAGCATTTCATATAATGTTGGTTTGGTGGTGATGAACTCCTTTAGCTTTTTCTTATCTGCGAAGCACTTCATCTGACCTTCAATTCTGAATGATAGCTTTGCTGGATAGAGTAATCTTGGTTGTAGATTCTTGCTGTTCATCACTTTGAATATTTCTTGCCACTCCCGTCTGGCCTGCATCATCGTTTCTGTTGAGAAATAATTTTTTGGATTCTTTTGGTTTCTTGCTTTTTCAGCTGAGTGGATTTTCCCTCTTTGTATTTCAAATCTTTAACTTGGTTCTTGGGATGCTCCAGAGCACTTTTAGGTCTTTGTATAATATTTTTTATTTCAGTCAGTGTATGCTTAATTTCTGGTTGGTCCTTTTTCATATCCTTGAGAGTCTCCTTTATATCCTTGAGGGTCTCCTTCATTTCCTTGTAGGACTCATTCATTTCCACGTTGGTCTTGATCATTTCCTTGCAGGTCTCGTTCATATCCTTGAGGGTCTTGTTCATTTCCTTGTAGGACTCATTCATTTCCACGTTGGTCTTGATCATTTCCTTTGTGGTCTTGCTTATTTCCTTATAGGCCTCGACCTTTTGTTGGAGCCTCTTGAAAAACCCTATAACCGTGGTTTTGAATTCCATGTCCTGTCGTTTTTTTCCCTCCATTTCTTTCACATCTGATTTCTTTCCATGTCTCTGCATGGTGGCTGCTTCCCTGAGTTGGTCAATTAGCTTTGTGTGATAGACTTCCTACTAGGGACAGTGGCTCAGCCTCCCCGTTTACCTGAGGTGGATATGGGCTGCACAGTCTTGCTGAAGTTAAGCTCAGGTTAATCGTTGTTAGCACTTGGAGGGTTGACCTCCAGGCCAATTGTCTGTGAAGCTCAGCTGTGTTCGGGTTGGATGGGCGGAGTCTCCGGGCCAAGCAGACAGCATTAGCTCCGCCCTATGCGGCCCCAGGGACCCTGCACCGGGGGCAATGGCCGCCAGCACCTTTGAGAGAGAGCCGCTGCCGAGCTCCACTGGCTGCCGGGGAATTCATACTCTCCCTAAATGAGTCTGCATGCCCAATGTCTCACCCAGGGTCGTAAAACAAAGCAGTCTGACGGTTTTCCGAATGAGAGAGCGAGTTGCAGAGAGCTCTCAGCGCCGTCACGCAGCCGAGCTGTTTGCACAAGCTGCCTTCTCCACAAGCCGGGAGATCCCCGCAGCACCCGAGCTTCGGCGTGCCCGCCCACTGTCCAGTTTTCACCCCGTGTGATAGTGGGTTCTCTGGACTTCGCCCAGAGCTGGAGAATCAGTCCAGTGGGACGTCTTTGTCTCCCTGTTCGAGAAAACTGGCCGGTTTTCAGCCGCCCACCCTCTCCGCGGCGCGCGCTGCAAACCTCTCTCCGCTCGAATCTTTCAACGCTGTCCTCCGCCGCTCTTCCGAGTCACAGTGTCTTATCTTCACTTTTATTTGTGGAATTTTCACTCGGCGAGCTTTCTGGTGATTCTGGAAGGTGTTTGTTCTTTCGTTAAGTTGTAGTATTAAAATTGCTGAGTATGACGGCAAGATAGGTGTTTTACCTATGCTGCCATCTTGGTTCTCTCATTGATGTTTCTATCTCTCTTCTTTCCTTTCCTCTCTAAAGTCAATAAATATATTTTAAAAGAAAACCTTTAACCAAAATTTAATATTTGTTTATAGTTAATTTTTTTTTCAGCCTTAGGTTACATAGTCAAAATACTGTGTTCAATCATTGCTTGGTCAGTTTTTTCCCTAAATGTTTTATTCTTTTAAACTATAATTAGGTTTAGTCTCTTCCTGTTTATATTAATTTTGTTTTCTTCTTTTTTATTTTTCAGTATACAAAATATTAAACAAGCTAACTTTAATCCTCCTTTACTTTTTATTAGCTTCAGCTTCATAACCCATTAATGCTTTGGATAAATAATTTTTTCCCTTAACATTCTTAATCAAATAAGCCCAAACTTCAGAGGTTTAGATGTAGAGAAAGTTAGATCTATTTCTAATGGCACAGTTTCAATTCATAGATGAAAAAAAGTATGAATCTAAAAGCTTTCTTCTCTTGTGAATGGATTTGTCTTTATAGAGAGGTCAGTAGACTCTTTCTCTAGAGGACGAGACAGTAAATATTTTAGGTTTCTTTTGCATAGTCTTGTCAGTCACAATTCGTTGCAGGCTTGAGGGCCTACAAAAGCAGGGAATGGGTCATACTTTACTGGCCCCTGCTGCAAACTTTGAAACCTGAGAACTTGAATTTATAGCATGCTACTTATAAATCAGAATTAAAATTGAGCAGGGAGTTATATTCTTTGTAGGCCTTATAAGGCATATTTTAACATTAAAAACAAAACAACTAAAAATGCTGCATTAGTGAGAGTATTCATTCAACAAATTTCTTGAGCAGTTAGCCACTATGTGCAGACACTATTCTGATTTCTAGAATTTTAACAGAATGCAAACAGATTAAAAAAAAGATGCCAAAAAATCTTGCCCTCATGGAGTTCACATTCACTTTTTGTGTGTGGGTGTGAACTGGAAATGCATGTTTTCTTGTTCATTTAGTGACATTTTATTTAGTAAACATTGTTTCCATGTTAGTTGCAGAGTAAGCATTTTTTCTTGAAAACTTGATAAAATATACAGCAAAAGGGGTGAACCTAAAAATTTTGCTTGCTTCCCATCTCTTCTTTTGTGTGAAGCACATTTTATTTGAAAGGATTCTGTCATAAAGCTTTCAGCATGTAGCTATACTAATTCACTAAACGAGGACAATGAAGTAAAACCTTGTTAATTGGGACAAAGAGCCCATACCTAATTTAGTAATAAGTACATGTGTATTATAGGATCTTGAAAAAATATTATCCAAGTATATAATAGTAATTCAACTAAAATTTCTTTAAGGTTTTAATGAATGAGAATGATTCTTAAATACTTGCTTATGTAGTTTTTGAAATAGGGAGAAAGTCTCCTGATAATGTTTAATAAAAGCCCAAGAACTATAAGTGTTTAATAAACCAATAAGTACCTTTTAATTTTTTTTTTTTTTTTGTAAAACTTTACTGAGATCTGAATAACTGCTTTTGTAAGGGTTATTAACATCTTTGGCTTTTTTTTTTTACACCAAGAACTCTTTTTTGTCTTGTTTACTCCTCACCGAGGATATTTTTGTGCTGATTTAGAGAGAGAGACGTCCACACACCGATGTGAGGAGACACATGAATAGGTTGCCTCCAGCATCTACCCTGACCAGGCCTGGGAACTGACCTCATGACCCCTTGATGTAAGGCTGGTGCTCTTACTACCTAGACATACAGCGCAGGGCAGAAAAGTGGTTTTAGCAACTAGTGATTGGGATGAATGCTAGAAAATATTTGCTGGTTGAGTTTTATTATTTGCTAGAGGCCCGGTGCATGAAAATTTGTGCACTTGGGGGGATCCCTCAGCCTGGTCTGAGCCCTCTTGCAGTCTGGGACTCTTCGGGGGATGTCCGCCTGCTGGCTTAGGCTTGTTCCCTGTGGTGAACCTGTTGAAGCCAGCAGTCAGACATTCCTCTCATAGTCCAGGAGCCCTTTTTCCTTATGCCTGCCTGCTCGCTGCTCCTCAGCACTGCCTTGGAGGCAGGAGAGACTTCTGGCTGAGTGGTGCTCCCCCTGGTGGTCAGTGCAGGTCATAGCTTCCGGCTGTTCAGTCGATTTGCATTTTACCTTTTATTGTATCTGATGATGTGTACTATCAGGCGTTGTATTCTGCAGAGTGGTTGCCAACATTAATTAGCTACCTACCTCCTTTTCCTCAGAAAGCTCGTTTCCTAATAGGATGGGTTGGCAGTGAGTTACCATAGGATTAGGAGAAGGTGATCTGATGAATATTATGAAACAGAATAATGACGTAGCCATTGTACATGCTATATGTATGCTCCTCTGTGCGCATCATGGTGTATATACAGCATGAAGAAAGAGACATTGAATGAGGCAAAGGATAAAGATCATTTTCAAGTAAATGTCAACTTTGGGTAGGAGATAGGCTCGTGAGGAGTGACAGAAGCAGGCAAGAATTTTCTGACGGAGGGCCTTCATGTGTACTATACACAAGACCTCGTTTCTAATCAATTCTGAAAGGTTTTAAATAAAAGCACAAGTTTTATATTTATTTGTGTTTAGAAAGGTGATTGGTATTTTTGTAGAGCAAGGTTGTGGGGAGAAGGAAGGTTAAATTAGTATAGAGGAGAAGAAGGGAAGAATGCAAGAGAAGTTTACTAACAATAGAGAGCTGGTTCTGAGGAAGAAGACGGTGGGTGGTATCAGGGCTTTGGCTAAGGGACCAGATAGATACAATTGTATTGTACCCCAGTCACTAAGATGGGCCAATCAGGAGGAGCAAAATAACTTGAGCAGAAAAAACTTGGTGGGTTGGGTTGAATGGGGAATAATTTTTGAAATTATTGTTGTTGTTGTTATTATTATTTAGAATAAAAGAAAGATCTTAAGTATGGAATGAGAGTTGAAATCGCCCATATCTCCACCACCCAAGGACACTGACTATTTTGTTGACTACGGCAGTAGGGTTGTATTTCTTGAAGATTTGATGTCTGTGGGCCATTAAGGTGGAGATATCCAGCTGGGTATATATAGGTCAGGCATCTAGGAAACATAGGCTAGAGATGAAGATTTAGGAGAAGGTACAATCGTCTAGAGAGGTGATGTAGAGAAAGAAGAGAATGAAGCTTAGGGTAAAATCTTGTAGATTTTTATGTCTTCATTCTCCCCCTTCCCCTCAGAAGGCGTTGGTCCCTTTGCCTATCATTGTATTTGTGAATACAAGGACATTTAAAAGCAACTCCATGGAATATGCTTGCTTTAAATTCTGCTTAAGCAAACAGATGTTCCTGTGTGCAATTAAAATTTTAGTAGTAAATTGAATGATCTATGAATAAAATTAAATATTTAAATTTTGTTTAATGAGATTTTAACAGACTTTCTTAACATTAAGCCTGCTCATATCATTCAGCATTCTGTTAGCTCCTCATAGTCACCTAATGCTTTATCTTAAACTTGCTTTATTGTGAACATGCAATTGTGGATTTAAAGGCTATATTATTAGAAATAGAACCCATCTTTATTTGAGAAATTCCAGCTAACATGGTTTGTGGGGATTGGTTATGAGAGGATTTATAAATGAATTATTCTTCCTCTTGTTCTCACTTGGCCATTTTACAGTTACTAGTATTTCTAAAATGAGGAGATAAATTTAACATTTTTTTCATTTTTATATTTACAAAAGACATAGGAAAGAATTTAAATTGAATGAAGATTAATTGCTTGGGTCCCAGGGAAAATTTAAACTGAAAAGTCATTTTTATATATGTGTTTGTTTGTATGTATATATTTTGTTTTCTCATGAAGAATCATTTCTGATCCCGTTAGTTTTATAGAATAGGGCAGCTAAAGACTCTTACAGTCATGTTATCCATTGTATCTATAGGAAGAGCTTAAGTTTGTGGATCTGTGGTTGGGTTCCTTGTTTATTTCCATGCTTAATCTTGCTTCCAAGAAATTACAAATTTTAGACCTGTAAGACCTGTGATAGTATATCATTTAACCGACTCATTTTATGGGTGAAGAATCAAGTTTCTGATAAAAACTAGTGTAGAATCACAGCTTATCAGAGGCATGTACTTGGACGTCAAATAAGAAATTTCTGCTCTGTGTCTTGCTTCATTCTAATTTTCATTTTCTCCGTATGGGTTTTTTTGGAATGAGAATTTGGTAGTGTTTGTGTTGGAAGTGGAAGCCTGCAAATTGGCGATTAGATTGTCATCGTTTCATGCCAGCGCTGGCCAGGATGAGAACAAGCCGCAGCGCCGCCACTCTCGGTAAAGTGGGCTGCCGGGGCTGCCAGGCGGCAGTGGCACGCGTTCAGTGGCAGTAACGTCACCTAGCCAGCGTTTTTCCTCCAGCTCAGTGCGGACAGCCTTTGGTTATAAAGCTCATGTTTCTTGATCTTCTTCAAAGGAGTGCAGTTACTCTGTAAGCCTGTTTCCTTAGCATCGTTTCTAATATTCACGTTGTAATGATGGTGGCTACCTGGTAGCTGCCTCCTTTAGGTTTTCAGAGGTTCCTGTTTAAAGGCTCCGGGTGCAGGCCTATTAAAGTATGACAGGGCTGCAAAATTAACGTGGTTGCTATGAAGTTA
Source organism: Antrozous pallidus (assembly GCA_027563665.1). Classification (NCBI taxonomy): domain Eukaryota; kingdom Metazoa; phylum Chordata; class Mammalia; order Chiroptera; family Vespertilionidae; genus Antrozous; species Antrozous pallidus. The sequence goes on from CM050517.1 coordinate 98,077,248, forward strand.
AGATGTGATAGGTTACAGTTGGCGAGAAAGAAGATAGTTGTTGCATCATTTAAAAAATGGGATTAAACAGGATAAGCTCTAGGATCTCTTAAATGTTAACCCCAATGAACAAGTTTTCCAAATTTTCTTAGTTTTAGTTTATTCACTTTAAATATAGGGATATAATGATGCCTTCCCTAACTCATATTTGATTTAAATATTTAAAATATTGGCTGGTTTTAAAATATTACAAAATGGTTTGAATACATAAAATTATAAGATAATTTTATAAAGTATTTGGGAAGCTAAAGAATACTGGTTTTAATATTCTTAGTTTTCTAAAATTTTTGTTTTCAAAAAGTTTTCTTAAAGAAAACTAAAGAATAAGAAGTAAAGCTAGCTTTAAAAAAAGGCTGCAACTGGGAACTTTTGGTGTCATTGTGAACATCTGTCACCCTGAAAGATATCTCCATATTACAGTATTCTTAATACTGGATAAAATAATGGAGATTATGAGTATAACGAAAGTGCTAGATTATATTCAGCACATTTTCCAAGTTGGAAAATTAGGTGAACAAAACTTTTCAGCAGCAGAAAGTAACAAAATAAAAACCATCATGTATTTTGTATCAATATTACTAGTCGACATAAGAATTGTTTTAGTAAATTACAGCCTTTTAAGAAAATCAATTTTAGACAGTTACGAAGAGGATAATTTTTGCTTAAGGGTATACATTTAGAGTATTTCAGATATACACATACACATATTTAATATTTGTAATATGTACTAGCGGCCTGGTGCACGGAATTCATGCACTCCCGGGGGAGGGTGCCTGTGCCCTCTGGCAGTCTGGGAGCCCTCAGTCAGACATCCTTAGCGCTGCTGCAGAGGCGGGAGCGGTTCTCACCACCACCACTGCGCTCACCAGCCATAAGCCCGGCTCTGGCTGAGCGGTGCTCCCCTGTGGGAGCGCAGTGATCACCAGGGGGCAGCTCCTGCGTTAGTGTCTGCCCCATAGTGCTGTCAGTGCAAGTCATAGCGACAGGTCATTCTGCCATTTGGTCAATTTGCATATTAGCCTTTTATTATATAGGGTATGTACATAACTGTTAAAAGAAAGGTTTGAAGGCAGGCAGCCTTACCAGCCTTTTAGCAGTGATTGTTTCTTAAGAGAGCAGTATGTGGTTGGGGTGCAGTGAATGAGAGCTTTTAATATTTAGAATTTTTCACAGCATTTATTACCATATTGCTTTTCTAATATGCCCCTCAAACCCAAAATACTACATGTTTTAGCTTTTGGGAGAGGGATGGAGTTGGCCTATTTTTACTATTATTTGAATTTAATCCTTTCGATAAAGTGAGTTTCCTTCTTAAAGGTTGGAAAGCTGAAACGTGTTTGAGAATTGCTTAAAATGTATATTTAAAAGGAATTTATTTAGTTGTTAACTTGATCAGTAGACATATTAAGTGTCATAATCTGATGTTTACAGTTTTCTTGGTTATTACTTAGGTTGATACTATTACATGGTATCTATCTAATCTCCACAGTTATCTATCAGTGACTCAATTGTACATGTTTATGTTTAGTTGGTTGCTAACTGGTGGACTTTTTTTTTTTTTTTGAAAATTTGTGTCTTGGTAGCCAGAACTGAGTTTGAGATATGGTTTTGTAGCTTATTACCAATTTGAATTTAGTGAAGACACTTAGCTAGGTTTATATATCTATAAAGTGAGAATAATAAAAAGTCTCATTGGGCCATTCTGAAGGTAACAGCATTTGTGGTAGTGCTAACTGACATAGTGCTGTAGAGATGAAAAATGTTACTATTATGTATGCTACAGTGTGTCTCTTTTTAGTCTTTGTAGTTGTTGCTCTTATTTCTGAAATGATTTTACCCTAAGGGCTGATAGGCTCTTCTTGTTCTATTTATAGTCTCTCTGATATTTGGTTTTTAGTATTTTATCCTATGTCTCTTCAACTGTTGTCTCTTTAGGGATGACTTGTATTTTGGCTTTTCTCTTTTGGGATTCAATCCCGTATCTTCTAGCCATTTTGTGTACATTTGTTCAAGAAATAGGATCCTAATCACATTGTCTTCCTTTCCCAGACTTCTTACTTTTAGACTTTATGTTAGTAAAATCATCTTCCCAAATACTCTTGAAAACTTGGGTGCCTCCCTCTTGTCTGGATCTTTTCAGTCACAGAATTCAGTGAATTATATTAAAAATACGTTTTGCATCCTTCCTTTCCATTTTATTCTCAATCCTAAATAATAAAAATAAATATTGATACTTTAGTCGATGTCCTCATCACTTTCCCTGTGCTATAAATATGTTTATCATATACATCGTTTATATGCAACACAGGAATATCCTATCTAATAAAAGCAATATGCAAATTTGACTGTACCTTCGCCATCCCCACAAGCCATGCCCACCAGCCAATCAGGAGCAGATTATGCAAATAAGCCCCAACCAAGAAGGCTGCTGCCACTGAGAGCAGGGGCAAGACTTGGGTTTCCCTGGCAACAGAGGAAGCCAAACTTTCTGCCTGCTAGGCCTCCACTCAGTGTTACAAAGTTTCGGCTATAAAAGATACAGAAATAGCAGCAGCCACTGAGCTGGAGAGAATAGAGGCTTGGGTTTCCCTGGCAATCGAGGAAGCCAAGCTTTTAGCCTGCTGTTGCCGGCCTAGGCCTCCACTCTAGGCCACAATGTTTCAAACAGAAACGGCTGCTGCCACAGAGAGAGCAGAAGGCTTGGCTCCGCTCCAGGCTACAAAGTTTCAATTGTAGACATAGATTAATCCCAGATCCCAGGGTTTGGGTTGTCGGGGTTGTGTGTCTGGCCTGCAAACCTCCACAGGCCCCTCACCCCAAGGGAACCCCCACCCTGATCTGGGACACTCTTCAGGGCAAACCATCTAGCTGCCATCCATGCACCAGGCCTCTATCCTATCTAATAAGAGTAGTTTGCAGATTTACCATCACTCCAACACACAAGAGGGCTGGCCCCATGTGGTCAAAGATCCTGCCCACTTGTGGACACAAAATGGCCACCACAAGATGGCCAGCAGGGGAGGGTCGTTGGGAGGGACCAGGCCCTGCAGGGGAGGGCAGTTGGGGGCTATTGAGCCTGCAGGGGAGGACAGTTAGGGGTGACCAAGCTGGTAGAGGAGGGAAGTTGGGGGCAAATAGGCTGGCAGTGGAGCAGTTAGGCATCAATTAGGCTGGCAGGGTATTGGTTAACAGGTGATCAGGATGGCAGGCAGAAGCGGTTAGGGGCAATCAGGGAGGCAGGCAAGTGAGCAGTTGGAGCCAGCAGTCCTGAATTGTGAGAAGGATGTCCAGCTGCCCGTTTAGGCCCAATCCTAACAGAATCGAGCCTAAACAGGCAGTCGGACATCCCTTGAGGGGTCCCAGATTGGAGAGGGTGCAGGTTGGGCTAAGGGACATTCCCCGCCCCCTATGCACGCATTTTGTGCACCGGGCCTCTAGTTTATTTTAAGCAAAGCTCTGCACTGTATATTCCCGTCTGTGTGTCTTGTTATAGGTACTCGGTGACAGCATTCTGTTGAGATTTTAATGCTTCCCATTAGGAAATAGCCACTTCTCCACTCCTGTTTGAAAACAACTGTTCCTAAAGAGAGATTTACTCATGAGGGTGTTACATCTGTAAATAGTGTGGAGGCAGAATCACAGCTGACAGGAATGCTTTCTTTTTCAAGGCAGTCCGTTTTACTTCTGTTTTCTTTATTAAACCTTTTCTTTGTTGTTCCCAACTAGATGTACGTTTCATTTGTCTGAATACCTCCCCCAGAAGCATTTTTTTATTTTGTTACTAAATTATGACATGTGTTCTTGTTTTCATGAGGCAAAGTCTTCAGTGTTTAAATACCATTTTATTAGTATATTGTTTCTCTGTTACATGCCATGTGGGATGAGAGGGGAGAAAAACAAGTATGTTAATCCTACTAATAGTGACGTACATTGTTTCCACACACACCAACTTTTTAATATACACGCTTCAAATTAGTGTCTCAGTAAAATTACCTGTGACCACATTTTAGACCCCGCCTACTGGGGATCAGCGCACCCCGGGCTTGTGCCCTGACCGGGAGGTGAACCATGACCTCTGGGCTCCCGGGTCAGTCAGCGTGCAGCCCCGGGGCCGCACCGGCCAGGCTGCTCTGCTCTCTGCTCTCTGCTCTCTGCTCTCTGCTCTCTGCTCTCTGCTCTCTGCTCTCTGCTCTCTGCTCTCTGCTCTCTGCTCTCTGCTCTCTGCTCTCTGCTCTGCTCTGCTCTCTGCTCTCTGCTCTCTGCTCTGCGCTCTCTGCTCTCTGCGCTCTGCTCTCTGCTCTCTGCTCTCTGCTCTCTGCTCTCTGCTCTCTGCTCTGCTCTCTGCTCTCTGCTCTCTGCTCTCTGCTCTCTGCTCTCTGCTCTGCTCTCTGCTCTCTGCTCTCTGCTCTCTGCTCTCTGCTCTGCTCTCTGCTCTCTGCTCTCTGCTCTCTGCTCTCTGCTCTCTGCTCTCTGCTCTGCTCTCTGCTCTCTGCTCTGCTCTCTGCTCTCTGCTCTCTGCTCTCTGCTCTCTGCTCTCTGCTCTGCTCTCTGCTCTGCTCTCTGCTCTCTGCTCTGCTCTCTGCTCTCTGCTCTGCTCTCTGCTCTCTGCTCTGCTCTCTGCTCTCTGCTCTGCTCTCTGCTCTCTGCTCTCTGCTCTCTGCTCTCTGCTCTCTGCTCTCTGCTCTGCTCTCTGCTCTCTGCTCTCTGCTCTCTGCTCTGCTCTCTGCTCTCTGCTCTCTGCTCTCTGCTCTCTGCTCTCTGCTCTCTGCTCTGCTCTCTGCTCTCTGCTCTGCTCTCTGCTCTCTGCTCTCTGCTCTCTGCTCTGCTCTCTGCTCTCTGCTCTGCTCTCTGCTCTCTGCTCTCTGCTCTCTGCTCTCTGCTCTCTGCTCTGCTCTCTGCTCTCTGCTCTCTGCTCTCTGCTCTGCTCTCTGCTCTCTGCTCTCTGCTCTCTGCTCTCTGCTCTCTGCTCTGCTCTGCTCTGCTCTCTGCTCTCTGCTCTCTGCTCTCTGCTCTCTGCTCTGCTCTCTGCTCTCTGCTCTCTGCTCTGCGCTCTCTGCTCTCTGCGCTCTGCTCTCTGCTCTCTGCTCTCTGCTCTGCTCTCTGCTCTCTGCTCTCTGCTCTCTGCTCTCTGCTCTCTGCTCTGCTCTGCTCTGCTCTCTGCTCTCTGCTCTCTGCTCTGCTCTGCTCTCTGCTCTCTGCTCTCTGCGCTCTGCTCTCTGCGCTCTGCTCTCTGCGCTCTGCTCTCTGCTCTCTGCGCTCTGCTCTCTGCTCTCTGCTCTCTGCTCTGCTCTCTGCTCTCTGCTCTCTGCTCTCTGCTCTCTGCTCTCTGCTCTCTGCTCTCTGCTCTGCTCTGCTCTGCTCTCTGCTCTCTGCTTTCTGCTCTGCTCTCTGCTCTCTGCTCTCTGCTCTCTGCTCTCTGCTCTCTGCTCTGCTCTGCTCTCTGCTCTCTGCTCTGCTCTCTGCTCTCTGCTCTGCTCGTTGTCATCGGGCTCGCATTACCTTGGGGAAGTTTGTATCCAGTGGGTTAGTTAGGTTATGGTCTGATAAAAAGTAAAAGACCATTCGAGGGGGAGAGAATAGCATGAAATAGAAAAATAGGACTTTGGTTCTTTTTAAGGAAATATTCTATGTCTAATAAATTATACGCAGTTGTTATAACTGATATTTTCTGAATATTTTGCCTGGTCTTATTTTTGTATTTAATTCATACATATATAAAGTTGTAATTACTGCAAATATTTTGTATTTGTTACATAACATATTAGACATTTCTTACTTGTACATTAACAATAAATTTGTTACTTAGTATATCTTAAAAATCTTTCTGGACTTTTTAAAAATTGTCATGTAATATGTTACATAAAAATGATCATGATAGATTATCCTGTCCATTTACTTATAATATATCGTTACTAATGAAACTTTTATACCTCTTATGTTTAGCAGCATGCTACATTTTTCATCAATACTGTAATTTTTTTTAACTTCTAAAATATATTTTATAGTTTCTTTTTCTCTGCTGAAACTTCATTGCATTTATTTCAGAAGTTTTTTTCCTTTACCTAATTGAGGACTATTATAACTGTAAAGCCTTTGATAACATCAGAGTCATCATTGGGTTGGCATCTGTTATCTTTTCCCTTGAGCAGTATGGACAGATTTTCCGTGTGTGTTGGTTGTGTGTACGTATGCATGTATGCATGTGTGCGTGCGTGTGCACCAAGTAGGTTTGGCTTGTGTGCTGGACACTTTTAGTATGGTAAGACTTATTAAATCTCTGGAGAACGTTGATGCAGGCACTCCGCTTGGTAAGGTTCAGGATGCAAGTTGTGTGTTGCCTTTTTGTGGTGGTTCCTGTGTCACTGCAGTTTCAGGGCACTTACGTTGCTAGTTAGGTGTGGCCAGCACACGTGTCACTTATGGATGTGAGTTGGGTTTACACCGGGTTAGTTCTCAGAATCTTTGCTGCTGGGTTTCTTTGGGTCTCTTTCCTGAGGGCCCCATTCCAGAGATGAGCCCAGGACTTGTTAGTTCATCCATGGAATTAGGGGGCTTCTTCTCCAGCTTCCTCTGGGTCCCCCCTGCTGTGTCCAGGTCCCAGGGCTTCCTCTTTCTGGAGATGGCTCTTCTCTTGGGGTTTTAGATGCTGGTGTGGCAGTACTGGCTGCGCTCTGATGCTTAGAAGCGCCAGGGGAGAGAAGGAAGGTTGGGGAGAACGGGAAGAGCCCCTCCCTGATAGCGTGGAGGGGTCCTTTTCGGCTAGCTGCTAGCCAAAGGGGGTCCCTCTGGTGGTTTTGCCTGTAGTACTGCAAACCTGTTGGATTCTCCAGGTCCGGGATCAAAGCCCAGAGGTAACAGAGGAACACAAAACACGAAGAGAGTTAAAAGTTACCCCAGCACCCACACACAGCCGCTCCCCTGCTGTCACTCTCATATCCAGGTTGGACTCCAGTCTCCTGTTGGCTGGTTTGACCTTTCAGAGTCCTCAGGCATTGCTTTTCGTGGTCCGGCGTTTTAGCTGTAGTCAGCATGGGAGAGGCTGTAGTTGTCTTTCTGTATCTCGGCTCACTGTGACTCATGTGCTTTTTTAAAGAGTATTTCAACCCCCTTATTCCAGGAATTTGGAAAAGATATAAATTTGTGCATTGAATTAAGGACTGTGCAAATAAGTTTTTTGTCATCCAGGTTTAGTTTTTTTAATGGTCTTTTTTTTTTGTGTGTGTGTGTGTGGGAGGGGGATTGATTACAGTTTTTCTGTTATAACATAGTTTTAAACTATAACTTAGATTCTAAAATAAATAGCTTCCTTTATAACAGTATTAAAAACTAATATTCGCTTTAGACATCTGCCAATGCTTAAAAAAATATGATATTCTACTTAATAATAGAAAAGATTAATTGTTTATATTAAAATGCTCATAACCCATAGGAAAGGATAATTGGTTATAAATCGCATAAACATTTATATTTGTCATAATCTTCTGAGTACTTACATATATCAGATTATGGCCTTATTTCCTTTTTTTAAAAATTTTTAAACAGAAGGATTTCTTTCTTCTCCCTCAAAGCTTGGTATATGGGTTTCATCTTATTTGATAGAGGTTTGCTTCAATTTTTAATTTTAAGAAAATAGACATAATTGTCCCTTATGTATTTGTAGTTTTATTTTATTTTTTAAAATATATTTTATTGATTTTTTCACAGAGAGGAAGGGAAAGGGAAAGAAAGTCAGAAACATTGATGAGAGAGAAACATCGATCAGCTGCCTCTTGCATACCTCCTGCTGGGGATGTGCCCGCAGCTGAGGTTCAAGCCCTTGACTGGAATCGAACCTGGGACCCTTCAGTCCGCAGGCTGACGCTCTATCCACTGAGCCAGACCGGTTTTGGCTGTATTTGTAGTTTTAAAACAAGAGGTTGTGTGTGGATTTGAGATTCTGAGGAAGATGTACAATGTTGCGTTCTCTTGACCAAATAACATTTACTATGTATTTATTTTTAATAGATCTTCATTGTGTATTTATTTTTATTTTATTTTTAATAGATCTTTATTGTTCATGTTATTACAGGTGTTCCTCTTTTTTCCCTCCCATAGCTCTCCTCCGCCCGATCCCCAACGCCACCCCATGCCCTTACCCCCCGCCATTGTCTTCATCCATAGGTGTAAGATTCTTGTCCAATCTCTTCCCACACCCCTCACACCCTCTTCCCCCTGAGAATTGTCAGTCCACTCCCTTTCTGTATCCCTGATTCTATTCTATTCATCCGTCCATTCTGCTCATCAGATTTTTCATTCACTTGATTTTTAGATTCACTTGTTGGTAGGTATCTATTTGTTGTAATTTTGTTGTTCATAGTTTTTATCTTTACCTTTTTCTTCTTCATCTTCTTAAAGAATACCCTTCAGCATTTCATATAATCCTGGTTTGGTGGTAATGAACTCCTTTAGCTTTTTCTTGTCTGTGAAGCTCTTTGCCTGACCTTCAATTCTAAATGATAGCCTTGCTGGGTAGCATAATCTTTGTTGTAGGTTCTTGCTGTTCATCACTTTGAATATTTCTTGCCACTCCCGTCTGGCCTGCATAGTTTCTGTTGAGAAATCCGCTGACAGTCATATGGGTACTCCCTTGTAGGTAACCAACTGTTTTTCTCTTGCTGTTTTCAAGATTCTCTCTTTGTCTTTTGCCCTTGGCATTTTCATTATGATGTGTCTTGGTGTGGTCCTCTTTGGATTCCTCTTGTTTGGGGTTCTCTGCACTTCCTGGACTTGTAAGTCTATTTCTTTCACCAGGTAGGGAAAGTTTTCTGTGATTATTTTTTTCTGATAAGTTTTCAATATTTTGCTCTATTTCTTCATCTGGCACCCCAATAATTCGGATGTTGGTATGCTTAAAGTTATCCCGGAGGCTCTTCCCACTACCTTCATATTTTTGGATTCCTTTTGTTTGTTTGTTTGTTTGTTTTTCTGATTGGGTGTTTTTTGTCTCCTCATATTTCAGATCTTTGGTTTGATTCTTGGGGCCCTTTGATCTACCATTGAATTTCTGTATATTCTTTATTTCAGACAGTGTATGCTTAATTTCTGTCTGGTCCTTTTCCATTTTCTTGGCTTTCTCATTAAGGTCCTTGAAGGTCTCATCAAGTTTCTTGGCAGTTTTTAGAAGATTCTTGAATAACCTTATAAATGTGGTCCTGAATTCTATGTCCAGTAGTCTGCTTTCCTCCATTTCTTTCATTTGTGACATATTTCTTTGTCTCCGCATTTTGCTGCTTTCCTGTGGTGATGGAGTGGAAGAACTGCTGTACTGGAAATTCGTCTATGGGGCAGGACTTGCTTCAGTGGGGTTTGGGTGCTCACCGAGTCTGCCTCTTGAATGTGTCACTTCTGGATGTGAGTAGTTGAATTCTGGTGTCATGACACACTGACCTCTAGATACACCAGCTTCTGGATCTCCAGTGGGGTGCAGGTCAGCTACTGTCTGAGGTGATTCAGCAGGAGCTACAGTGAGGTCTGCAGATTTCTCCTGGTCTGACCAGAGCTGCAGTTTAGGGTAAGCTGTGATAAGACAGGCCACTTATATGCAGATGTCACTGTGCACAGCTCAGGCGGGTTTGCAGATTGTGCAGGGCAGGGTGTCAGGGAGTCACTAGGCTAGGGCGTGGCAAACAGCGATGGCTGCCAGTCAGCCCTTTCTGTGTCTCCCCGTTTCCAAGTCCCCGCGCCCCGCGCCATGAACAATGATTGCTGCACGCATCTATGCAAGGGAGCCACCCTCACTTTCCGTCCCGATGGCAGACAGCCCAGCTTCTCCCTGTAGGAGTCTGGGTCGCCAGCATCTCCCCAGAAACTGGAGTTCAGAGTAATCAGGAGCTTGTTTCCCTTTGGGTTGGAAAAACAGCGCCCAAAGTCGCCTGCCACGGCCCGGTTCACGCGCCTCCGTACCTCAGTCCTCAGCTTTTCAGCGCTTGTGCACGTCTCAGTGCTCTTTTCTCTCTCCTTCTAGTTGCAGCACCTTTACTCGGCCAGCTTTCCCGTGGTTCTGGGTGCTAGACGTTTTGTCTTTTAGATGTGGTTTTGAAATTGTTGTGTGCGGCAGCAGTTTAAGTGTTTACCTGTGCCTCCATCTTGGCTTCACTTCATTGTATGTTTAAATACACACTCTGCAAACTGTCTATTTGCTTATTAGACTATCTTCTGTCTGCAGATGTACTGTCCCCAATTTGTTCCATGAGGACAGAGATCTTGTCTGCCTGATCCCTCTGAGTACACGAATTTCAGGCACTGGGCCTCTCGTTCCACATAGAGGGAAATCATACAGTTTTTGCCCTTTTATATCTCACTTCACTTAGCATAATACTCTCATGTCCTCTCTAATAACTTGATTTTAGTGGTGAGCATCTGTAATTCTTCAGGACAAATTATTTTTCTCTTTGGTTATATCTTCTTTTGTATGACCGTGCCTTGAGTATTCTGTTTCATCCGTTACCAATCCTTACCACATTTCCATTTTCTGCTGATTCTATTATTCTCATTCTGCTTTTCAATGTGAGTTGCTATACCTTCTGAGTTTTTTATTTTTTATTGTCCTCTCAGTAGGGAGAGGAAAGGACAAATGTCTGTGGTTAGCATGATATCTTGCCTTGAAATTGTCAAGATTGTCTTGGTTCAAGAACTTGTATGATTTCTGATTTCTTTGGAGATTTAAGGGAATCCTAACTAGTACTCTCAAGTCCCAAAAGGGCCACTGTTGGAAAATAAATTGAGTTTATTACTATTTTAGTTACTTTAGATTCATACTTCAGATTAATTCCATTGGTCATAGAACCAACAACTTTGAAGGCATAATATTAGTCTGTAAATGAGCAAGATTTCACCTGAATTTTGATGGTTCTTTGGGGTATATCACAAATAAGTTCTTTGCTGGGTTCTTCCAAGGTGCTAATAGTATTTATTTAGTAGTGTTCAAGTTGAAAAAGGCATTCATTTTTGAACTGCAGAGTACTTGAAATAACAAGCAATAGAGTGCAACATTTTAAGTTTGGGGTAACGAGCTCCACTCGGTGTGTAGACGAGGGAGGGCATGAAGATGCTTTCTAAGGACATGAGATTGCAGTGTTTATCCCCCCAAATAGTGCACATCTGTAGAATTGAGAGGTACTGTTCCAATGTAGGGGTTGGCCTGCTTTTGTGGAAAAGTTGTGTTGGGTCACGCCTGCCCATTTGTATCTGGGTTGTCAGTGGCCGCTTTCTTGCCATGTGGATAGAGCTAAGTACAGGTAGTGTGACAGAGCTTATGTGGACTCCAAAGCTGGAAACGTCAGCTGTGCTGACGCTGGCCTGGGCGGTGATCAACCTAAAAGGTCTTTATTAGAGATGAATGCCTTTTTGTTGCAGTGGCCTCTAGCATGTAAGAAGATAATCTCAGTTTAGGTAAAAGATTCTTCAAACCTTGATTTGATTGGAATAAGTTGTTTTTAGATCTAAGAATAAGCATTTGATATGGTGCCTACAAGTGATAGCATAGAGTTTTAAAATGTTACTAATTCAAAGAGCACTTATTTTTTCAGTGTACCTGAGGGGAATTAAGACATAAATAATGAATTAATTAGACTGAAAACCCAGGCTATTGTTTACATCTTTCCTTTAAATTGATAGGTCTTGAGTAGCCGAAGGAAGGGGCAGGTTAAGACTGGATTTCATTTCAATCACTGGGTCTGATGGATAGTTTGTGAAAGTAAAGAATTGCTTACACGGTATTGATAACATGAGAACATAGCGCGTGACGGGGAGGAAAACTGAATTTGGGGAGCAGAGTGTAGAACACAGCAGGCATCAGTAGCCGTAAGGAAGGTAAAGTGATCTAAACTGAGGGAATGATTTGATGGAATGGCATTGCCGGATCAGCAGCCACTTTAGACTTTGGGAAACATGGTAGTAGGGAGTCAGACCCCAAGAAATCGATGGAGAGATTACAGCCCGTTCTTGAGAACACTGGGTCTGCAGAGAGCCCAAGCCTAGGGGCAGCAGCCGTGGTCCTCTGACTCAAGCACAGAGAGAATTGTCAGGCAAAGGAAAAGAAAGGTCCCAGAGTCAAATTTATTCTTCTCCAGCATTTTCCATTGTTCAAACCATGCTGTGTTTTCTGTCCCGGATCAAACTTTGAGTGGTAGGTTACATTCAGGGTGTCCCCCCAAAATGTATACAGTTTAACAGCTGATAGTTCAAGTGATGTTTCTTTTCAGATTTTCGTCATTGGAATTACAATTATTCAAAGTGTATTTACATTGTTTTTGAACACCCTGAATTTGATTAGAATAAGGGTTTAAATACTGAATGGTTATAGTGACATCTACAAAAATCCTCAAGTCTCTGATGGAGATCCAAATGATTGAGTTTGCTGCAATGGTGGAATATATAGAATCTTTAAGTGTGAATTGAAGATGGAAACAGAATAGAAGGCTATTGGATGATGACAATCTGTTTCTGATGTCATGTGCTGGGTAACACTAGTTCATTAAATGTCTAAATTTATACTCCACCTACTTCAGAAAGAACTTTGAAGCATCTTAGCATTGTTCGTCACAGTTGAAAATAGGTTTTATTTTTGTATACAACAAAACTATAGAGAGGATCTTCAGCTGGCTTAGAGAAACCAGGTTTGGTGGGTCTTTTAATGTTGTTCACGTAATGGAAAATAACTACCAAAGGGGAGGATTTTCATTTTAATAACGGCCAACATTGTTGAGCTACTTTATTGTGTTCTAAAGTTGATATGCAGTGTTTCTGTGAAATGAGTATTTTTATTTTGCAAATGAGAAAACTGAGCGTCAGGGGTTTAACAGCTTGTAGTAAGATGACTTAGTTGGAGTTCAGACCCAGGTCTTTCTGTGTGAAGCTTGTGCAGTGCTGTGTCTTGTGTTTGTTCATTTCGGTTTATTAAAAATACGTTCTCTACTGCGCACAGACACAGGGTACCGCTTGGCGCCATGGGAAACAATCTACACAAAGTCGGGGTTTCATTCTTAGAGCTTGTTCTTCAGTAGGACAGGGCAGAAGCGGCTCTCAGATGGGCAACAAAATCCTTCGCTTTACGTGTCTTGTTACAAGCACTGTAGAAGGTGAGGGTGTTATTTTGCACATGGTGGGCAGACTGGCATGGGGTGGGAATTGAGTCTACAAATACATTGAAGTTCTCTGTGGGTCTGACAGACACGCACTTCTTAAAGGACCTGTGAGATCCTAACCCTGGTTGGCATTGTCCACAGGTGGGCAGCTTTGGGGAACGGAATGTGCTTCTGCCAGGAGTGATTTCTGCTTGCACAGCTCTCGATGTATAATTAACCTCTTGTTAACTGCATTAAGGGAAACATCTTTGTCTTTTACTAGTACTCAGGTATTAAAAATCATACAGTAAATGCCAAATTACTGCAGTGACTACTTCGAAGGCAACGGACAGTAGAGTGAGAGCATGAGAGAAGGTTTCGATCCGGGTGGGGAGGACAGGGAAGGCTCTTCTCATTAGGTGATGCTTTAACTGAGGTGGGTGAGGGTGCATTCCAGCGGGGAGGCGCTGGTGGAGAGGATTCCAAATAGAACAGCCCCTTTTAGAGGCTTTGGATTAGGAACTGAGAAAGATCTTTGTGCCTGGAGCAGAGGGCCGGGGAGGGAGTCATGGGGTGAAACGAAACTGGAGAGGCAGGAAGGAGTTAGAGCAAGCAGCAGGACCTTGTATTTTTAGATTTTTGTGTTTCTTCAAAGAGCGGGAAGTCACTTTTTTAAGGGGCAGAGAATGGTTGGTGAATATTAATCACCCAATCAGATTAGGTTTTGTAAAGATAGACATGCCACATGTAGCTGTTCTCTGTATGAGAAATGAAAGTAATTTGGACTGTGGTTGTGGTCAAGGTTGAAGGAGGAGAAGGAAGAGAAAGAACAACAAAAATGGGGAAAACGGGGTAAAATGAATAGAATTCAGTGGTGGATTTCTAGTTTATTAATCCAGCCTGCTCCTATCGTCTGTACAAGTAGTTTCTGTAGTGTTGTAATGACCAAAAGTTAGTCTCCATACTTGTATATAGTACCTTACAGCATTACTTAAAATCTTAGCACCGGGTACATTGCAGAGTTTAGTCACCGTTCACTTAGGCTCTGTTATTTGTTGTTTCCCAATTCCCCGCCTTGTCTCTGTTTTCTCTCTAAGCAGTGTTATCCTTTGCTTAAAATGGAAATTCCAAAACAAAACAAAAAAAGATTTTTTTGAGGGGGAGATTATTGCTAAACAAGAAATTGTTGATTTTTAAAAAAGTTTCGAGATACAATTCACATGCCATATAATTAATTTAAACTGTATAATGCAGTGCTTTTTAGAATGGTCGTATGGCCATCACCACATTTAGTTTTAGAATATTTTCATTACCCCTGAAAGAAATGCCGTGCTCATTAGTGTAACGCTCCCCTCTTCCACATTGAAGACAGTCACTAGTAGATTTGTCCTTTTTGGACATTTCATACAAACACTAGGGGCCAGAATCACGAAATTTGTGCAGGAGTAGACCTTTCCCCTGCTGCCGCACCGGCTTCCCTCGCAGCCCCGGCTCCATCAGGAAGGTTGTCCGGTCTAAAGAGCATATTATGTTTTCGTTATTACAGATTAGAGGCCCAGCGCATGAAATTCATTTGTGGGTACGGTCCCTAGGCCTGGCCTGCGATCATCTTTCCCAACTGCCTGCAGCCGGCCTGCCCTCCACTGCTATCCACCCCTGGTTCCCCATTCGCCATCGGGTGATCAGTGCCTGACAGTTGGGGGAAGGGACCAAGAGGTGTTCATTGCGCCTCACCGTGAGTGGCCCAATGGCGGTTCTGTTAGGATCAATTTGCATATTACCCCTTTATTATATAGGGTAGAGGCCTGGTGCACGAGTGGAGGCCAGCTGGCCTTCCCTGAAGGGGGCCCCTGATCAGGGTGGGGGTCCCTGCTGGGGGGAGGCCGCCCTGGGCAAGGGGCCACGGGCAGTTTGCAGGTTGGCCATGCCCCCAGCTTTGTCAGGAATAATGTCTAGAATGACATCAGGAAGACATCAGGTCTACCAGGTCTAATTAGCATATTACTCTTTTAATAGTATGGAATAGAGGCCCTGTGCACAAGATTAGTGCGGGGGTGGGGGGGCAGGGAGAGTCCCTCAGCCCAGCCTGCACCCTCTCCAATCCAGGGCCTCTCAGGGTATGTTCAACTCCTGGTTTAGGCCCAATGCAGGACGAGGCCTAAACCGGTAATCGGACATCCTCTCGCAATCCAGAAGCGCTGGCTCCTAACCACTCACTTGCCTGCCTGCCTGCCTAATCGCCCCTAACTACCCTCCCCTGCCTGGCTGATCACCCCTAACTGCCTCTGCCTTGGCCCCGCCATTGTGGCTTTGGAAGGACCAAACGACTGGAAGATGTCTGGTCTATCCGGTCTAATTAGCATATCACCCTTTTATTATTATAGATAATACTATAATTGTTTGTTTCGGGGTTTTTTCACTTAAAATTGTATGTTTTTATTGATTTCAGGGAGAGGGAGAGAGAAAGAGAGAAACATTGATTGGCTGCCTGCTGCATGTCCCCCACTGGAGCCCATACCCAGGCGTGTGCCCTACCTCTAATCAACCTGGCACCCTCCTGGTGCATGGGCCAATCAGGAGCAACACCAGCCAAGCTGTTTTATTTTTAAATTAATACGGCTTTTCTTTTTTTTAACTGAGTTTAGTAATTTTTAAATACCTGTTTTGTAGCGTGTTTCATTTTTGGTTTTCATGGCTAATAATTTCTTTATTAAATTTTCATCAGTTGGTGGACATTTGGGTCATTTTCACTTTTTAAATGAGTTTTGGGGTGGATAATGTTGCAATAACCATTTGTGTACAAGTTTTATGTGACCGTATATTTTCAACACTCTTCATATATACTTGGGAGTGGAATTGCTGGGCCATATTGTATGTTGTTATGCTTCATTTTGTGAGAAACTGCCAAATTGGGTTCCAAAGCTGCTGTACCATTTTACATTCTCATGAGCATTGTGTAAGGGTTCCAAGTTCCCCCACATTCTTACTAACACATTATTTGCGGTCGTTTTTAGTGTAAGCAAGCTGACTGGATACCTCACTGTAGTTCTGATTTTCTTTCCCAGGATGCTAATGATGTGGAGCTTGATTTTTTAAAAGAAAGGCAGTTCTTTGATTTCATGGAGAATATGAAGTTGGAAATGTTTGGTAATTTCATATAATTGCTTAGAAACAGTTTTGCCGAATTTGAAATTGGTTGGGGCTCAGTTGGGTGGCGTGTCCTCAGTCAGGGCCCAGACCTAGCTTATGAGTTTAATCCCCTGTGTGGGCAGGTGTGGGAAGACAGTTGATTGGTACTCCTCTCTCACATCGGTGTTTCTTCTCTCTCCCCTCCCCCTCTCTAACATCAATAAGCATGTCCTTGGGTGAGGATTAAAATTTGTTGTTGTTGTTGTTGTTTTTATCAGCTGTATTCCCTGAATGACTACAAGCCACCAATTTCGAAAGCGAAAATGACCCAAATCACTAAGGCAGCCATCAAAGCTATTAAGGTAATACATGTTACTCTTGTTTTTAAAAGAAAATACTGTGCTAATATTTTGGAGCTGGGATAATTTTTTTAGATTATATATGTTTTTCCTCTTTATAAAGTTAATTCATATTCTTGGAGAAAAACACAGAAATGAAAATCTATCACGGTAAACTCTCCCACCTAGAGAGAAGCACTTGACATTTTGATAAGTATTCTTACATAAACTTTGAGCCAGCATTTTTCCTGACTGTTCTTCGGTGGGTGAGGTTGTAGAGACAGGCACATTGTGGAGGATGTGTTTAACACTGTTATTTGGCACACACACTGACTTTACAGAATGTTGAAGTCTTGAATTAGTAAAATTTTTCTACATTTTTTTATTGACTTTTTTCTTATTGATTGTATTAAATATTTGAAGATGAACCATTATATGGAAAATAACGGAGCCTCGTTGTACATAGGGCGTTTGA
The DNA here is from genome assembly GCA_027563665.1 of Antrozous pallidus. NCBI lineage: Eukaryota > Metazoa > Chordata > Mammalia > Chiroptera > Vespertilionidae > Antrozous > Antrozous pallidus. Next base: position 98,094,332 of record CM050517.1, read on the forward strand.
ATTGTGGAAAGAGGCCACAGACATTTAGCCCTTGAGCTCATACAATGGTTGTGAGCTTGCTGACTCATGGATACTTCTCAGGAAGAGCTTGGATCTTCCCTAGAGAAGTATACATATACCCAAATTTATTGGCGCTAAGGACCTTTTGAAGCTCAGCCATAGGCATCTCTCCAAGAGGTTCCTGTCCCCAAAGCTAAGACTCCCTGCTCGAGCAGCTATTAAAATTGAGAATGAGTGCTTTTTAAAAATGATGTAGTTTTTTATTAACCTGTGGATATTTGGTGTTATGTTTTCCTACTCCGAATGAGAATATCAGCAATACTCTGACGTACCAGGGTAAGCAGGGAGATAATGACTTTGAAAACAACTCCCTTGCATACATTTATTGATGTTATTTGTTGACATTTATTTGATTTTTCTACTATGCTAATTTAGCTTAAAAAAAGATACTATAGGAAATCTTTTCCTTCTGTGAAAATAAGGATATATCTCTGCCAGTGTGCTTATCACAAATATTTTGCTGTCGTTATAATTATTTGTGAAAATATGCTTTCATGAAGACTTTACAATTCTTGTGTATATGTATTAATGTAGCTCATCTTGAATATAATGAATATACATCTACTTCAGGAATTCCTTTACTGATTAGACATCATAGGTAGTTGTAAAGACCAGTTGCATGAATGATTGTCTCAAAATTCATGATTTTCATTGTTTTGATAGACCTTTGAAACTATAGTAAATCCTATGTTTAGCAGGAAAATGCTAATCTAAGCAAACAGATTTTTAAAACCATGCCTTGTTTTTGTTTTTTTTTTAGTTCTATAAACATGTGGTACAGAGTGTTGAGAAATTCATTCAGAAAGTAAGTATATAATTTTCCATATATATGCTTAATGAATTAAAATTACAGATTAATGCCTTGTGCTCTTCTCATTTAAATCAAATACCCAAGTTTTTTTTAATAGACTGTTCACTTACTTTATTTTCTAACTAGAGGCCTGGTGTATGAAAATTTGTGCATTTGCGGGGAGGGAGTGGCTCTCAGCCTGGCCTGCACCCTCTCGCAGTCCTGGACCTTCAGGGGATGTCCATCCACCTGCCAGCTTAAGCCTGCTCCCCGGGGGATCAGGCCTAAGCTGGCAGGCAGATAGCCCTCTGGCAGCCCCGGAGCCCTTGGGAGATAGATATCTGCCCTGGGAGTGGACCTTAGCCGCAGCTGAAAATCCTTAGTGCTGCCAAGGGGGCAGGAAAGGCTCCTGCTACCAATGTCAGCCTGGCTTCTGGCTGAGCAGAGCTCCCCCTGTGGGAGCGCACTGACCACCAGGGGCAGTTCCTGCGTTGAGTGTCTGCCCCCTGGTGGTCAGTGTGCGTCATAGAGGCCAGTCATTCCCATTAGGGTCAGTTTGCATATTACCCTTTTATTATACTAGACTATATTAAGGAATAAAATGAAAGTGCTTTATGGATGATGCTAAAAACAGTAGTTTTCAGGTCGATGTTTTTGTTACTTTGCATTGCCGTGGTGAGCAAGAAAAGAAAACGGCATTGATGTGCTTGGTTTTTAATGAAATTGTAAGTTCATTGCTTTCTGTAGTCTAAAAAAAAATCTCATTTGTCATTTCAAGCTGAATGCCTAGAGAGCAGCTAAGGTGTCTATAAATTTATTGCCTACAGTTGCTTCTCCTCTGCTGGTACATTTTTTTTTCATCCATTAGGGCATTATACATCTCAACTTATTGATACATAGATCTGAAGTTCCATTTTCCAGTGTAAGCAGAGGGGAATAAAATTGAAAGCTGCTATCTTGTACACATCTAATAATGTTTTTAATAGCCCAGGTCTGAGGTGACAAGATTATATAATTGTCTTCTTTGTGATCAGTGTACTGTTGATATCACAGTTTGGGGTGGGAAAACCTAAGACTTATAAAATGATACTATCAGACCTTGTACTGTAATTGAATTGAGGTTGTCTTCTCTGCCCATGTTCACATGCCTAATTAGAAGCAGAACCAGTTTTGAGCATCAGAGGTAAATGGCATTAGTCTGCAGCAAGGTTGCAATGACTTTCTTGAACAAAAATAGGAAAAGGGTGCATGGATTAGAGTGAGATTACTGTCACTAAACTGGCTAGATAAGTTTGAATAAATCAACAAACCTTTATGTGACTCAGTTTTTATTCCATGTGAAGTTTTTTTTCAATACTTAAAGTGTGAACAACTAGCGAATTCAGACAAGGGTAAAATAAAATGAGTATGCTGTGTGTTTTAGATAAGGCAGAGTATAAGATAAAAACTTTGGTAGTTGGAAATTCTAAAGCCTTTAAAAGTCTTTCTGAAAAGGTTCGAATGTCTGGAGCAGTGCTTAGGGATCTTGTTAAAATGCGGACTCTGGGTCACTAATGTGGGGGGACTTATATTGCATTTCTAACTGTTTCAAGTTGATGCCTTTGCTTTTAGTTCCTAAACCACAGTTTCCGTTGTAGGGGCTGAATTTATGCATTAATGGTTTTTGACTGATTTGATTTGGGGCAAGGACACTGTTAATTAGTTATTTCAGAATCTTAGGAAGTCCTTGGGTGAGCGCAGTTACTTTTATTGTGAGATAGTTGTCGAGTCATTCTGAAGAAGTCAGTCAGTAGTTGAGGGGACATTTTTTTTGGAAGTGAAGAAAATGGGTGGATTTAATCATTATTTGTAGGACCCTGCAATATATGAAATTCCACATAGAAATAAGAAACCTGTTGGAGGAGAAACTTTGTATAGTATATATAACTTGGAATTGTTCAAGTATAGTTCTTGTTTTAATAAGTGCTACAGTAACAAACCACAACCCATTAAAGAGTTCTTAGAGAAACTGTAAGACACACTTAAACCAAACAAAGTGCTATCTGGGAAATTGGGGTTTCCTTTTCCGCACTGCATGCTGGGGATGGAGTCATTCTGGCACCTCTAGAAAAAGACTTTTCTGAGACTCACACCGGAGCACGAGTGATTTTATTTATGTGGAGTTACATTCCTGGGTTTTCAAAGTCCCATTTCCCTGTTGCAGTTAGAGACTGCAGCTGGGGCTCCAGCAGAGCTAGAAGCAAAGCCAGTGCCCAGGTCTGCCTCAGGCTGGTTGCAGCCCATTAGTCCATTGTGTGGGGCAAATGCAGGGAGCCAAGAGAGCTTGAGCCCCGTCCCCCAAGAGTCCCAAGAGAGCCACCAGCAACAGAGGAGTGAAGTCCTTTGTTAAGGGATTAAATATCCCAAATTTTGCTCCCTTGCAGTAGCAGCCACAGCCTTCTGGCTAATGACCTATTCCCAGGTGTTACTGATAGGTACCTTCCCAGTGTCCCCCAACTTGACTGGGCATGCAGCTGTTCTCTCATCCAGTTCCTTCCCCCGGCCATTGGCGGCATAGACCAGTGGCTTTCTGGGGAGTGTAAAGCTAGTGTCCTGGTGAAGCTGCCCAAATGACATGCCTGTGTTTGGCCTGTCTTTTGTTCCTTTCCTTTTATTAATAACTAGCTTAATTATAACTGTCAACCGACACAGCAAACAACTTGTTTGCCTGGGTTGTGCAATCTAAAAGTTAAGGGTCCAGGAAGGACCATTGTGAACTTGTAATATGCAGCCTTCAGAGTTAGTTTTTGGCACATTTTGATCGTTCCTCTTCTTCATAGGAGAAACATTTCGCAGTCAAGTATGATTATTAATGAAGCTTTATAGAGCTTTATTAATGAAACTATGCGGGCCCAGTACACGAAATTTGTACTTTGTGCGGGGTTGGGGGGGGGGGGGGGCTCCCTCAGCTGGCCTGTGCCCTCTCACAGTCTGGGGCAATCGCTCCTTACGTCCACCTGCAGCAGAGGCAGCAGACTCCCGCCACTGCCACTGCCACTGCCACTGCCAGCCAGCTGCTGGTGGGAGCGCATTGACCACCAGGCGGCAGCTCCTGCGTTGAGCATATGTCCCCGTCTTTCTGCTGGTCTCTAGGCCTGTCGGGTTTTGTAGTTTCAGTTCCGTCCACACGGCCACACTCTTCAGTCATCGTGCTAAATTTCCTGCCACAATGACCGAGGTCCAGCTGTTCACCACTGTGTAGTTGCTGATAGCCCATACAGCTTCCTTTTGAGTCTGAAAGTCTTCCTTCGAGAGAATGCCAAAGAGGAGTGACATTCCCTAGTCAGTGTCTGGAGGGGAATTTAAATGTGTGTGTGTTTTGTTTCATTTATTTCAGAGAGAGGAAAGGAAGGGGGGGGAGGGAGAGAGGGGGGGGGGAAGAAGCATCGATGATGAAAGAGAATCATCAGTTGCGTCCTGCATGCCCCCCCTATTGGGAATCGAACCTGCACTTGGGTATGTGCCCTGGTCAGGCGTTGCAACCAGTGCTTGTGAATTGGTGCTCCAGGTCTCTTCGTTTTCTTGACTTAATAAATGCCTTAAGGAAAAGGTTCTTGAAAAGGATTTGAAGGAACATATGGAATGTATCATTTTTTTTTTAGAGTGAAGTCACTCATTTCTCAGTTAAAAGTCCGATAGCAATGTGTGTGTGTGCTGGGGGTGTATGAACATCCTTTTTCACTGGCACTTCTGTTTCTGAGAACATAATTTTGTTTCAGCGCTGTTTATGATTTCTAGGAAATTACTTACCTAAGTCGATCCAAAAGTTGAACCTGCTTTTAGCATCCATGATTTTATTTTAATCAGCAATATGTTTGGGAAACAGGTTTTATTATGTTTTTGGATATGAAGACAAACTGAAAGTAGTGAACTTGTTAGTAAAAGAATTCTTAATTGTGCTCATTTAACTAAATAGGCTAGAAAAGCTTGTGGCAAGAAAGGAGGAGACTTATGTTCTTCAATTTGGGGAATGGATATGGAGGTTGAGAAACATCCTTGGAATAGCTAAAAAATATTTTGGTAGAATAGATTCTTGGAATCAGAATGGGAGTGTCTTAACTTTTTTTACAGGTGTGGTATTTGAGAAAAGTTTTGAAACTTGGGGCTCAGTACATTTAGGGTGCTATAATTTGCCATTTGGTATTTCTGCCTACATTAGTACAGAAATCCTATTGTTACCTGTTTCGGATGAAATCTAATGCACCTTGGCAATGCTTTCTCAGAGCTCTTCTTTCCTGGATTTGCTGCTTCCTTCCGTGGGGCTTTGCAAAGCCATTGTCCATCATTTTTAATTATAACAGTACCCTATTTATTCTTTTGTGTCTTTGTTATTCAGGGCAGTAGTGCACTCCTATATTGAAACGTGGGTGATTGACAATTGAAATGAGTGTGTGGAGTAGCCCAAGTAGAGTCTTTAAAGTGCCATTTCAGACAGAGATGGGTGGGGGAGTAGTCAATGTCTGAACAGGCAGAACCTCAAAATGAACAGTGCTCTGTGTTTGTGTAGGACTCGGGATGATTTTTGTCTACCAGGAATTTTACCTTCTCGTTTCTTTACCTTTCAACTCTTCTTTTCATCAGTGTAAACCTAAAAGTGGACAGGTGACGTTACCTTTGGGGGCTTTAAAAGTGGACGGGTGACGTTACCTTTGGGGGCTTTAAAAGTGGACAGGTAACGTTACCTTTGGGGGCTTTAAAAGTGGACAGGTGACGTTACCTTTGGGGGCTTTAAAAGTGGACGGGTGACGTTACCTTTGGGGGCTTTAAAAGTGGACGGGTGACGTTACATTTGGGGGCTTTAAAAGTGGACGGGTGACGCTACCTTTGGGGGCTTTAAAAGTGGACGGGTGACGTTACCTTTGGGGGCTTTAAAAGTGGACGGGTGACGTTACCTTTGGGGGCTTTAAAAGTGGACGGGTGACGTTACCTTGGGGCTTACTGAGACTCTTTAGACCGCCTGAATTTGTGATCTTGTGTCATTCCGAATTTGAACAGTTGTCATACTGTCCTGTTCCCTTTGTTTTCAGAATCTTTTTAAACAGAGTGGAAAGATAGAGGTTGATTTTGCTACTTTTTAATTTATTGAAACAATTGATGCTATCATGAGCTTTTGGGATTATACTAACATTTTATTTATTCATATTCATGACTAATTCAGAATTTTGATTGATTGACTTCATTTACCTATTTAGTGTCTGTGAAAAACAGGTTTGTGAAGCAACTAATAGAAAATAACTAACCTGCGTCTCAAAATTTTTTTTGTAATTGTAGAGTTTTATTGGTGCTGGAAACCACACCAGGTCTGCTAGGTCTGAATGAGTAAATACTCTGTACCCCACAAAAAAGGTCTTAGACCCTGAGGGAGAATGACAAGGGGTTGTTTATCTTCTTCATACTTGTGCAGAGATGCCAGAAGTTTACTTACTTTGTGTGTTGATTTGGAAATTTATTGCCTTTTCTGACCAGATTGATTGCAATATTGATTATGTAGGAAAAGATAAGAATAGATGAAGAATGGTTACTTTAAAGAAGAGCTCCAAAATTTAGGTAGTTTTTATTTTTAATAATTACAGTCTTCAATCAAGAAAAAATGTTACCATGGATATAGATAGAGGTATTACTGTATCAATTTTTGTAATCTATTGTTGGATATGCTTGCTTGAGAAGAAATTTTCTATCACATTTACTTTAGTACTTTGATAATTCTTTGCAGGCAAAAAGAATGTTCAAATTTTAAGTGACCTCTTATAGGTGATTCTTAAAATAGACACCTTAGAATCCCATCCAAAATAACTAATATATAATTTTATGTGTACATTTTTTGAAGTTAAACAAAAACACTTAGTTTGGATTTGGATTTCTATCAGTTACTATGAACAACAAATGAGTGTTGAATTGGTAGACTTCAGTTATAATAGAGTTTAAAGTACAGAGTTGTTTATCTCTAACCACAGTGGGAAAGATTACATTGGCACTCTAATCTCAGTCATAGTCTTGAGGCACTGTTTGTATGTAGGGACATACAGAACGCAGCCTGTCAGAGACTGGCTAAGTTTGAAGTGCAGGATGAGTGTCTGGGAACTGGATGATTTCTTTCTATGAAGCGAAACCTGTAAGGTGCGTTTTAAGTGCTCGCGTCTTAGGAAGGAGAGCCGGATCAGAGGGTCTGAAACATTCTTTGTGTGATTTTCTATGCTTCATTTGAAGTTTGCATGTTAACCTGGTTTGGATATACTTTGAAAATCATCAACTCCCTATATATTATAAGGGATTTAAAAATGGGCCAGATACTCATTCTTAGAATTGCTGCTTTTGCTATTGTAAAATACACACTTTAATGTAGAAGTCTCTAAGCTCAGCCTGTCATTAAATTATTTTCCTAACTGAGTGAGTGATGTTCCAGTAGTAACTAATACTTAGTGCTATTTTAAAGAACTTTTGTATGCTGAACAGTTGTCAAAGAGTGTCAATTTGGTTAAATTCTTACTTGAGGAAGTAACCTCCCCTGTCCTTAGACAGTTTTAAAATAAAATTTTTGTAAAGTCACGTCTGATGAGGATTTTGTCTGGATGTTACTTATTTGTTTAAAAGATAAAGTTAAAATCAAGACAGATATGACTTTAGTTACTGACGTGAATTGTGACCTGCCACAGCAGCCTGACATTGCTCGAGCCCAGTGGTCAGCAAACTGCGGCTCTTTGGCCCCTTGAGTGTGGCTCGTCCACAAAAGACCATGGCCTGGGTGAGTCTGTGTTGAAGAAGTGGCTTTAGAAGAAGTTTAAGTTTAAAAAATTTGGCTCTCCAAAGAAATTTCAATGATTGTACTGTTGATATTTGGCTCTGCTGACTAATGAGTTTGCCGACCACTGGTTTAGCCAGCCATAACCGTGATCTCATTCAACTTCACATGGAAGCTGAAACGCAGTTGCCCTTCCCGCCTTCTGCTAAACGTAGCTTTTGCTTAACTTGTCTGTCAAAACGAACCTTGTGGTTTTTCCCAAGTCAGGTAAGGTTACCGAATGCAAAATTAGAGAAACGAGTTCAGGGCCAGAAAGTCCTGTAGAAATTACTTTAGTCCATTCTTCCACCCAGTGGCCACATAGTATGTGCTAAGGTTTGAAAGCAAAAAATCAGAGTCCTTTTTCTTTTTCCTTCCAGAGTAAAATAGTGAGAGTATTGAATTTATGGCAGAAGAACAATGTATTCAAGAGTGAGATTATTCAGCCTCTCTTGGACATGGCGGCAGGCATTCCTCCTCCGGTTGTCACCCCCGTCCTGGCCGGCACCGCCGCCGCCATGAGCAATACCCCAGGTACGCTGCTTTGGCACCCACTCGTTTTCCGCACCGCACCCCGGCTTCTCGGGGCGGTTCTGCCGTGCGGGAGAATGGGCTGGGGCAGGTAATTGAAAAGTAATGTGAAGGAAAAAATAAAATCTGACGTTACATCTGTGAGTAATTCACTTCTAAAAACTAGGGAGCTGAATATTTTTAATCCTTAGGTACGTAAACATAAAAAGCCTTTGGGAATTGGTGTGTCAGATTTTTCCTGATTTAACTGCCTGTAATCTTTTAAACTATGCAAATCAACTTGATAGTATTTCACAGTATACTAGAGAAACGTACTACTATAAGAAACCATAAAAAATTATTGGATGGAGCCAAGAATGCTTTAATAATCACCTCAAAATCAGTTCTTGAATTTTAATTGGTACACTTTTTTATCATATTCAAGAATTAACATTTTGGTATATATTTAGTTTTTGGTGCGCGCACACACATTTTTGAACGAAAATAGTTTTATATATACTAGTTTATAACTTCGCATTGAAGATTGTATTTTTAAAATTGTATTTTTTTGTGTAACTGAATTTTCATCTGTAGTAAGATTTTTAATGACTAAGTATTATAGTAGTAACTTAAAGTAGTTAATTGTAGACAAGAATGGACCATCCTTTTGGTATTTTAACCTATCTAATTCTGTAATGCTTTTTGAAAATGGAGACAGTAAAATAAAAACAGTTATATAAATTTGTACGTGTTTTATGACAGTGACAGCGAATTTCTCCATCTTTTCAAGCTTTATTTACTTACTTACAGACTTGTTGGGGTGGGTGTAACGTCTCTTTTTAAAGGAACTCCTGTGACGCCTGTCACTCCAGCCCATGTGGTGCCAGGTCTCCCTGAGCCCTGGGTGTCCCAGATGGCGAGCACAGACACCCTCACGGCCGTGGCCCAGATCTTACAGAGCCCTCAGGGCCAGCAGGTGAGACGCTTCCTTACACCGACAGTGACACGGAGCTCAGCGTTTTTCTAGCGGAGTGTTTCATAATGCGCCGTCTGAACAGTGCATGTTTTTTTTCTTAACACGCTACAGTGCATAATTTACTTATTTGTTTATTCTGTTTTTTCCCCACTGGAATGTATGCTATACAAGGGCAAGGATTTTTGTTCTGTTTACTGCTGTATCTCTAGCTTCTAGATCCTAGTAGGCATTTAATACTTTTTTTGTAGAAGGAATGAGTAATGCATATTGGGTATACAGAAGATATTTTAGAGTTGAGTTGTCTGGAGGGTAAGGTGGCCTGTGCATACACTATTAAGTTATTAGTGAAAAAGTTGGTAGATTAAAGTGTGGGGCTTGGGTTTTACTATACATAAATGGTGAGCTGAGAAATAAAGGATTGATGTGCTAAGCAGTGGGGAATTGCTAGATAATTTTATGTTGAAGTCACATGATCTGAACTGTACTTTAATGGGTGGGAGAGGAGAGAAGGTCTGGAGATAGGAGTATCTTTGTTTTGGTAACAAGGATGATGTAAGGGAATAACGACTCTGTGAAAAGTAGTAGGGACTTTAAAAAGGACAGTCTCAAAAAAAGGGACCATTCTATAGTTTTAAAAATATAAAAACCAATTCAATTATATTCATCTGTCAGACTCAATTTGTACATTTTTGGCACAGTTAGGAAACTGAATTGGGAATACATGAAATTATTGGATTATTAATTTTATTTTGTGATACTGATATTTTGAAAATCATTCATAAACTAAATGTTTCCATTTTTTAAAAATACTTATGAAAATAAATACTTTTGGCAGGAGATAGGATTTTCCAGGAGAAATAGTACATAGAGTCAAAAGACACAGTAATTGATAGAATATCAAGTGCAGAGTAGAGGAAAAGTAGGATGCTACACTGGTTTAAACCTGGGTGACTGAACATATAAAAATGCTTGCTATTGGGGAAAATGGGGTGCCAAAAGGGGCAGTAAAGTGTGTAAAGGAAAGATATGGCCTTCCTTCCCTTCCTCCCTCCTCCCTTCTCTCCCTGTCTTCTCTCTCTTCCTCCCCTTCCTCCCTCCTTCCTTCCCTCCCTTGTTTCCTCACCAGTTCCTTTTTACTCCTTTCTCTCTCTCCTTTTCTTCCTCCCTCCATTCTGCCCTGTAGTGTCCTTAGTGCGGTAATTCAGCCAGCACATATTAAAAACCTCTTGGTTTATATTAGCAGTCTGGAGTGACTGCTTATTTGATGGCTAAATGACTCCTTGTTTCCTAATGTTGCTCTTTCAGACAGGCATGAAATTATTTTACTGACGTCCTCCTGGGCGGTGGTGGCACTTGCTCCCGCTAGGAGGGTGGGTGAGAGGAAGAGGGAGGAAGGGTTACTCTCAACTCTTGTTTCACTGCTCACCTTTATTTTCCTTAGTTTTGGACTCTGCGTTAAGGGACAGATTTCTTTGCTTTCCTGCTTTGAGCAAGCATGTTGTCAGATGTCAGGTCTGAAAGATAGTAAAGCAGTTGCAATCGGTGCTTGTCCTTTTACAGAGGTTAAGTTAAATGAAGAAGAGATGAAAGCGTGGTGAAAAATCCGCTTGGAATGAGTTCTTTATCTGGTTATCATCGAGTGGACACTGTTTGGTTTGAAATGTTCTGACTTTCCAGAAGCAAGACAAGTTTATTAAGGAATGTTCTATAGAGGACACACAGAATTTATTTTTAAAAAGTTAACTCTTGTTGTGTGTTAGTTTACATTCTTTTCTTCATCTCCAAAGACTGGAATGAATTGTGTTGACTAAAAGCTCTAGATGGGCATTCTGGTGCTCGCTTCGGCAGCACATATAGTAAAATTGGAACAAGATAGATAGATAGATAGATAGATAGATAGATAGATAGATAGATATTATATGGTCAAACTCAGCACCTATTTATATTAATTTTCCCTTTGGCAGCTCATATAGTAAAATTGGAACAATACATATAGATATATATATATATTAGATGGTTAAACTCAGCACCTGTTTATATTAATGTTCCCTTTTTCCCCTTTCAGTTTCAGCAGCTAATCCAGACGTTACAGATACAGCAGCAGAAGCCCCAGCCGTCCATCCTGCAGGCGCTGGATGCCGGGCTGGTGGTGCAGCTGCAGGCGCTGACCGCACAGCTGACCGCGGCAGCCGCCGCCGCCAACACGCTCAACCCCTTAGAGCAGGGCGTGTCTTTCAACAAGGTAGACATTCAGTTACCACGTCTGCTGTGTGACTTCTGGGGTTTTGTTTACTGTCATGTGGGAATTGAGTTTCAGCAGAGCATTGCTTCAGTATCTGCTGTACAAGATGTTACCAGCTCTACAGAAGGCTCCAATTCCTTAAGTACTTCCATAATTCTGTCTGAAACATTAACAGTATTTTCTTTTGCATAAAGATAAAAGATTTTTAGGTCAGTAAAATTGTGAATTCACCATTAAGGCAAAGGATTATTTTCTGAGTTTCTAAATTGCTTTTTTGGAGGTTACAAATGTATTAATTATGGCGTTCTATAATTTTAACCTGCTAAAATTAAAGCTGTTTGTTGTGTAAGTTCAAAGAACAACTTTTCTACAAATTGTCATTATTCTATAACATATTGATAAATTTAGGCCTAACTAGTGTTTTTTTAAGTTGAAAACTTTTCACATATAGCTTATTGTGTGATATTTTTACTATTCTTGTTAATTATGGGAATATTAAAATACCTTGGAAGTGTTTCCCATATTTTTGCTACTATTATTTTTCATAGAAAATATTGATTTATTGAGTCACTAGATTTTTTTTTAGCCAGCAGCTTTCAAGTGTAATTTAGCCTGACTTGAAATAGCTAGACCACATAAAATTCTTCAAATTGATCATTTAGAAAATAGTGGAGCATTTTAAGAAAACTGTACTAGGAATAGGTCATTGGTTATAGTCCTAGATATTTTTATCAAGCTTTACTTACCATTGGCAAGCCACTTTATTTTGATTTTAATTTTTTCTTCTATAGAGTAATTAGCATTTATCCTGTGTAGCATGATTTGTTCTGTTACACAATGCAATGTATGTCAGTATTTTAAAGAAAAGTAAAGATCCACTCAAATGTTTTAGTATAGTTCAGTGGTTGGCAAACTCCTTAGTCAACAGAGCCAAATATCAACAGTACAACGATTGAAATGTCTTTAGAGAGCCAAATTTTTAAAACTTCTTCTAATGCCACTTCTTCAAAATAGACTTGCCCAGGCTGTGGTATTTTGTCGAAGAGCCATACCCAAAGGGCCAAAGAGCCGCATATGGCTCGTGAGCCGCAGTTTGCCAACCACTAGTATAGTATGACATGAAGGAGTAATATGAAACATTTTCATATTAACTATTGAGTGATACAGATAAATTCATGAGACATAATTGACCTTTAAGTAAAATAGCATTTGTAACATATTTGTGAGAAGTACTTTTTAACACCGCCCCCCCTCTTTCTCCCTCTTTCTCGTCCCCTTCCCCCCAGAAGCTGATGGATAGGTTTGATTTTGGGGAAGATTCTGAGCATAGTGAAGAACCCAAAAAAGAAATTCCAACTTCTCAACTGTAAGCATCATTATGTTTTTCTTTATGACCATAAGTGTTCGATCGTTTTGTTGTAAACATTGGGTGGAATGCTGCATCTGAACTACTAGATATCCTTTGGGCGAGTTGGGCTGTTTCGCTCTAATGTTACAGAACGATGGCAGGATGGTTTTCTCATCGCCTCACTGTATTATCTTGACTCTCAGATCTCCACAGAGAGTTGGCTATATCAAAAGTCTTTATGGAACTATTGATAAATCTAGTTATGGTATTTCTGTGTCCATGTTAGGTTTTATTTGTCTCACTTACGCGAATATTTGAAATACTAGGAAAGAAGCTTGCTTCTAGTGCCGGGGTCATTTCTGGGAAGTGGATCGAATCTGGGAGAGTGTCACAATAAAGAGACTGGAGAGAAGTAGTGGTCAGGGCTGTAGGGATTTTTTTTGTTGTTAATCCTTACCCGGTGATGTTTTCCCATTGGTTTGGGGAGGGAGGGGGGGGGGGGAGAGGGAGAGAGGGAGTGAGGGAGAAAGAGAGAGGAAAAGAGAGAGGAGAAACATCAGTATGAGAAACACACACCAATTGGTTGCCTTTCCACATGCCCTGACCATGCCCGTTGATTGGTACATGCCCTTGACTGGAATTGAACCCAGGATCCTTCAGTTCTCAGCCTCACCTCTTCCCACTGAGACAAACTAGCCAGGGTGGGATCTTTTTTTTTTTTTTTTTTTTTAAGAAATGATTATATGTTTTGATTTAGCTCAGCCTCCCCATCCTTTCCCCTCCACCCCCCCAGCAATTCTGCAGATCCCTAAATTTTGTGAAGGTTCATGAAAACAACATTGGGAAGGACAGTCTTGGGTGTGGTGTGGAAGGTGGGAGAATGGAAGGGGATTGATGAATGGGGAGAACTGGGAATCTTGTTTCAAACAGTTGGTTAGTTTTATATATTGGGATGATGTATTTAAAGATTATATAAAATAAAACACAAATATATTATTTTGATAAAGAGATTATACTTGAAAACAAACACCTGATGTTTTAGATTGAGTTGTGAAGTTAGAAGAAGCATTTGAAATTATGTAGACCAGTTGGTTGAACAATATAAGAATCATCTATCTTTAATAGTCTTGACAGCAAGCTATTTATCCGATGTAGTAATATCTTTCATTATGAGAAGTTAAGTAATTATTGTTATTTTATTGTTCTTTTGTTACTGAATCCTGTTTTTGATTTGACATCTACACACTCATCCGTTGTGCTTTCCGAAGCAAGGAAACATTTGCTCCACTATTGTTTGAGGCATAGCCCTTCAGTTTTTGAAGATAGGTATCATTCTGCTCTTTAGCCTTATTTGCTCCAGATGATGTATTCTTTTTTTAACTGTTTCAAGACTTCTCACGTCCCGATTGTCCACTTTGGCATGCCCTCTTTGTTACTTTCACCTGTGTCACCCAGAATTCCAGGTGCTCCATGTGTGAATTTCCCAGAGTATAGTTAAATTATTTCCTCTTATCTAAACATTGTTCCTGTTGGCATACCTAATAACTGTGTTGTTTTTTTTAAAGAAAGCAGATTAATTTTATTGATTTTATTATCCATTATAATTATAGATTTCATATGTACTAATAGAACATTTCTCTCACTATTTCATAGTTAGAGAAGTTAAAGCGACCGTTTAAATACTTTTAAACTGATTTTAGAAGTTTTATTGAGTTTTTCTTAAAATGTTCTATTGTAAAAAGTACTAACATATTTAATAGCATGAGATAGTAATATCAAATCTTTATCAGAGTATCTCTAACATGTCATGTATTGAAACACTATTGAAGAGTATAATTCTATTTTAACATAGTAATGTTTTGAGGTATTCCATTCTTCGTTAGTATTCCAAAAATAATCATTGTAAGTAGAGTATGTTTCATTTCCTCGGCATTGGGGATCAGGGTTAAATACTCTGTTATTTTTATATTATCTTTACTGGGTTTTAAAATATATTTCCACTTGTTTTTCTTTTAGTTCTCACGTTTCAGAATCTGTGAACAATTCCATTTTTCATCAGATAGCAGAGCAACTCCAGCAGCAAAACCTGGAACATCTCAGGCAGCAGCTCCTGGAGCAGCAACAGCCTCAAAAGGTTTATAGCTCCATCTTGTGGCCTTGGGAGTTATTGCTGTCTGTATTCTATAAATTGATGTTTCTTATTAAGTATGGTGATTTTTCTTCAACTTTTATTAGGAAGATTAGTCTTTTTAGGATTTAACAATTCTTTTCTAGAATCAAAATATACTCAGGCAACTTATGAATGGGTTGAGCACATTGTAGAAGTCAATCTCAGTGTCCTAGAAGTGGAGAACAGGAGACACAAACGGGCTTTCAGTACCACAACTCAGTTCTTCTCCGCTAGGTCAGTTTCCTCCCTCTCAAGCAAGGCAGTAATGGTTTTGCTGGTGCTGATGGCGGTGATGACAGATAGACTGCTGCCTTTACTTCAGCTACTACCACGTGGCAAGACTTTATTAGGACGCTTACATTTAATGCTGATGAGATAGGTCTTTCGACTCCCATTTTATACCATAGAAAATTGAAGTTTAGTGAAATGAAATATCTTTAAAATATTCACAACTTTTTGGTAAAAGTGAATTTAATACAACATCACAGCCATCCTATCTAATAAAAGAATAATAAGCAAATTGACTGTACCTCTGATCAAGCCACGCCCATCAGCTAATCCGGAGCTGGGGCGGAGCCAGCCAGTCAGCGCATGGCCCCTGGGGCTGGAGGTGAGGGGGTGAAGCCGAGGCAGCCAGCATTTTACCCTAGCTCCAGGCACTCGCTGGCCGGGGCAAAGCCAGCCATCAGCCCCATTGTAGGGCAACGCTGGGTGTCCAAGGCCTAAAGTCATGGCCAGAGGCTTTAGCCCTTGGGCAGGCTGGGGGTGAGCGGTCAGTAGGACATCCCCTGAGGGATCCCAGTATGTGTGAGCGGGCAGGTTGGGCTGAGGGATCACCCACCCCCAGTGGGCGGGCCCCCAGTTTAAAATAAGCATTGTTAGGCAAATATACACAGAAGTGAACAGAAAAGCAAGTCCTCAAGTAACCTCTTCTCTAATGATGCACATACATCGTGTGGGCACAGGCAGAATTCTAATTTCTCTAACAGGTACAAATGAAAGACTGGAAATATGGGAGAGAGATAGTTACTTCAGTGCTTTTACAGAGGTGAAAGGTAGTCGTGATGGAAAAATTTATCCAAAAACAGATTTGTTCACCTATCGCTGTGACACTTGAATTGCCTTAGTTCCACTTTTATTTCACAAGGTGTAGGAGAAGCAGGAAAATCAAGGTGTAATACTCTTGACCAGCTCGTAATAACACCAAGTTACTGGAGTGAAAGGTGAAAATTAATACAAATTTGAGAATGTGATTCTAGGGAATCTCTGTCTCTCCCATCTCTGCTTACTTAGTTGCTCTATACGTTATCCATAATTTTAAAAGATACAGTAATAACACCCTTCTGAAAGGAGTGGATGTTCTTAAAAGCGTCATTGTTAAAATGAGTGAAGAAAAAGGGGTGGTGAAGAAAACGACTTTTCTAATGCATAAGGTAGATAGTGTTAAAAAACATTTAGAATTGGAAGGTATATCAACAGAGTAGCAAATTGAATAAATTGTTTAATTGGCTCTACCAATTCAATTGCCCTATTGTATTTAAGATAGGATTAATACGTAAAATTAAGCGTTTGTATTTACCGGTAGGCTCACTGTGGCTGCCTAACAGTTTTAGTAGTGTCCTCGAGAAGAGGATTACTGATGCCACCTAAACTTTAGTCACCCTGACCGCATATGGAGGTTACCGTTACACATCATTCCTGATATGCTCCCTTTATTAATTCTTGGGCATTTATATTTTCTGCAATTAAAAATTCACTCGAAGACCCACTTGATTTTCTCATTCTATTCTAACATTATAATCTCCCCTTTTATGAAGTTCTGCTTTGCTTTTAATTAAACTTGGATTTACACAAAAGTGTAAGCTTAGATAGATCATAAAAGATTAAGCATAGAATTTATGCTCGGCTCAATTTTTAGCAATTGTCATGTTTGTGTGTTTGCATTTCCATTTGTAATAATGTCCACTATTTCTCAGTGTTTGTGTATTTGCACACATTTCCAATAGGCAACCCCTCAGGACAGTCAAGAAGGGACATTTGGATCAGAGCATTCCGCATCGCCCTCACAGGGGAGCAGTCAGCAGCATTTCCTTGAACCTGAAGCAAATTTGGATGATTCCATAGATATTCAGCAACAGGTAAAAAGCAAATGCTTTCCTGGGTCATCCTATCTAATAAAGAGGGAATATGCTAATTGACCCTCACATACACTGTTGTAAAGATGGTGGTGCCCACAGCCAATAAGGAGGGAATATGGTAATTGACTGTCACGCCCTCAAGGACGGTGGTCCCCACAGCCACAGAATGACGGCGACCAGTCCCCTCAGCCCTGCTGGGCCCTTGCTGTGCACCTGCCTCTGAAGTCCCCCAGTTCCCTCAGCCCCCCAGCCGCTCAGGGCCAGCTTGAGGTGCAGGCAAGCCTCGAATGGCAGCTGCCCAGACACCCAGGGCCGGCCGAGGCTCAGGTAACCAGGGCCGGCCGAGGATCGCGCTGCCAGCAGTGGCCGAAGCAGAGGTGTGATGGGGGCATCACCTTCCCCTGATCGCCGGGTCGCCTCCTGCCCCTGAGGGCTCCCGGGCTGTGAGAGGGGGCAGGCCAGGCTGAGGGACCTGACCCCCCCAACCCCACAGTGCATGAATTTTCATGCACGGGGCCTCTAGTAAATTTATAAAATAGAGAAAAAGTATTATGAAAGGCGGTAATTTTTATTTCAGGTAGAATATTTTATTATTCGTTTTATGTGAAACAATAATGTCTTGAATGTTCTTTCTCTCCACCTAAGCTCTGCATTCTAAGTGTTTTGCTATTAGACAGTAACACTACTGTGGCGAGTCGTTTGTAAGGAAGCAATGTCAACATGTTTGCTCTTCTTTTGACTGTTAAGGACATGGATATAGACGAAGGGCAAGAAGGAGCAGAAGAGGAGGTCTTTGAACAAGAAGCAAAGAAAGTGGCTGTTCGCTCAAGATCAAGAACACATTCACGCTCTCGTTCAAGGTTCTACATGATATTTAAAAATAGTTTTGTAAACATTTAAAATGTTGGCTTCATTTTTTTGCATCAAGATGAAAGGAAATTTTTTTCTTAGAATTATATCTTGTGTTGTCTCAGAAATAATTCAGAATTTGCTAAACAGAAAATAGTTTGTTTTGTTTTTACTTGGATATATCTGTGGCCATTTATTTGAAAAATATACATGAATCACAGCCATATCATGAGACCTTGATTTTGGTTAACTAGAGGCCCAGTCCACGAAATTTGTACACGGATAGAGTCCATAGGCCTGGCTCTCGATCAGAGCCAATCAGGTTCCCTGCCTCCCGGCCTCCCTGCCTCCTCCTCCCTCGCTCCCTCAGCACCCTGCCACCACCGCTGGTTGTCCTGCTGTGCCCTGCCCTGCCTCGGGGGGTCAGCGCACATCACAGTGAGCATTTGAACTCCTGATTGAACTGCGGGGACAATTTGCATATTAGCCTTCCTTATATAGGTTGTTATGTAGGTTAATGTTTTGGTGAGATCCACCTTTTAGGGTATTAATGTCTCAGAACAACAGTTAAGTCAGGCTGTGGAGGAAGTGTTAGAAATCCTGTTGCATTTCTCACATTCCATTTTATCTCATAATAATACCAAAAATGACCATAAAGATAACACTACAAGAAATGTTGCATAAACAGTAATCATCATTTCAGACTATTATAAAATGTCCTATAAATGTTTTTTGTGAGCTTTCCAACATGGCTAAGGCACATTAATGTACATGTTCATTCATTCAACTTTGAGTTAGATGGTTTTTCTTAACCTGGAAAATTTCTATGGAGCATGTATACCTTGGCTTTACTACAAACTACATTAAAACGGGAAATCATTAGTCTTTTACATTTTTTATACCTTATGTTCTGCACATGAGTACCCTGAAAACTTGGAACAGTAAGTAAGTGCTACAAGAGGGGGTGGGGTCTTTGATCACCTTTTTAGTCATTTCTTGTTTGTTTCTCTTCTGAATGAGAGCCTGACCAGGCAGCTTTCTCTGCATCCACCTCATGTCACCGAGTTATCTGGCTAAAGAAGTTATGTTATAATTTGGTTGTAGCACAGTGGCTTCTTTGTCTTGTAGTGCCTCCTTAATAAGCATGTTGGAGTAGTCAAAAGCTTGTAAGCAGAGTTATATAGTGGCCTAACGCTCTATTGGAAACATTCTTTATTTTGTAATTTTAACAATGTAACATCTACGTCACCTAAAGGATCTTTTTATTTCTTGTTTTTTTTTTTTGTCCCTGTTTGTGACTCTTTGAAAAAATAAATTGGAACACTAAGAGTAAGTGGTTGTAGATAATAACCCAGACTCAGTAAGAATTATTGAAAACAAATATTTATGACTGGTGTACATAAGTAGTATATAGATTTAAGAAAATGCATATTTGATACTTGATTGTAGTTACACTTTAAGAGGTGGATAAATATAAAAGTGCTTTTTTAATGTCTTCGAAGTAAGAAATTTAATATAAGAAGAACATGGTCATTGGTAGTAAAACAAGATTTTTTTTTAGATCACCAAGAAAACGAAGGTCTAGGTCACGGTCTGGATCTCGAAAGCGTAAACACAGAAAGCGATCACGCTCTCGCTCGAGAGAGAGAAAGAGGAAATCATCCCGTTCGTACTCCAGCGAGAGGAGAGCTAGAGAAAGGGAGAAGGAGCGACAGAAGAAGGGGTTACCCCCAATTCGGTCTAAAACATTAAGTGGTAAGTGACAACACACTTTTACAAACTTTGGTGTCAACAGATACCAAGATTTACCTGCTACAGAGCCTCTAAATCTTACTGAGAATTTGGTAAATAATTTTACCCTTGGCTTTTGTAATGTGATAGGGGAGAAAAGAGAACAGAAGAGCAGCTTCTACTCAAATACTAAGCTCCTTGAGTTAAAATTTTTAAACAGTATGTTTTTATTGATTTCAGAGCAAGGAAGGGAGTGGGAGAGAGAGAAACATCAGTTGTCTGACTCCTGCATGCCCCCTACTGGGGATTGTGCCCTGAGGGAATCAAACAGGGACCTCCTGGTTCATAGCTTGATGCTCAACAACTGAGCATCGAACACTAGAAAGGAAAATTAGTCAATTTAACTTGCATTAAAAAAAAAGAAATTATTTTAATGCAGGTGACTAAATATAAGACTTGACTAATGATTATGAAGTGGGTCAGGCAGTGTGTACATGAACACTGTGACTTCTGTGCATTCGGGTTCTAACCAGTTAGCCACCGGTCTGTAGGGGTGATTATTGTAGGAAGCATCTAAATTTTAAAGCTAACTAGAAACCTAACTGAAATAGTATTGGAGACATTCCGATGGCACAAACCTTGCCGCCTCTATATGTTAATCTATGATGTCTGATTAGAGCTGATTTGATCGTAATGGGGTTTATGTCAGGAGAGGGCCGAGGAGAGTCACGTGTAGGAATGTGGGGCACAGGAAAGCTAAGCTGTAATTAGTGCCAAATTCTGCCCGTAGGATCCTTAGTGGGCTAACCACTCAGCAGACTGCAGATGGGCAAGTTTCATAAAATTGCACAGAGCTCAACATTGGTCAGGTGATCTGATTTCCAGAGGTCTCCAAATATATTCTTTCTGTCTTGGAAATAGATAAATAATTGTTATAACTTACAGTACTGCAGAAGCATCTTGGAAATCCAGGCTTCTGATTAAAGGCATTAGCTACCTGCTTACTAAATTCTGGCACTTTGAGCAATCTTTGGCTATTTTGCCAGAATCTTGATCTGATTATTAGAGGCAGTATTAATCTAATGTTGCTCTAACTCACTCTGAAAGTTTCTGTTTAACTTTTGAGGCCGTGGTCGGCAAACTGCGACTCTCGAGCCACATGCGGCTGTTTGGCCCCTTGAATGTGGCTCTTCCACAAAAATACCACGGCCTACGAGTCTTATTTTGAAGAAGTGGCTTTAGAAGAAGTTTTACGTTTAAAAAATTTGGCTCTCAAAAGAAATTTCAATCGTCGTACTGTTGATATTTGGCTCTGTTGACTAGTGAGTTTGCCAACCACTGTCTTAAGGTAAGGGACAATAAGGGATTCGAAGGTGTGACCATAAGGTCTCTACCATGCCTCTTCCTATGATTATATTTAAGGCATTCAGAATCTCCAATTTTGGGATATAGCCTTTACCTGATGTGTCTTTCATGCAGTTCCTTGCCTAATTTGTCATGCTGCTGCCACTATTTATATAGTTTTGACTATGGAAGTTATTTTCTATTGCTGTTTTATTTCATGGGTAAACACAATAAAAACAAAACAAAGCATAAAGTATGGTGAGAAGGATGTCTCTTTTTAAAAAAAATCTCAAATTTCTTCCCAGAAGCAATATTAATTTTATGTAGTCCCAGCACATTTAAGCATAGGCAGTAGTTTTCCTCTACCATTGTTCCTTAGAACACAGAGGTTTTTTTGCTTTTGTTTTGTTTTTAATATTTTAATCTTTATTGTTCAGTTTATTAATTACATTGTTCCTCCTTTTTTCCTCCCTATGGCTCCCCTCCACCCGGTACCCATCCCACCCTCTGCCCTCACCTCCCCCCCTACTGTCCTCTCCCATAGTTGCATGATTTTTGTCCAGTCTCTTGCTGCACTTCCCACACCCCTTTTCTCCCCAAGAATTGTCAGTCCATTCCCTATCTATGTCCATGATTCTGTTATATTCACCGGTTTATCCTGTTCATCAGATTATTAATTCACTTGATTTTTAGATTAATTTGTTGATAGATGTGTATTTGTTGTTCATAATTTACACTTTTACCTTTTTCTTCTTCCTCTTCTTAAGGAATATCTTTAAGCATTTCATATAATATTAGTTTGGTGGTGATGAACTCCTTTAGCTTTTTCTTATCAGTGAAGCACTTTTTCTGATCTTCAATTCTGAATGATAGCTTTGCTGGATAGAGTAATCTTGGTTGTGCATTCTTGCTATTCATCACTTTGAGTATTTCTTGCCACTCCCGTCTGGCCTGCATCATTTCTGTTGAGAAATCCCCTGACAATCCTATGAGTGCTCCCTTATAGGTAACTAACTGTTTTTCTCTTGCTGCTTTTTAAAAAAAATATATTTTATTGATTTTTTACAGAGCAGAAGGGAGAGGGATAGAAAGTCAGAAACATCGATGAGAGAGAAACATCCATCAGCTGCCTCTTGCACGCCCCCTACTGGGGATGTGCCCACAGCCAGGGTACATGCCCTTGACCAGAATTGAACCCGGGACCCTTCAGTCCGCAGTCCGATGCTCTATCCACTGAGCCAAACCCGTCTCAGCTCTTGCTGCTTTTAATATTCTCTCTTTGTCTTTTGCTCTTGGCATTTT
This sequence comes from Antrozous pallidus, assembly GCA_027563665.1. Taxonomy (NCBI): domain Eukaryota; kingdom Metazoa; phylum Chordata; class Mammalia; order Chiroptera; family Vespertilionidae; genus Antrozous; species Antrozous pallidus. Next base: position 98,116,609 of record CM050517.1, read on the forward strand.
AATTATGATGTGCCTTGGTGTGGTCCTCTTAGGGTTCCTATATAATGGGGTTCGGTGTGCTTCTTGGACTCCTAAGTCAATTTCTTTCACCAGGTGTGGGAAGTTTTCGGTCACTATTTCTTCAAATAGGTTTTCATTGTCTTGCTCTCTCTCTTTTTCTGGCACCCCTATAATTTGGATGTTGGTATGCTTGAGTTTGTCCCAGAGGCCCCTTACACTATCTTCAATTATTTGGATTCTTTTGGCTTCTTGCTTTTCCAGCTGAGTGGATTTTACCTCTTTGTATTTCAAACCTTTAACTTGGTTCTTGCGGTCCTCTAGAGTACTTTTAGATCTTTGTATAAAGTTTTTTTTATTTCAATCAGTGTATGCTTAATTTCTAGTTGGTCCTTTTTCATATCCTTGAGGGTCTCATTCATATCTTTGTAGGTCTCTTTCATTTCCTTGTAGGTCTTGTTCATTTCCTTGTAGGTCTTGTTCATTTCCTCATAGGTCTTGTTTATTTCCTTGTAGGTCTCGGCCTTTTCTAGGAGCCTCTTGAAAAGCCTTATAGCCGTGGTTTTGAATTCTATCTCCAGTCTTTTTTTCCCCCTCCATTTCTTTCACATCTGATTTCTTTCCATGTCTCTGCATGGCGGCTGCTTTCCTGAGTTGGTCAATTAGCTTTGTGTGGTAGATGTCCTCTAAGGGACAGTGGCTCAGCCTCCCCAGTTACCTGAGGTGGATATGGGTTGCACAGTCGTTCTGAAGTTAAGCTCAGGTTAATCATTGTTAACACTTGGAGGGTTTGACCTCCAGGCCAATTGTCTATGATGTTCAGCTGTGCTCAGGTTGGATCGGCAGTCTCTGGGCCAAGCAGACAGCATCAGCTCCGCCTTATGCGGCCCCAGGGACTCTGTGCCGTGGCAAAGGCCGCCAGCACTTCTGAGAGAGAGCTGCTGCTGAGTTCCGCCCTCTGCTGGACAATTCAGCCTCTCCCCAAATGGGTCTGTACACCCAGCGTGTCACCCAGGGTCGTAAAACAATGCAGTCTGGCGGTTTCCCGAACGAGAGAGTAAGTCAGGAGGGCTCTCTGCACAGTCGTGCAGCTGTGCTGTTCCCAAGTTCACGTGCACTCTGCACAAGCTCGCCCTCTCCACAAGCTCACAGACCCTTGCAGCCCCCGAGTTTCGGCGTGCCTTCCCACTGTCCAGTTTTTACCCCGTATGATTGTGGGTTCCCTGGACTTCGCCTGGAGCTGGGGAATCAGTGCAGTGGGACGTCTTTGTCTCCCCCGTTCGAGAAAACCGGCCGGGTTTTCAGCCGCCCGCCCTATCCGCTGGCGCACACACAGCTCCAAACTTCTCTCCACGCGTATCTTCAACGCTGTCCGCAGCCGCTCCTCCGAGTCACAGTGTCCTATCTTCACTTTTATTTGTGGAATTTTCACTCAGCCAGCTTTCCGGTGATTCTGGATGGTGTTTGTTCTGTCCTTTAGTTGCAGTTTTGCAATTTACCTGATGTGTTTTTCATGCAGTTCCTTGCCTAATTTGTCATGCTGCTGCCACTATTTATATAGTTTTGACTATGGAAGTTATTTTCTATTGCTGTTTTATTTTCATGGGCAGCAAGATAGGTGTTTACCTATGTCGCCATCTTGGTTCCTCCTCAGAACACAGAGTTTTTATAAATAGTCCAGGGCATATGAAACATCAACACACAGTAGCATTCTAGGAATCCAGTGCCTCCTCCTCATGGGATGGGGGAGACTTGTTTTTGCTTTAAAGTGAAGAAAAAGATGTTCAGGAAAAGGAGATATTCATGGAGGTATGAACAGTACAGCTGGAAGCCGACAAGATGTCTCGTGTGTAACATTTGTCTATTAATTGTGGTGGCTTCCAAGTCTTTTATGGTAACATTTACATTACAGTTAAAGAGTTCTAATTCAGCCTTGCTCTTCATATTTTCATGGAAATTACTGTTTCCCTAAGGAGAGGATACAGTTTTGAGATTTAAGTGTTAATTAGGGACAAACATCCATTTAAATTTCCAGCACAGAAAAGTATTTTACTCTGGCTCACTGGTTGAGCGCCGAGCTATGGACCAGGAGCGTTAGCCTGTGAACAGCGCGAGCCCCCGTGAGAGGTGTGCAGGAGGCAGTCAACTGACGGTTCTCTCCCCATTGATGTTTCTCTCTCTCTTCCTCTCTGAAATGAAATAAATGCACAATTTAAAAAAATACTTGAAAGGTACACAAGATTGCAATGAAAAGTGTTTTGAATCTTTGTTGCACATTGGAATTACCCGTGGTATTTTAACACTCCCAACTTCCACCGTGTCGTGCTCCGCACCGTGCGTCATCTTCACAGTGGGGTCCCGGTGCCCCGAGTGATTCAAGTGTGCAGCCACGCTTGAGGACAGGGGACGTGAGAGGTTGGCTTGGCGTAGGTGCAAATGGATAGATAACGAGGAGTTTAGTTAATTTTAAGTAGAAAAGGTAAAAATGTCAGTAAACATGTATTTTAAACATGCTGTCTCAAATTTTAATATTATTAGGAGAGCTCCTCAGTTCCTTAAAAAAAAGGAACTGTCTACGTGCTTTCGGTCATTTGCCTGTTTTTTCTTGGCAGTGTGCAGCACTACCCTCTGGGTGGGCCAGGTGGACAAGAAGGCAACACAGCAGGATTTAACCAACCTGTTTGAGGAGTTTGGACAGATTGAATCCATTAATGTAAGTATCAGGTTTTAAGTAACAGTTTAAGGTTAAAAAAAGACTAGGGCTTTCGTACAGAGAGTCACTTCGCCTTCTAATTTTTTCATATTTATAATAGCATTCTTTATTTGAATTGAATTTGATCATTTACTATTTTACCTTCAAGTCTGTAAGATCTGATTGGAGCCTCACAAGAAGCTGGTTAAGACATTCAAATATATATGTGTGCATATATATGTATATATAACGTATATCTTTATTGGTTTCAGATAGGAAGGGAGAGGGGGAGAGGGAGACATCATGATGAGACAGAATCATTGACTGCCTCCTTCACATCGCGCAAGGGGGGTTGAGCCGGCAACTCAGGCACGTGCCCTGTCCAGGAATTGAACCATGACTTCATGGTTCATAGGTTGATGTTCAACCACTGGGACATGCTGGCTGGGCAGAAATTCAAATGGCTTTCATTTACCAGTGAAAAAACCGGTGATTGGTTGATAAATAGGTGATTTGTTGAGTGTTTCAACTTGGATATTTCAAATTTGACTTTCTATACCTTGAGAGTGCTGTAGGCTTTTTAAACTTCACCTGTCAAAACAGAACTATCATTCAGAATTCATGATCATCTAATCTATAAATGTTTTTCTGATTTTTTTTTCCTACCCTCAAACTGGTCCTCGGCCCCCAGCTATGTATCCGAAATGTGTTGATCAGTATCTTTAGAATTTTATCAGAGTACTACAAAGCCAGGCGTCAGTGTTCTGAATAGATCCCGAATCCAAGTTCGCATTTGGGATTTTCGCCTTTTTGTGACATTTGTCATCTTTTTGTACCACAGTCATTTGGGCATTAGTTTGGCGTGTCTCCACTCTCCCCTGTATTACCACTTAAATGTATACATAGTACTAAAATCACCGTGTCCTGAGGCCTGGGCTCGTCTCTGGAGGAGGCCGGACCGCAGGGAGCTGGACAGGCTGTGTAGCTGATAGCCCTTGCACCAGCAGTCTGCCGAACTGCCACATTTGAATGGAGCTCCGGCTGACCCACCAGCTGACCACAGATGAACCGGCTGGCCCAGAAGAACTCCACACCTGAATTAAGAATTGTAAATGGAATAAAATGGGCCAGGACTCCAGTGAGAGAATGAAACCCCTTAGGAAGAAGAGATCATAAACACGAGCTACATGGAAAATGCCATCGTGTCCATGTGATGCCAGGAAGAGCAGTCGGGTGTGTCTGCCCTGGCGTGTCTGCCCACTCTGAGCCCAGAAGAAAGTTCACTTCTCAGAAGCCTTCCATAACTACCACAAGTGGGGACCCTCCCTCCGGAAGCCACTAGACCAGTGGTCGGCAAACTCATTGGCCAGCTGGGCCAAATACCAACAGGACGACGATTGAAATTTCTTCTGAGAGCCAACGTTTTTAAACTTCTTCTAACGCCACTTCTTCAACATAGACTCTTCCAGGCCGTGGTATTTTGTGGAATGGCCACACTCAAGGGGCCAAAGAGCCGCGAGCCACAGTTTGCCGACCACGGCCCTAGACCATTGTCTTTACACTTCATTTGCACCTCAAGTGCCAGCTGGGACTTGCCCAGTAGCTCTACGTGTGCCTCTGTCTTTCCCAGCCTGTCTTACCTTATTTGTGTTTCCCACAGTGTCAAGACAGAGCTTTGCCTATCACAGAGACAAAATAAATATTTGTGGAACTACTTTATTGTGCACATAAATAATAAAATGCTTTATGTGCGGGGGGGAGGGGGGGAGCATAGTACTTAAAACTAATAGGCACTAAATTATTTATGTATACTAGTCATAAAATCCTGGATTTGAAAAATTGATGTAAGACCTAGAAGTGCTTTGAGGACCAAGAAAAGTTTGTTAGGTCTAGCATTTAATAGGTTATTTGAGAGTTTGAAAAAAATATTTTTGGTTGGTAAGGAGTTGGGTCTATATCATAAGATTTGAACAAGTATGTAAGGGGTTAGATAGACTTCACTTTTGAAAGGTTTGGAATTATAATGACAGTAGCTTGAAGTGTTAGCAAGACTGAGGGAAAGGTTTTTATTTTTAACAAATAGAGTTGATGAGATATTGAGTAATAATAAAGGGATAAAATGCCTTTTGAGTTCTTTGAAAGAAACTGAAAGGCTCTGTTTTTTTCTGAATTGATATATTAAGGATAATTTTATGATCTGGTAGTCTATTGAAATATAAAAGCTTTGTAAACAAAAGTCTCAGATCTTTACAATGAGGCTATTTTCCTATTCATTTTAAAACCCACTTCCAGAAATACTTGGCCAAAATTAAGTTGTGTAACTTCCAAAGCTTTATTTTTATCACTTATTGTAGTTCATAGATTTTGTATTAAGGTTGAGGTATCCCAAACAATAATTCTTCACACATCACTCACTGTTATTTGGAAAAGTTGAAATAATACTGTGAATAAATTGTATGCTTTCAAATGTGTTGGCCATACAATATTACTTTCTTTTTATCTGGTGTCATTGTATGCATGCTTGTATACTTTTTAAAATAGTTCTTTATTATGTATTAGATACACTTTAATTGATATGTGGTTATTTAAGATTTCACATCCATCATGGCTTAGAGTGAGACCAGCTAGGTTTTGGATTGTGTTTTTTGTTTTAAACTAAGTTGTACATGAATTGAAGCAATAAACAGATAGCTGGAGGAGGAATAGGGAAAATTATTCAGTATTCATCAGTAGTTAATGTTCTTTTTCATTAAAACCATGAAATGCCAGAATGAATTGCCCTCCTGATACCCTTCTAAAGGAAGCGTTTTTTTTAATAGATGATTCCTCCCAGGGGCTGTGCGTATGTCTGCATGGTTCACCGACAGGATGCGTTTCGGGCCCTTCAGAAGCTCAGCTCCGGGGCGTATAAAATTGGGTCCAAGGTCATTAAGGTGAGATTGGGGCCAGCGGACACATGCTTTTGTTTTATTGGATTATTAGAATATTTACGTATTTAATTCATTTTTTAAAAATGTTAATGGGCAAAATGCTACAGAAATTTATTATTTTAGTATTATTTGAGTACAGAATTAGATATAAATACCCAAAACTTTAGTCAGTTTCTATTATTTCTCCTTTTTAGCCCTTTTGAAGGTTTTGTTTTCCTTAATCTTTAAACTGTAAACTCCACTGTCACTGGTCTCTTTTCTGGAGCACCAGGTTTTTGTTTAAATTATAAGAACTATACTAATTATTGGTAATGTGGTTGACATTTTTTACGGTGAAAAGTAGATTTGGATATTGTTCCTGGAAATGTGTTGTTTTAAAGTTATAGTAAGAACTGCAAGCCTCCAGCGTGCTTGGGTCTGGGGTGACCCTGTGCATTCCTACAGAGCTTGCGAGAACATCTTGGAACGGTTTGAGGCCTTGCTCTGCTGCATCCTGAGCAAGGTTATAGAAATTTCAGACAGTCGCAAAAACAAAACAAAACAAAAAAAACAAGTGAAAAACAAAATAAAAAACAAGAACGAAAATAAATAATGTCTTCCCTAAAAATAAATAAGTAAATAAAGTTATAGTAAGAAGTGGAAATAAATTTCTTAAAGACATTCCCAATCTAATGCAGTTTTTATTTTATAAACAAAAATGGAACATGGAAAACTTTTATGGCTGCTGTCCTCTCAGTAGTGATGCTGATTTTTAAAACTAATTTTATTTCTGTTTACAATGTCTACATGTTTTTTAATGTCCCTGTTTTTACAGTAATGATAAGCTTTCTTTTTCCTCTCCTACTTCCTGATAGATCGCCTGGGCTTTAAACAAAGGTGTGAAAACAGAGTACAAACAGTTCTGGGACGCGGACCTCGGAGTCACACACATTCCCTGGGAGAAAGTCAAGGCGGATGACTTGGAAGGTTTTGCGGAAGGAGGCATGATTGATCAGGAAACTGTAAATACTGGTGAGAACCTAAAGGTAGTTCTGTTTAAAAAGCACATGGGAACGTTTGTAATTGGTAAGGGTTTTTCATTGTAGGGTGAATTGTGTTTATTCTATTTCCTGGCTTCTCTCCTCCAAAAGGAGAAAAAAAATACGAAACACTACTGTGTTCATGGGTTCTGTTTCATTAGGTGTCAGAGTATAGAGAAGACAGTATTTTAGAAGTCTCCAAATGTAGCATTTTTAGTGTCTTTAACAAAGTTTTCCTCTTCAAGACAGAAAGTTATATATTGTGTATAAGGAGGTCTTTTTTTAAGTAAATATTTTAATTCCTTGAGTTTAAATGAGAACTAGAGATTTCATAAGCTTCTTTGAAAAACTTACTGGATTATTTTGGTTAGTATTCATGTTGAGAATGGTTCATATTCCTGTGGTTCATACTGATGTAATTTGAGAATGCTTGTGTGTCCATACTTTGTAATTTTATGGCAGAGATTATTTGCTTATAATCAGATGATCTTCTGACTTGCTCTTTTAAAAACCTTCTCTTTTTATTTTAAAAAATGATTAGCAATTATAACCAGTAAGAAATCTTAAAATAATTGAAATATGATATGCATTGTTATTGCTTCACACCTTTGTAACATAATTAGCTAATTTTAGAATAATTTTGTTCTCAGGCCAACTCATATATTTAGTCATTTTTTTCAGTTGTTTTCTTGTCATTTTCTTCTTTTACTCCTTGATAGATGTTCCTCCAGAACATTTATTCATTTACTAAATATTTTTAAAATATATCTTATTGATTTTTTAAAAACCTTTACTGTTCAGTTTATTAATTGCATTGTTCCCCCTTTTATTTCCCCTATATCTCCCCTCCACCGGTACCCATCCCACCCTCTGTCCTTACCTCCCCCCCCACTGTCCTCTTCCATAGGTACATGATTTTTGTCCAGTCTCTTGTCTAGTCCCACACCCTTTTTCTCCCCAAGAATAGTCAGTCCGTTCCCTTTGTCTGCCCATGATTCTGTTATATTCACCAGTTTATCCTGTTCATCAGATTTTTAATTCACTTGGTTTTTAGATTCATTTGTTGATAGATGTGTATTTGTTGTTCGTAACTTTTATTTTTACCTTTTCTTCTTTCTCTTCTTAAAGAATACCTTTCAGCAATTCATATAATATTGGTTTGGCGGTGATGAACTCCTTTAGCTTTTTCTTACCTGTGAAGCACTTTATCTGACCTTCAATTCTGAATGATAGCTTTGCTGGGTAGAGTAATCTTGGTTGTAGATTCTTGCTATTCATCACTTTGAATATTTCTTGCCACTTCCATCTGGCCTGTATTGTTTCTGTTGAGACGTCCGCTGACAATTGTATGGGTGCTCCCCTGTAGGTAACCAACTGTTTTTCTCTTGCTGCTTTTAATATTCTCTTTGTCTTTTGCTCTTGACATTTTAATTATGATGTGTCTTGGTGTGGTCCTCTTTGGACTCTTATAGTTTGGGGTTCTGTGTGCTTCTTGGACTTTTAAGTCAATTTCTTTCACCAGGTGTGGGAAGTTTTCGGTCACTATTTATTCAAATAGGTTTTCATTATCTTGCTTTCTCTCTTTTTCTGGCACCCCTATAATTCGGATGTTGGTATGCTTGAGTTTGTCCCAGAGGCCCCTTACACTATCTTCAATTATTTGGATTCTTTTTGCTTCTTGCTTTTCCAACAGTGGTTTTTGATTCTTTATATTTCAAATCTTTGACTTGGTTCTTGCGGTCCTCTAGATTGCTTTTAGGTCTTTGTATAAAGTTTTTTATTTCAGTCAGTATATGCTTAATTTCTAGTTGGTCCTTTTTCATATCCCCGAGGGTCTTATTAAGTTCATCGACCTTTTCTAGGAGCCTCTTGAAAAACTGTATAATCGTGGTTTTGAACTTTATGTCCAGTCGTTTTTTTTCCTCCATTTCTTTCACATCTGATTTCTTTCCATGTCTCTGCATGGTGGCTGCTTTCCTGAGTTGGTCGATTATCTTTGTGTGGTAGATGTCCTGTAAAGGCCAGTGGCTCAGCCTCCCTAGTTACCTGAGTTACCTGAGGTGGATACTCTTGGTACAGCCCTTTTGGGGTTGCACAATCTTGTTGAAGTTAAGCCTAGATTATTATTGTTAGCACTAGGAGGGTTTGACCTCCAGGCCAATGGGCTGTGAAGATCAGCTGTGCTCAGGTTGGGTGGGTGGAGTCTCCGGGCTGAGCAGGGAAACTTGATTTTCGTCAGCTCCGCCCTATGCAGCACCTGTGTCTCTGTGCTGGGTGGTAATGGCTGCAGGCATTTCTGAGAGAAGGCTTCCACTGAGCTTTGCCTGCTGCCAGACAATTCAGCCTCTCCCCAAACGAGTCTGCACACCCAAAGTCTCACCTGGGGTTGTAAAACAATGCTGTCTGGTGGTTTCCCTTCTTTCTCTTTTTTTCCTCTCTCCTGAATGAGAGAGCAAGTCACAAGTCCTCTTTACACACTCATGGACCTCTGCAGCGCCCGAGTTTCAGCATGCTTCCTCCTTACTGTCCAGTTTCACCCCATATGGGTGTGGGTTCCCTGGACGTCGCCGGGAACTGGGGAATCAGTGCAGTGGGACACCTTTGTCTCCCCGTTGGAGAAAACCAGCCAGGTTTGCAGCCGCCCACCCTATCCGCTCGCACGCTCACGACTCCAAACCTCTGACTCCGTGGGTATCCTCAGCTCTGCCCTCCGCCGCTCCTCTGAGTCACAGCGTCCTATCTTCACTTTTATTTGGGGAATTTCCACTCAGCCAGCTTTCCAGGGATTCTGGATGATGTTCGTTCTGTCGTTAAGTTGTAGTTTTGAAATTGTTGTGTGGGGCAGCAAGATAGGTGTTTACCTATGCCGCCATCTTGCTTCCTCTATTTCATTGATTTTTTTACATAGACGAAGGAAGAAGAATAGAAAGTCAGAAACATCGATGAGAGAGAAACATCCATCAGCTGCCTCTTTCACATCCCCTACTTGGGATGTGCCTGCAGCTAAGGTACATGCCCTTGACGGGAATCAAACCCGGTACTTTTCAGTTTGCAGGCCGACGCTCTATCCACTGAACCAAACCTGTTTCGGCATCATTTACTAAATATTTTAGATCCTGCTGTGTGCCAGGCATAATTTTAGGAACTGGGATTATAGCAGTAAGACAGACAAAAATATTTCATGCAGTGCACATTGTAGTATAGGGATCGATAACCTATAGTCCCTGGGCCAAACCTTGTCGACAGTCTAGTCTTTAAATAAAGTTGTACTGAAACACAACCATGCTCACTTAAGTTTATCTTTTTTTTTAATGACTTTTTTTCCACTTTAGTATAGGAAAAATTTGCCCACCCCTGTTCTAGTGGAAAGATAGATCATGAACAAAAGAGAGAAACGATATTTCTATGTTTCTAAATTTTAAGAAGAAAAATAGAATAAGAGGGGACAGGCAGTCTACTGTCAAGCTATTGCAGTTTTTATTGGAGAGGGTGGTAGTTGAAGGGGTGAGATGTGCAGCTCTCTGGGGAATGCATTCCATATAGAGGAACTGCAAGTGCAAAGCCTGGTCGGAGATCAGGAGACCAGCATGGCTTGAGCAAAGTAAGTGAGGAGGGCAGGGGTAAGAGATGAAGTCAGAGAGATACAGAGGGGTGACCTCATGTAGTCTTAAAAGTACAATGACTTTGATTCTTAATCATCATTGGAGGAAACATTAGACCATTCTAATTTTGGATCGCTGTGTTTTCGGAAAGATTTTCCGGTACTCGGTTAGTGCTTCTTGGTTTTTCCCTTGTGACAAAGTATAGCATAAGGTTGGTTCCTCTTACGTCCGACAGCCTTTGAGATACGTACGTATTACATCCCTTCTAAGTGTTTTCTTAGACCAAATGCTCTTGTTGTCTTTCAGCTGAGTCTCGGGTCACGCTTCTTTGGACTCGTCCTTAGTATGCTAATTAGATTTATCTGGGCAAAACCTAAGTTGGCACCTACAGCTATAGACCCATCTTAAAGGTAGATGTGCCAAGGTAGATGAAGGACTTAGGCAAGCATGAAATAAGTGTATGCGTACAAATAAAATGAAAAGTTGCACTTACCTAGAGGAAATCAATTTCAAATATCTTTTTTAGAATGGGAAACTGTGAAAAGCTCAGAACCCGTTAAAGAGCCGGCCCAGACAACTCAGAGCCCCCCTCCTGCTGAAAAGGAAACGGTGGTCACCACCCAGGCAGAGGTGTTTCCTCCCCCTGTTGCTGTGTTACAGGTGAGTGCTGGCTGTTTTTATGGTTGAATGTGTTGTTGTACATTTCTGTTTTTCCTCATATATTTACTTTATAAAACCTGAAGGAAATTGTCCAAAATGCAACAAATAAGTTTACACAAACACTTTTTAAAAAAGAATTTTTAGAAATGATCTAATTCATATTTAAATACTTGTTTATAGAACAGATGGTTACTGATTGCCTGCTCTGTGGCATTTATTGTTTTAGGCACTTGAGATTGGGATACCTCACTGAACAAAAACCACAAATCCCTGCCCTTAATAGAGCTTTTGTTCTCCAGGAGGGAGACAGAAAATATAAAATAAGTAAGTTTATGAGATACTGTGGAAGGAAAATGGTAGTGTAAGGATGATCAGCTCGAGTAGTTGCTATCTAATAAAAGAGTAATTTGCAGATTGACCATCACTCCAACACAAGAGGGCTGCCCCCATGTGATCAAAGATCCTGCCCCTATGTGGACACAAGATGGCCAGCAGGGGAGGGCTGTTGGGAGGTTCCAGGCCCTGCAAGGGAGCGCAGTTATGGGCCATCAGGCCAGCAGGGGAGGGCAGTTGGGAGGGACCAGGCCTGCAAGGGAGGGCAGTTGGGGGCGATCAAGCCTGTATGGGAGGGCAGTTAGAGGTGACCAGGCCAGGGGAGGAGGGAAGTTAGGGGCAAACAGGCTGGCAGGGGAGCAGTTAGACATCAATTAGGCTGGCAGGATAGTGGTTAGTGGGTGATCAGGCTGGCAGGCTGAAGCATTTAGGGGTAATCAGGGAGGAAGGCAGGTGAGCAGTTTGGAGCCAGCAGTCCTGGATTGTGAGAAGGCTGTCCGATTGCCCATTTAGGCCCTGTCCTAGTAGGATCGGGCCTAAACGGGCAGTCAGACATCCCTCGAGGGGTCCCAGATTGGAGAGGGTGCAGGCTGGGCTAAGGGACATCCCCCGCCCTCCGTGCACGAATTCCGTGCACTGGGCCTCTAGTCTTAAGTAATAACCATTTGGCTATCCAAGGAAAAGGCACATGCTTGATGTGTTCGAGGAATAGCAAGTAGGCTAGACTGGTAGAAACGAGACCTCTAAAAAAACTTTGCTTTTCAATCTGGGATGTGAGTCCTTTGGAGTATTTTGAAGGAAGAAGTGACTTGACCTGCCTTAAAGTTTTAAAGGGTTGTGCTGGCTACTGTTTTGAGAATGGACTAGTGGGCATTGAGCAGGGAGACCAGTGGAAAGTCGGAGCAATCCCAGTGAGAGGATGATAGCAGTAGAGGGAATGAGAAGTAGTCAGATGCTAGGTGTATTTTGATGTTATCACCAGTGGAACCTCATGGCACGATTAGATTTGAGTTGTGAGAAAGAGCAGAGGGAAGGTTTTTGGTATGAGAAATTGGAAAGATGAAATTACTGTTATCTGAGAATGGGAAAGACTGTGGAAAGCGTTTTTTTTTGGGGGGGGGGACAATTGGAAGCTAAGTTTTGTGCATATGAAGTATCTATTAGACAACAAAGTTAAGATGTTGAATAGACTATTGATGTAATAGGAATTTATAATGCAGATAAATATTTCAGATTATTGCACCAGGATGAGTACGAGGTATTTATGCTAGGAGTAGAAAATAAACTGAGAAATTGGAGTAATTTTAAAGCTTTTATTGACATGCCTCCTAGGTTGCATAGCAGAGTTAGGTACCGTATTTTCTGGCATATAAGACGACCTTTAAAAAAAATTTTTTTTTTAATTTTTTTTTTTTGCAGTATAACTTAGATTTAGTAGTAGTACATATGTTTTCCTTTTTTCCCCCGTTGTCCTCCCCCCATAAAACAACGAAAATGTTCTCAAAAGTCGGGGACCGCTTATACCGCAAAAATACCGTAGCTTGCAGTTACAATGGGCATTGCTAACTCGCCGGGGACTTGCCCGGCACTTGCTCTCTCTCTCTCTTGTTTGTTATCTTCCTCCTATCATCATCAGTTCCAGTTGTCTTATATGCCAGAAAATACGGTACTGTAAACTTTACTGGGAGATGGCAATTTAAAATTGAGCCTTATATTTACTATTCGAATAGGTGCCATTACTTTATATCACTTGAATACTGGAAAAAGATGGACTTCACAATCTCTGTATACACTGTCGGTTGAAAAATAGTGCCTTGCTTTTACTCCCAAGTGGACTGACTGTTACAAGTATTCAAAAAGGAAAAGAACAAAGTAGCTTAATATAATGGTATTTGTTACCATCCTAAACAAGAAATACAAATAATTTACTGTTAGGTGTTCCAAGACGAAATCATTGCAGATGAACAAAATGACTTACGGACTTTTTATTTTCTATCCACAAAGATTCCAGTAGCACCAGCTGTGCCTACAGTTAGTTTAGTCCCCCCAGCATTTCCTGTGTCGATGCCGGTTCCTCCTCCTGGGTTCAGTCCAATACCTCCACCTCCTTTTCTGCGAGCAAGTTTTAACCCTTCACAGCCACCTCCAGGTGAGGAGTTTCTATCTTATTAATGAAAACCTATTTAGAATATCACTTCTTCCAGGTTAAAAGACTGTATAGCGCAGAGATTTTTTAAACGTTAGCATGTTGGAATCACTGGGAGGGCATGTGAAAGCACAAATTGCTGGGCAGTTTTTGTTGGGACCACATGTTAAGAAGAATTGACAGAAGAAGAAATGGAATCCTTTAAAATCATTGAAGTGCTCTTAATTTATAGTTATTATTTATTGGAAAGTGTGCATTAGGTTATAGAGATTGTTCTCCAAAAAATCATTAAGGTTTCCATTTTGACATTAGAAATAATATCTTAAAATGCTAATTGAATTTGTAACACATTTTTTACCTAATTCTTTGGTAAACAAAAGTTCTTGAAATCACTGTTTCTAGGTAAAAACTATAGATTACTTAGTTAATACATATTAAATATAAGTAATTACTTGTATAGAATTGTTTGTCTATTATGACAAACAAGATATTGTACTTCAATTTTTGTAGTTTAAGCTCTTAGCCATTGAATAGAGTTTCTAAAAAATACTAATAAGGCCAAAAATGAATTTATTGTCTTAAAATACTTATAATTAATTTGTGACAAAGTTTTAAAATTACAATTTACTATGTTAATTTGAAGTTGATGCATATTTTAATACGAATTTCATTTTTTGTATATTTTAAGTATTTTACAATTAACTTTTGTCAAAATTTTTAGTATTTGTCATTTGAAAATTAAAATTTATTTTCAGAATATATTTTGAAATGATTATTTCAAAAACCATATTACTTGGACTTTATAAAGTCATTATCGAGCATTAATTTGTTGAATATCATATCTTATTTTTTCTTACCTTCAGCCACTTTTTAAATTGAATTTAATGATAGCTCTATATTTTAAAAATTCAAGGAAACAGGTTTATAGTTTGATCATTTACTTTTGAAAACCATCAAACAGCCAGTATTAAATTGGAGTTTTATTTCAGTGCTCAAAGCATAATGTAGTAACATCCAAGATTAAGGAAAATAAAAATTTTATCTAGTGGGTAAAAATAATATCAAAGGAAAAATAGCACCTGTTATTGTTGCATATAATGTTATCGGCAGCTTGAAATGCAGTGTTTAACTCCCCAGGTAGTCTCCATGCTAACAGTAACCGGTTGCCCGGATTGTGATCACTAATGCTGTAGCGTTGTGGAGGTGCCACAGGACGTTCTCTTGTTGAGAACCTCGCTGCATTGCCTTACCACACTCTGTACTTTACTCGGGCTCAAATAAGGCAGTGTATATAATGGTACTTTTTAAAATGGAAAATGCACTCACAAATAGGAGATTGTAGTAATAAAAGACTTTTTTAAGGATGTAGAATTAGATTTATAGAAATTGAAATCATTGCTTTAAAAAGAGTAACTTACGCTGTTTTATTTTGGGTCTTTTTCCCCATGTAGGTTTCATGCCACCTCCAGTTCCGCCACCGGTTGTCCCACCGCCTGCTATCCCACCAGTAGTACCAACGTGTGAGTTTTCTCTTTTAGGATTTTCTTATTTCATGGAGTGTTAACGTGTTGCTTCTCATTCTTTTGAATTATTGTTCATTCTTATTATGAAAGTTTTTAGAAACACATTTTTTGTTGTTAAATGATTTCTAAAAAAAAATTAACAGTATCATATGTCAGTCAGTCCATGTTCAGATTGGCATTCTTGTCTCAAAATGTCTTTTTATAATTGATTTATTTTAGTCAAAATTCAAAGAAGAGTCCCTACATCATATTTTTGTGTGTGTATATGTTAAATATCTTAATCTAGAGTAGTACTGCCCAAACCTCCCTTTTTTAAAATTTAAAAAAAAAAAAGGTTTCTATTGATTTTAGAGAGAGGAAGGGAGAGGGATAGAGAGAGAAACATCAGTGTGAGGGAAAAATCAGTTGGCTGTCTCCTGCACACTCCTCACCAGGGCTTGGGCCCGAAACCTGGGTGTGTGCCGGACCGGGAATCACATCGGTGAGCTCTTGGTCAGGGGTTGGTGCTCAACCACCAAGCCATACCAGTTGGGCTCTCTTTAAATTCTTCATACATTTGATTGGTTAAAGAAACGGTTACGCAAGATTCCAAATGATGTATTGGGGGGGGGGGGGGGCACAGGGGTGTGTGTGTGTGTTTGTTTTTTTATGGTATTGAATTTGTCCCTCTATATTCTTGAATTTCCTATGAATAGGAAGTTTTTAGCACCAAAGGCTGGCTTGCATTTTTGGTGAGAATCTTTAAAGGTGGGGTGCATCACATGAGCCATGCAGTGCCTTCTTTCCCACGTTAACTGATGTTAAGATGTATCAGAGCATTCGGTATTGGAGCCTGGTGATTAAAAATGTTTCCCTCCAATTTGCATCCTATGGTTTCCCTCCATTGATCACTATTACTTAAATCTAATCTTCATTAATTTCAAAGTGGTAATCTTTCAAATTTTGTAATTCTTTGTGTATTGCTTAACTAGAATTTTTCTGTAAAGAAAAACTTCCTCTTATCTAGAGTATCTAGTTACCCTGACATACAGTTGTACATGTAGATGCTAAATTCTTTCCTGTAAATGCCTTTTTTCAGAGTAATGAGTTAGTTCTATATTAATTCCAGTGCTAGCCAATGGCTGAAGCTGGAGACGATTTCTCTTATTTCTCCTCTCTCCCTTTCCCTCCACTACTTTTTCCTCATTTTCTTTATGTTTATGGATTATGGATGTTTGCTTCCAAGCAGTTGCATTTACCTTTCTCCTTGCATTTTAGTTTGTTCCACTTCCTTTTTTAAAAAATACATTTTTATTGACTTTAGAGTGGAAGGGAGGGTGGGGAAGAAAGTGATTGAAACATCAATGATGAGAATCACTGATTGGCTGCCTCCTGCACACCCCCTGTCAGGGATCAAGCCTGCAGCCTGGGCATGTGCCCTCACCAGGAATCAAACCGTGGCCTCTTGGTTCATAGGTTGGTGCTCACCCAGTCCCACCTGGGCCGGCTGCTTCCTTTCTGACAGTGAAAGACCTTTGATACACATTGTGCTCGGTAATTCAAGGATGCTAGGAGAGAATGTAGTTTTTGTTGTAAATGAAATAGAGGGACCAGAAGAAAATTCCTAGAGGGAAGGTCCTCCAGTAACTGTTTCACTCAATGATGTTTGGTTACAATGTTTATGAGATGCTTAGGAACTTAACACATGGCTCCCCAGTTGTGGTTTGCTGGTCTGTTGACTAATGAGTTTGACCACTGAACTAGCCTGTGGTTAGTTACATCATTTTAAAGTCACAGAACCTACTGTATGTTGTTAATTGAATAGTCATACCAAACCATCGGGAAAAGAGGATAGGGAATCATTTAAAAATTGGGCAAGGCCATTATTATTCATGGTTAATATTTTAACTTAGCACACGAATGATGAGATAATCGAGTCTGAAATACAGTCTCTCACTCTTTAAACAGCTTTGGTGCAGCCGCCATTATCCATGACTCCAGAAACTGTGAAAGAGGTTGGATTTGGTAGCCTTGTTTTACCAGGTGGTTCTGTTGCCAGCAGTCTTGCTCCTTCCACTCTGCCAGCTGGGACTGTTTTTAATCCTCCCCCTAAACAAGCAGAGCCTGAAGAAAAAGTACCTCATCTTATAGACCATCAGATTTCTTCTGGTGAAAACACCAGATCAGGTAAAAGCTAAAACGAAAATCCCAGAAACATGTAATTCAATCATATACTGGTTTTTATTCAGTGCCGAGGTGCCATGAATTTGTAACCAGTTTAATGCACACACATGGAAATGCAATTTTTAAAAAGAGATCACTGTCCCCTAAAATTTATATTAAAAGCAAATTTGTTGTTCTGTTCGGGACAATATAGATTTTGACACCTTTCCATTGAGACCTCTCTCCCTCTACTTATTTTTTTCTTTTGCTTAATGGGACTGATTTAAAGTTATCAAAGTAAGATGGCACAAAATATGAAATACCTACAAAACGATAAAAATGAACTCTTACTGAATATAAATAACTTACGACAGGGAGTCTTTAGCCAGGTCTAGAAATAAATATGGTGTTTGAAAGCAGCAAGTCTCTTTTTTTTCTTTTTTGGCACTGCTGTTAGTATATTAAGAATTGTGGTTTAAAGATGGCAAATCAGTATAAAACCTGGCGTTTTTGTTAACTTAAAGATCATGTTTACTATTTACATTTTACTATAACTGCTAGTAATCTGAGCTATAATTCTTATTTAGTATTTAGTATACTTTGAATTTAGCTGATTAAGCTAACTGCTGGAAATTATAGCATTAGTTTTCTTTTTATACCACAATAATCTTTTTTCTTCCCTTTCCATTTTAGTGATTCCAAATGATATTCCAAGTGGCTCTGCAATTTTAGGAGGACAGCCGCCAAATGTGACAAACAGTTCGGGACTTCTTGGAGTTCAGAGACCAAATGCACCGAGTAATTCCGAAATTCTCGGAGTCCGGCCATCGAACGTTTCCGGCGGTTCCGGGATCGTTGGGCCCCAGCCTCCAAATATTCTGAATAACTCCGGGATTTTGGGAATACAGCCGCCCGGCGTTTCGAGTAATTCTGGACTCATGGGAGTCCTACCCCCCAGCCTCCCTAACAATTCTGGACTTATAGGGGTACAGCCACCCAGCGTTCTAAACACACCTGGACCTATGGGAGCACAGCCGCCCGGGGGGCCCCAGAATTTACCCCCTCTGCATCTCTCTAACCAAAGGATGCCTGTGATGCCAATGTTAGACCTCCGCCCGGGACTAATCCCGCAGGCGCCTGGACCACGATTTCCTTTGCTGCAGCCCGGAATTCCGCCCCAACGGGGACTCCCTCCCCCATCGATGCTGGATTCAGCTCTGCATCCACCTCCCCGCGGTCCTTTTCCTCCAGGAGATATTTTTAGTCAGCCAGAAAGACCTTTTCTGATGCCGGGAAGGCAAAGTATAGACAATATTGCTAATCCAGACAAAAGGATACCGCTTGGGAATGATACCATTCAGCAGGAGGGCGACAGAGATTACAGGTTTCCTCCCATGGAAACCAGGGAGAGCATGAGCAGGCCACCCCCCCCAGTGGACGTCAGGGATGTCATTGGCCGGCCCGTGGATCCCAGAGAAGGTCCCGGAAGGCCTCCCGTAGACGGCCGGGACCACTTTGTGAGGCCTCCTGTGGACATGAGAGAGAGCCTGGTGAGGCCGGGCCTGGAGCACCTGGGCCGCAGAGAGCACTTTGGCTTCGCTCCGGACAAGCCCTGGGGCCACAGGGATTTTGATGAGAGAGAGCCTCGCGTTCTGCCTGTCTTCGCGGGCCCGAAAGGCTTGCACGAAGAAAGAGGGAGGTTCCGGTCCGGGAGCTATCGGTTTGATCCCAGAAGTGGTCCTTGGAACCGAGGATTTGTTCCAGAAGTGCCCAGAGATTTTGATGACCGCAGAAGACACTGGGAGAGGCAGAGGGATAGGGACGACAGAGATTTCGATTTCTGCCGAGAGATGAACGGAAATCGTCTTGGACGAGATCGAATACAGAACGCCTGGGCCCCCCCTCCCCACGCTCGGGTGTTTGATTTCTTTGAAGGGGCCACTTCCCAACGGAAAGGGGACCCCGGGCCGCAGGTGAATGGCGAGAATGCCGAGAGACACGCGCAGCCGCCGCCGTTGCCGGTGCAGAACGAGCCCGACCTGTACGAGAAGCGGGCGCCCGCCAGTGACATGAGCAAGGAGAAGAGTGACACAGTCGCTGACATAGAGAGTGAAGCAGTGGTAGAAAACACAGAAACTGAGGGGACATAATCATCGCTCAGTAGGTAAACAGATACCTTTTGTAAAGTTGTCATCTCTCTGTAATAGCTTAATGGCTGACTGGACCATAGCTGTTCACTGTCGTCTGCCAGAATTAAGTTAATCTGATGTTCATGTTCCCTTTTCTCTTACAATAATTGTACAACTGACTTGTATAGACGTTGTTCTTAATATGAACATGATAGGTAAACATTTTTTATTTTTCTGATAAAATATAAATGTTGCCCCCAGATTCTTTTAACTTCAAGGAAATGAGTAACAGCTTGTCAGAGACTTCCTATGGAAGAAAGGATTTTTTTAGATACTGCTATTAGGTTGGATATGGTAATAGGTATATCTCCGAATAGCAAGCCGTGGTATATCTTGTCCATATCTCTAGGCTGCTGCAGACTTTTAAGGTAATAGACGAAGCTGTGATATTTTATGCAAAGACTGGCTCTAGAAATTTGAGGAGCACAATACAGAGATTTTAAAAGGTGATTTTGTAAAATCGACACTATGGTCTCTGTTTCTCCAAAGTAAGTGTTTGTGATTTGTTCCTCAGACTGCAGTGAGTAAAAAGAAAACAACAACAAATATTAAAGTACGTTTCAATGTTGGGTGAATTTTGTTTTTAGATGCCAATAAAACTTATTTGTTTGATAACAGTGTTCTAGGAATTGTATTTTTTTAATCCACAAATTCTTAAAACCCTGAATCGTTAGCTGCATGTGCTTATTAGTTGCAAAGGGTATTCCTCCTAATAACAACAATGAAGAACTGTGGTGGAAAAGCATGTCCTTTAATATAAAAACCATGCAGTCCCATTAGTTTGTATACGAAATCTGATACAGTGCGTGAGTCGTAGATTCTTTTCTCTGTATGTCTGTATTCATGCACATACAGAGAAATATAGATGTTGATAGTTCAGAGAATAAAATATTTTAAAAAACGGAATAGAATTAGATAAACCTGACATTGCTCATAGTTACAGCTCTTAGCCGTTGTGAAGGGGAAAATAAATACTATAAAGAAATACATTGGCGGTTTGCTAATTTAAAAAATATGTAGTTAACCATGAAGCCAGATTTAGCATGGGCCCAAGGTTCATAGAAATGCTTGCTTGCATTGCGTTGTTTCACATTGTACCTGCTGTTCTGCGTGGCTAGAGCCAGCACCGACGTCCTTGCTGGGCACTTGACTGACGTGAGTATCTTAGCGGCACAGAATGTACAGTGTTGTTGACGGATTTGAAAACATTGATGTGTTACCGGGAACAAAGCGTCAGTCGTGTGTTTTGCAGGCTCTGGCTTACACTGTTCAGACTGATCTCCAAGCTAAACTGAGGAGCAGAAGAATTTGGTTTTGGTTTCTGTTACTTATTTTTGTTTTCCTTTTCATTATTTGTGTCTCCTTCGGGTTTTACGGACGTGTACACACATGGATAAAACCACTGGTGTTTTTCCATTTCTAATGATGGCTTTCATTTGGTCCTGGATTCCTGTGCATTCCCGCCAGTTCATCATTTGCTCTCTTTATTTAGAAGTCTTAAGTTAGGTTTGTCAACAATAACCCACCCCCATGATAAGATCATACCAGCTACTTAAGGTGCCTGTTTCTGCCAACCGCGTCTGATGACCTAGAGAGCGACAGGTCTTTACTGAAGTTCCTGGCCAAAAAGAAAGTCTTACAGATGCTGCAATAGAAATAGTACATTGGTTTGTTATTTGGCAAAGGGGGTGAGAGGGGGAATTCGGTGTTCATTTTTAAGGTAACTCGGTTCATTTCAATAATTTGAACTGGTTTCCAATCTTTTCCATAGGGTAACGGGAAACTGACAGAGGCACAGAACTGTAATGTTTGGGAAAGTCTGCCTTGTCTTCAGGGCAATTCCATGGGCTGGAGTGTCTCCGGACGCCGTTAGTTGCACTTACATTATTAAAAGTAAATGACGTGCACTTGGAACGGGTAATAGGAGAGCAGGTGAGCCTGCACTGGCTTCTAATCCCAGGCTTTTAAGTCGCTCTTGGCCTTCACGTGCACGTTAAAACAAGCCGTGTGCAGGCATGGGACTGGTTGGGAGATGGTGGTGGCACAGCTTTCCTCGCCATTTGTCGGGGCCAAATCTGGAAACTGTCGTGGAACTCACTCACTGTGTGACGCTCTTCACGTAGCGGAAAAGAATCTGTGTGTACTCATTCTCCCGCTGATCCTGTTTTTTGTTGAACATTTAAGTGAAAGGGTATTAATCATTTTTGTACTGAATTTTTAAAATTGATATTTATGTTCAATTTTTTAAAAAAGGATGCACAGAGAGTTGATTGTTTTTGATAAGTTTGACAAAGGCCCCGTCACCTGTCTGACGCTTTTGGGCACCGTGCTGTCACTGGCTGGAATGCCGGCAGCGGGAGCTGTGCAGGGAGTGACCGAACCTCTTTCCTTTAATCAGATGATTTAAAGTGCTCCCGGCAGTGTCGGCATCGTACGCCATGATGTTGATTTGTGATTTGTAAAGAGAGAATAATACGACTTTCTGCAGTATCAATAGCCTGCAGTAGTAATAGACGTTAATATTTAAATAATTTTTATGTCTTTAAACATTTCATTAAACGTTGGCTCTGACCTTAGCGTAAATGTATATACTGTACTTGGATCTTTTGTATGGTACGTAGAAACTTATTTTACAGCAAAGTAGTCTTTATCTGCAGCATATTATAGGTGGAATGCACCTTTTTCTAATTTTATGTCTATACATAGGGCAGACAAATACTTAGCATAGAAGGATGGCATAGTATAAAATTACTTACTTAAACCTCTGGAAATTATGTAACAATTCATTGGTAAAATTTGTTACTTATTTACGTTATATTCTTACCAGAGTCATTTCTTTTGTCCTGATAATTTAGTTACTTTATTGGCTATTTTTTCACTCGTAACAAAGATTATAGTTTATGGAGCTCCTCCTTTAGGTTGTTTGGAGTGTGGGGCAATTGTGTTACATTTAAATAAAAATGTTACATTTTAATTGGAAAAAGAATTTTTTTATAAACACAGTTCATCAGGTCTAAGATGCCATTTTTCATTGATTGTAAGATGCGCTATTCAGAATAAAATAAATGCTTCCAATATGACATGGCACTGGTTATAAGACCCATCCTTAATTCAGAAATGTTAAAATCTAAAAAGTGTCTTAGGGAAAAAAAGTGTCTTAGAATCAAATGCAGTATTCATTATTGAACTTTATGCATGTATTTTAGATGGGCAAAACCTTTAATGAAAAAGAAAATTTTAATATTTAATTAGATTTTATTATATCTTATGTGCCTTCTTCATTATTACATCATTGGGTGCTATATTAATAAAATGTTTTAAGCGCTTTTAACTCTTTCAAAGAAAGAAAACTAACATTTTTCTTTTTAAATATTTTGCATAATCTAGAAGAGGGAAGCAGTATCTTTATATTTTTAAGATCGGCAAAATAAAAACTACATTATTATGAGTAATCATAAATACTGTAGTATGGCAGAGAATTATAAATGTTTTCATTGATTCTATGGTTTCATATAACATCTTTTAAACTATAACTTAAGTTGATAGTTATATATTTTCCAAAAAAATCAGTTACTGTAGTTTATAATCGGAAATTTAAAAGCAAGATACCTTGATCCAGCAAAACTTTCTGGAATTAGAACTTAAAATAATTGCCCCCGATTGTTTTCTTTTGGGGGGCATAATTTAAATAGTGACATGCATATTGGAAGCAATTTGAAATACAGTGTTTCTGTGGTTTTTCAGGCAGGAAATGAGTAATAGAATCACCGGTGGAGTTCTGCAAATTTGGAGGTTTCTGGGGTCAGCACAAACCTTCGAGTGCAGAATCTCCTGGGGCGATACACATTTACACACGCACGCACACGCACACACACACGCACACGTGCTATAAACCCACACGTATTCCCACTTTCACTACACTCAAATACATAAAAACGTAATATACCATATACTTGAGATTCTTAAACTATTTTAAAAAGTAAAATACTTGAGTGATCTTTAGTATATCAAGAAAGGAGATACATAATTGTGGCAGCTGATGTTGAAGGATGAGGAAAAAAGCTAGAGAAGTCCATTACCACAGATGTTTTAAACTCCAGCATTAATTTAAAAATGAACTGTAGCAGATAAGGATGGGAGGAAGCATATGAGATGGTTTTGTAGGAAACATTTTTGACTCGAGTGAAACTTTGTTTAGGATGCCTTAGATAAAAATGTACTTGATATCATGTAATTAAATGCTTTGGTTACATAGAAAGCCCATTTGGGACAAACCTGTAAGCATTAACTTGATCAGGGGCTAGAATTAGCGTTACTAGTGGGACTGCTGAGATGTGGGTTGTATAGCAAAAAGGAATGCAGATCAGGATTGTGTTCCGGCATGAACTTTGCTCACACGTTTTCTTCTCCTCGACTTAATTCTCTCCTCTTTCATGGGGTTCTTTTCATCCTGCATATACACTTGCGGTTACACTGTTGTTCTAATCAAGGTATAGAACAAGTACTGTAAGTAATTTGTAAAACGCATGTAGTAGTATATCATGGGGTGTAGTTGTGCTAACCAGCTGACTTTATATTGTATGAGAAATGTCGGGTCGTAGGAGGGCCTGTAACGAACGAGGCTGAGAGAGTGCTGATGCCCCGAACTCAGTACCTGGTAGAGAGGGAACGTGTAACTGAGCCCTGAGAGTTGGGCGAGTTTAATGAGCATGTTACACTTGTGTAGCGATGGCAGGTAATGTACAAGTTGGCTGACCGGTGTTGAAAACCACCTCCTCCCCCCACGGCCCTGTCCACTTGCCCTGCCCTGGGCAGCTGTCACTGTTTTGTCTTTTTCTTCCCTTCTCAGAGTCTTCAAACCCTTCTCATCTAGCCTCCTTCCCGACCCTCTATTCCAGGCAAGAACTGTCCGATGGAGTTGTCTGCTGAGAGCAGCTTGCCTGCCCCTTGGCTTGATTTTCAAGTTCGTTCCAGCATTTAAATTCCTTGCATCTGTGAAATAAGTGTTCTTTCTCTTCTGTAAAAGACCAGTTGAAGAAGCAGGAGGAACAAAGGGAGACTCACAAGATGGAGATGCTTTTTTTTAAGGGCACAGGGTTTTCAGAACTGGCTTTCTCATGCGCCAGATGTATGTCCTTGAACAAAATCACTGCGCCTCTGAGTGCATTCCTTAATAGCTGATCTGTAGGGTGATGCTTTTTCAGCATTGATAGGAGTTAATATTTAATGGACATGTATTATGTGACAGGAACTAGAATAATTTTATTACCTGCATAATATAATCCTCACAGCAATCCTGTGAGGTAGTGAGAAACCTCAGTCACAAGTGAGGTTTATAACCTGTAAATATTTGAGCAAAGTGAAACACAGGCCTATTAAATTAAAGATTGGTCTGCACCCCCTAATGAAGTGTCAGACTCACATCACATCACAGAGGCTCACCAGTGTTAGTTCTTCTGTACAAAGAGTTTGCTTCTCTATTTGTACAGAAGGAATAACAAATCCTAGCTAACAAATCCTACGTGATTCCTCTTCACTTTAGGAAAGGCACATTTAGGCAGAAAACCATCAGCTGGGGACCTCCCCCCCCCCCCCAGGCCTGTCCTTTTAGGGGGAGGCTGCAGTTAAACACTGAATGTGAGCTGTTCTCACGGTACAAAGTATACCGTATTTCCCAGCGTATAAGACGACCTTTAACCCAGGAAAATCTTCTAGCAAGTCCGGGGCCGTCGTATACGCCGGGTGTAAAATGCCGAAGCTTGCAGTTAGGATGGGCGTTGCCAACTCGCCAGGGACTTGCCCGGCACTCTCTATTGTTGGTTACCTCCCCCCCCCCCCCCCCCCACGTCATCCGATCCAGCCTTCTTGTGTGCCGGGAAATACGGTGTGTGGGCTGTAAGCAGTCACTGCAGCTTCCCTCTCTTAGATTTTATGTTCAGGATTCGTTTTTTCTTAAGTTGTACCATGGCATAATACTCACTTTCTTAACCATCTGCTGCTTTTTTTTTTTTTTTAAGAGAAACATCCGTTTGTTGTTCCCCGTGGGCTTCAGGTGTGTGCCCTGCCAGGAGCCCAGGCTGCAGCCCGGGGCTGGGGCGGCACTAACCAGCTGAGCTGCTGTTTTGGAAGCAGGTTTCTGGTGCATCGATACTCAATAAGATTTCTTTTGGAAAACCTTTCCCCACAAATTAAGATTTTAAAACCTCTTCTGCTTTAAAATGCTTTAATACGTTCGAAGCAGAGCTAGTGATTTGCCAGCCAGTTTACGTTTTGGATGTGGCTGTGGCATCTCCTTTGTGAAATTTGGCGTTTGTGTGCTGTGTGTGTATGAAACTCCCATAGTGAGAATATCCCATGACTCGAATTAAATGAGGTGTGCCGTTACGCCTGGTAGACATGCAGCGCTAGTCTTTATTCACCCCTGGATCGAATTCAACCCGGAGGCTGGCCTGTGTCTGCGGTGGCAGTCGTGAATTTGCAGTTATTTTAACTCTCCTAGACTATATAACCCGGTTCTGGGTTTCCTTTCTTTTCAAGTCTTCTGTGAAATTCACCGAACTGAGACTCATGTGCAGTTTCACCTACAGCATGGCCCGGGGTTGGCGTCGGGGTCACCTTTTCCCGAGGCTTTGGGCAGATGAATCCTACGCCATCACTGCCCGGGGCACGCACACGTCAGGGGAACGAGCGTGTCATCCTTGTGAGCTCTCTCCCTGCTCCTCCTGCTCTTGCCAAAAGTGGTTATTTCACCTCCGTTGTGATGATGCCATGAAATAAAATGTTCTTGCGTTTGAACGACCTTGTTTAATGACATGACTCTCGTGTTTATTACTGAGCTCGGGGCGGTGTGCGCGCCGGTGAGAGGACAGTGGAAGCACAAGACTGTACTCAGTAAGGGACCGCCTTCGCAGTCGGAGCGGGAGCCCTGCTCTGTGAGAGCTGCTCCCTCCCCGCTCGTTCGGGGATGGGCGCGGCGTTGAGCCGTGCAGTGAAGAGAAGAGAGCACTCGGCATCCGAAGACTTTTGCAGGTCCTCACGTTTCGTATCGCTGGCGTCAGAGGCAGGATGAGGATTTAGAGGTTTCTGAACAGTAAACCCATTCGGGCTCCAGTTAGGGCTGTGTTTTTTAAAACGGAATTTATTTACTATTTTAATTACAGCCTCTGTGTTCATCATACTGCTTTCTGGATGGTCAGTCACGTAGCCCGTGACCACGGATTAAAACGCATCGCGTTGCTGGGAAAGAGGAGAGGGCGTGGGGGGTCACAGCCTGTAATTTAGCTCCAGAAACACAGTCAGCTCGGATCCGTTATTTCTTCCTTACGAACAAAGCAGCCAACTCAGAGACGCCCGGGGGCGCGTGCCGCTCTGTGTGCGGGTGTTTGAACCCGGGTGTGTGAACCCGGGTGTGTGAACCCGGGTGTGTGAACCCAGGGGTGTGAACCCGGGTGTGAACCCGGGTGTGTGAACCCGGGTGTGTGAACCCTGGTGTGAACCCGGGTGTGAACCCGGGTGTGTGAACCCGGGGTGTGAACCCGGGTGTGTGAACCCAGGGGTGTGAACCCGGGTGTGAACCCGGGTGTGTGAACCCGGGGGTGTGAACCCGGGTGTGTGAACCCGGGGGTGAACCCGGGGGTGTGAACCCGGGTGTGTGAACCCGGGGGTGAACCCGGGGGTGTGAACCCGGGGGTGTGAACCCGGGTGTGTGAACCCGGGTGTGAACCCGGGTGTGAACCCGGGTGTGTGAACCCGGGTGTGTGAACCCGGGTGTGTGAACCCGGGTGTGTGAACCCGGGGGTGAACCCGGGGGTGAACCCGGGGGTGTGAACCTGGGTGTGTGAACCTGGGTGTGTGAACCCGGGGGTGTGAACCCGGGTGTGAACCCGGGTGTGTGACCCCGGGTGTGAACCCGGGTGTGTGAACCCGGGTGTGTGAACCTGGGTGTGTGAACCCGGGTGTGTGAACCCGGGTGTGTGAACCCGGGTGTGAACCCGGGTGTGTGAACCCGGGTGTGTGAACCTGGGTGTGTGAACCCAGGTGTGTGAACCCGGGGGTGAACCCGGGTGTGTGAAC
Source organism: Antrozous pallidus (assembly GCA_027563665.1). Taxonomy (NCBI): domain Eukaryota; kingdom Metazoa; phylum Chordata; class Mammalia; order Chiroptera; family Vespertilionidae; genus Antrozous; species Antrozous pallidus. Next base: position 98,143,915 of record CM050517.1, read on the forward strand.
CCGGGTGTGAACCCGGGTGTGTGAACCCGGGGGTGAACCCGGGGGTGTGAACCTGGGTGTGTGAACCTGGGTGTGTGAACCCGGGTGTGAACCCGGGGGTGTGAACCCGGGGGTGTGAACCCGGGTGTGAACCCGGGTGTGTGAACCCGGGTGTGAACCCGGGTGTGTGAACCCGGGTGTGAACCCGGGTGTGTGAACCCGGGTGTGTGAACCCGGGTGTGTGAACCCGGGTGTGAACCCGGGTGTGTGAACCCGGGTGTGTGAACCCGGGTGTGTGAACCCGGGGGTGAACCCGGGGGTGAACCCGGGGGTGTGAACCTGGGTGTGTGAACCTGGGTGTGTGAACCTGGGGGTGTGAACCCGGGTGTGAACCCGGGTGTGTGAACCCGGGTGTGTGAACCCGGGTGTGTGAACCCGGGTGTGTGAACCCGGGTGTGTGAACCCGGGTGTGAACCCGGGTGTGTGAACCCGGGGGTGAACCCGGGTGTGTGAACCCGGGTGTGTGAACCCGGGTGTGTGAACCCGGGGGTGAACCCGGGGGTGTGAACCTGGGTGTGTGAACCTGGGTGTGTGAACCTGGGTGTGTGAACCCGGGGGTGTGAACCCGGGGGTGTGAACCCGGGTGTGAACCCGGGTGTGTGAACCCGGGTGTGAACCCGGGTGTGTGAACCCGGGTGTGTGAACCCGGGTGTGTGAACCCGGGTGTGTGAACCTGAGTGTGTGAACCCGGGTGTGTGAACCCGGGTGTGTGAACCCGGGTGTGTGAACCCGGGTGTGAACCCGGGTGTGTGAACCCGGGTGTGAACCCGGGTGTGTGAACCCGGGTGTGAACCCGGGTGTGTGAACCCGGGTGTGTGAACCCGGGTGTGTGAACCCGGGTGTGAACCCGGGTGTGTGAACCCGGGTGTGTGAACCTGGGTGTGTGAACCCGGGTGTGTGAACCCGGGTGTGTGAACCCGGGGGTGAACCCGGGGGTGTGAACCCGGGTGTGTGAACCCGGGGGTGAACCCAGGTGTGTGAACCCGGGTGTGAACCCGGGGGTGTGAACCCGGGGGTGAACCCGGGTGTGAACCCGGGTGTGTGAACCCGGGTGTGTGAACCCAGGTGTGTGAACCCGGGTGTGAACCCAGGGCTGTGCTGTGCTGAAAAGGGCGCCTTCGGGCGGGAGGTTTTTCTGGGCGGTCGTCAGGGCGATGAGCGTCCGAGGGCCGCTCTGACCGCACCCCAGACCCCGGGCTGCTGAAGCCCACAGAACTCGCTCTCTCCGAGGTCCAGAGGCCGGAGGTCTGAAACCAAGGTGTGGGCAGGTCCAGCTTCCTCTGGGGGCCGCAGAGGAGACTTCTTCCTTCCCCTGCGGGCCCCGCAGGCTCCTAGCGGACCTCCCCGGCCTCCGCCTCTGCCGCCCCAGGGCCGTCCGCCGCGTGTGCTCGCCGCCTCCTCCCTGTGCCTGCGTCCCCCCCCCCCCCCCCCCCCCCCCCCGTAAGGACACCGCGCCGCAGTGTGACCACCTCCCAACTCGCCACAGCTGCGGCGGCCGCGTTTCTGATCCGCTCCCAGCGGAGGCGCCGCAGTGAGGACTCCGCGATTCTTAACGGCCTGCGGGCCTCAAGCTCTGAACGATTTGAGATCTAAGTAAATGGACGTTTTACACCTGAAAACACAGTGGGGAGGGGACACCTTTTAGAGTGACAAAACATCTTTTTAGAACGCCATTTTTAAATTACTGTGGATGTTATCACAAGTACGGCCTGTTACATACAAATAGCACCGCCTAACGTTTTAGGTGATTTCGGAATGCCCATACTTTTGTTAATTTTTCAAAGGAAACCCAATAATGTTAGTGCTATCGAGCAAAGAATCTAATTACTGTGAATGATCCTTGCATTAAAAAATGTTTACTTTCTGAAAGTGGAGGTGTTTTTAGACCTCATTGCATACAGCTCACCTGAAAATATGCAACACGAGACTTTCCACTTCACTGCCGTCGTTTGTCCTTTAAAAACAGTATTAGCATTTCCCGTTGGTCCACTCATAAAAACTCCCTCTCAAGCGATATGACTACGTGTCATTTCTGTGGTTTATTAGAAGTAGGTTTTTTATTTGCCAAATGCATTACCAGTTCACAGTTTGTTTGTCTAGTATTATATATATAAGCTTAATACATTCCTATTTTTTTATAGAAGTAGCCAGCACGATCTTTACTTGCTCCATTAAGAAACACCTGACTGAAATTCAAGTTACTTGGCTGTGTAGGTCTCTACTGAACAGGCGTCCTCACAAGGCCCCCTCTGCCTTACAGAAATCGGAACGGATCATTCTGATTTTTATTGAAGAGCACCAAGGCACTTAGAATACTGCCTGGCCCATAGTCCTCCATCGGTCACTGTTGTTGTAATTGTCAATAAAGAGCGGGTAATAGAGGTTTTGGGGATATGCACATCAGCATTGTATATTAACATTGTACAGTAAGTGCAAATAATTAAGTGCAGATTTGAACATCACAAACCAAACCCAAAAAGGAGGGGCGCTTGCTAGGTCTGACGCTTTTCCACCTCCAGGGCCTCGGCTCTCGAGCTGTGTTTGTGCTTCTGGCCCCGTTACCAGCCTTTAGGCACAGCTGTCCGCTCATCGGGCTGGCGGCATACCTGCTGGCCCAGGCGGCTCGCCTGGCAGAGGGACGGCTCTGGTCTAATTTCAGGAAAAACGATTAGCAAACTTCCTTCGTTAACTGTCTATGTCCAGATAGAACAATTGGGTTAAAAACATTAGCAGGATCTCCAGTTTTAAGAGTAGAGATTTTCCCCCATGGGACTTGAAAAAGGCGGATAAAAACTTACTTTCCCCATGAATATGTTCATGCTAAAAAAAAAATTAGTCACCAAAATAAGCTGCTTTCTTAAATGTGTCTGACTCAAGGCCCAGCGCTGTAATGGGACACGAGTGTGACTGCGTTACCTAACACTGTAATGGGAAACCACAGTTAGAAAAGTCCTTTTTAAAATAGTTCGTTATGATACTGAATTTGCAAAGCATATTCAGGGCCATTTTGTCCCAAAGTAAGGCTGTCGAGTAAAATTGAAGGTCTCAAGAAATGGTCCATTGGGGGCAGAGAAGTGACGTTACTTGACTGCTGTAGCCAGGTTAGCAACACATGGTAGGGACCTCGCTTCTACTGGAAATCACAAAACCCCCTAAAAACTATAGTTAGCTGTGCTTTCAAATGCCAAGCAGTAATTTAATTTCTTATCAGAAAAGACAGCGGGGTCTTTAGTGGATAATGCAAATTCAATTGTTACATTGATTTGGTGACTTTAACGTGGAAGCGGCTGTCTCTTAAAATGTTTCACAGATCCCATCTTTCACATTGATTATTTTAAATGTATTTGTTGGCCTAAAGCAGCGGTGGGCAAATTGCGGCTCGCAAGCTACATGTGGCTCTCGAGCCGCAGTTTGCTGCTCTGTTGACTGAGTTTGCCGACCACTGACCTAGACTCGATTCCAGTAATCTCAAGCTGCTGTTGTTCCTTGTGGTTGGCAAACTCCTTAGTCATCAGAGTGGCAAAGCCCAGCTCTCTAGCCAAATGTGGCTCGCGACGCAATTTGCCGACCCCTGGCCTAAAGCTATAGGTGCAGGACTTAATGGAGAAGCCTCAGCGTCTAGTACACTGGCCCACCCACTCCCAGCTCACAGCCTTCCTTTAAAACCAAGCTGTGTGTTTAGTTTTCCTCATAACCAGAGACTTTGGTATTCCCGGCAGGTAAAATCAGTCTGCATTTTATTTTAATCAGTGGCAGGCTAAGGTTGATTTCTAAACTCATTATCAAGTCTTCAAAGGGTCTCCTCCCCCAAAAAAGAGCAATTCCACTGAGTAAAAATGGGGAATGTTGGCCGAAACGGGTGTGGCTCAGTGGATAGAGCGTCAGCCTGAAAGGTCCCAGGTTCGATTCCGGTCAAGGGCATGGACCTTGGCTGCGGGCACATCCCCAGTGGGGGGCGTGCAGGAGGCGGCTCATCGATGATCCTCTCTCATCGTTGTTTCTGACTCCCTCTTCCTCGCTGTAAAAAAAAATAAACTACATATCTTTTTAAAAAGTAGGGAGTGGGTATGTTTATAGACGAACAACTTCTGATGGGGTGCACCTGAGGACCCGGGAGTAAGGCCCCAGCGCCCCATCTCACGAGCCTCCGGTGACCGTGGCCCTCGCCCCAGACGTGTGGACACGCGGTCGGCCTTGCTTGTCCCCCGAGCCCCGACAGCAGAGGGAGTGGCAGACACGAGGAACAGGAACCAGGCCTGACGAGCGTGCCGGTGCGCTGACCCGGAGAACCGAATGAGGCTGGGCTGTGTGGTCAGTCCTTCCAGGTGCGGTTTTCCCGAGGCTTCCCGAAGGAATGCTTCCTGCTTTCCCCTCTGCTCTGAGCGCCTGAGAGTCTAAAGTGGGGCCCCCGAGGCCCGCTCTGGACAGCGCTCCGCTCTGTCGCTCCGCGGGGCTGCTCCGCGGGGAGAGAAAGTGGCTCCTTTTCTGGGCTTCTTGTCAAATGTCTGCCCACTCGGCCTCTCACGCAGACCGCCCGTTCCGGGTGGGAGTGTGGGCCGGCTGATTGTTTTCGTGTGAGTGTTTTCCAGGTGCTCAGAGTGATCTGACTTCACTTTTGCTTCTCCCATTGCCGATTACAGTTTTAACTTAACATTGCAAAGTAGTTTCTAATCTAACACACTCCATTGGAAGTACATATATGTACGTGTGTGCGCACATGTGTCAGATACCTTCTCAAAGACCCTTCAGCAAATCTTACAGAATTTCTTTTGACCTTTTCATGATAGCACTTGACTGTTCTCTCAGGAATTAGACACCTTAAAGCCAGTATCTTTAAAAAAAACCTATTTGAGTTTCATATCCACTTACCAAGCTTGTACTTGGGAATATGATATTTTCTCATCAAGGCAACACAGTCCTCCTTAGAAAAATGACTCTAAGCCCTCTGTTAGCCAGAAACTAACACAAAACATATACTCGGTACCGAGTTCTCAGAGCATGAGAGTGGACAAGAGAGCCGCCTATAATTTTGAAAGCAGTAGTGTTTCTGATCACTAGCTAAAAACATTTACTAGCTTTAAATTATTTTGAGACATGACTTCATCTCCTGATCCTATCTAATGAAGAGGGAATATGCTAATTAACTGTCACACCCTCTTAAAGATGGTGGCACCCACAGCCAATAAAGAGGGAATGTGGTAATTGACTGCCACACCTTCAAATAGGGCAGTGCCCATAGCCACAAGATGGCAGCACCCAGTCCTCTCAGCCCCTTTGGGGCACCTGCCTCCAGAGTCCCCCAGCCCCCCAGGGCTGGCCCGAAGCGCAAGCAAGCCTCAGATGTCGGCTGCCCAGAGCCTCCGGAGGCTCAGGTAACCAGGGCTGGGCCAACGCTTGTGCTGCTGGCAGTGGCAGCAGCAGAGGTGTGATGGGGCATTGCCTTCCCCTGATCACCGGGTCACCTCCTGCCCCTGAGGGCTCCCAGACTGTGAGAGGGGGCAGGCTGGGCTGAGGGGCTCCCCTGTCCAGTGCGTGAGTTTTCACCCACCAGGCCTCTAGTTTCATTATAACACGACAGGACGCTTTACAATTACTGTCCAGTGCACTTCATAGCATCCGTTCATTTTGTGGACTTGCTTCAGCTTCTGTCTCTAGACCAGTGGTCGGCAAACTGCGGCTCTGTTGACTAACGAGTTTGCCGACCACGGGTCTAGACCAGCTGGGTCCGAAGCTGCCAAAGCTTAACTGAGGCTGAACCAGACTTCCGACAGAAGACGGTGTGAGAACGGACGGGGGAGGGGGTGCAGTGGCAGGCCTGTGCTCCGGGTGACCTTGGACTGCCGTATATTCAGTGTGCAAACAAGAAAGCCATTTTTTTTCCTTTTGTGACGTTCTTAAAAGGCTATGTTATGGGCATGTTCTAATTTGTGAACCGTGCCTCTGTGAACTTTTCATCAGACTGGTGATTTCGAAGTGAAGCTCTTGGTGTCACTGAGTCAGTGTGCATGGGATTGTTTCACAGGAACGGAGATGCTCAGTGGGCTCATCAAATCTGGTGTGAGGGCATAAAACAAACAAAAGATGCAGACTTCCGTCCGCCTGGTTTTGGGATTTAGCCCGGGGAAGAAAATCTCTTGGGTGTTCCCGCTCAGATGTACTGCCTTGGACCAGCCCTCTTCAATATAACAGCTTAGTCGGCCTGCGGACTGAAAGGTCCCAGGTTCGATTCCGGTCAAGGGCATGTACCTTGGCTGCGGGCACATCCCCAGTAGGGGGTGTGCAAGAGGCAGCTGATCAATGTTTCTCTCCCATCGATGTTTCTGACTTTCTATCCCTCTCCCTTCCTCTCTGTGAAAAATCAATAAAATATATATATTTTACAATGACAGCTTATTCTAGTGACAGCATCAATAGCCTCCTCAATGCCTTTGTGACCATAGTTATTCCTACACCAACCTGAGTTTTCTCTGCTGAGACCCTCGTGCCTGCCTCTGGCTGCCCCGCATCCTCCGATCCTCCAGCTTTCTCCTGCAGTTAAGTCTCTGAAGCCCCAGGAGGGGGAGTCACACCCCACAGGGCCTGCTTTGCCCGGAACTTGCGCAGAAGAAAGAGCTCGGAGCCTGGGGAGGGTCGGCATTGTGAAGCGGCTCACTGACAGAATTTGTTATCTCGTGCTGCAGCACTGGTTTTTTCTAGAGCGAGGTTTCGAAACGTGGGGGCTGTACCAGCATGCCCCGTCCCCCAAGACACACAGTCGCTTTGCTGGCACAGCTGTGACAGGTGCCATTCATCTACCCCAGACTTTCCAGCTGATCCCCAAACTTCCCGCGTTTCTCCAGCAGCCTCTACTGCTCTCCGGTGTCAGCGCGAGCTCTGAAACCGCTTCTTCATCTTGGTCCGGGAGCATGTTACACGGAAAGTGCCTGTCTGTCTGCAGCATTTACTCCATGGACCTCTCGGTCTGCAATGGGCCGCTCTTCCTTCTTAAGGTGATGCTGCGGGTGTTGCTCTCCGTCGCCTCCCCCTGCACTGAGGCTCGGGCTTGCCGTCGCTTGCTTCGCGGTGCAGTCGATCTCACATACCATAAATTATATACACCATAAATTACATATACCATATAATTTCACCAACCGAGTGCCAGTGTCTGCATTCTCCGAGTTTCCCCAATTGTAAGATAGAGAAAATTACCTATTAGCTCTGGCTGATGTCGTCATTATATTTTGACCTTATTTTCAGCTCTTTGGAAAGGGGAAAGGAATCCCAGTGAAGTTATTAAATGGAATAATTCTTTTGCCATTTGTTTGAGGTTGATTTTCACCCGTCAGTAAAATTGTTTTAAATCATTATTGGAAACATGCTAAGGCATGATGACCTCTGAACCCAGTTAATTTTTGTTTCAGGTGATTAAAAGAGACTTTTATTTGTATTGAATTAAGGAGACCATTGAAAATAACTCAGAAAAAGAAAATGGAATTAGAACTAGTATAATTGTATTATTAACTAACTAGAGGCCCGGTGCACGAAATTCGTGCACAGGGGGTGGGGGAGGGGGCAGCTCAGCCCAGCCTGCGCCCTCTCCGATCTGGGACCCCTTAAGGGATGTCCGACTGCCCATTTAGGCCTGATTGGGATTGGGCCTAAATGGGCAGTCGGACATCCTTCTCACAATGCAGGACTGCTGCCTCCAAACTGCTTGCCTGCCTGCCTCCCTGATTGCCCCTAACTGCGTCTGCCTGCCAGCCTGCTCACCCCCTACCCACTACTCTACCAGCCTAATGTCTACTCCCCTGCCAGCTTGTTTGCCCCCAACTTCCCTCCTTTGCCGGCCTGGTCACCCCTAACTGCCCTCCCCTGCAGGGTTGATTGCCCCCAACTGCCCTCCCTTGCAGGCCTGGAACTTTCCAATGGCCCTCCCCTGCTGGCCATCTTGTGGTGGCCATCTTGTGTCCACATGGGGGCAGCCCTCTTATGTGTTGAGCTGATGGTCAATCTTCAAATTACTCTTTTATTCGATAGGAAGATAAAAAGCCAGTATAAAGATTAAGAAATGAGCAAGCATTGTGAAATACTTAAATATACCAAGATTTCTTCTTCAGATGAAAGAGTGGAGCTTTCTCTCAAGCTCTCATGTTTCGAAATCCAAGTATTGCTGTTAGAATAGTGTATTTTAAGATTATGGGTGAGCATGGAAACTGATACTTGGCCTTGCAGGACTTTTTAATCCCAGGTACCCGCATTGTAGGGTATCTATGAACAAAAATTAAAATCTCAAAAGTATGTCTACTTTAGGACTTGGCCAGACTTGGAACGTGCAAGTGTCGGGTAAAGTCTGGTTTTCTCACTGTTGGCTCTGGAGTCGCTGGATGTGGTTGCCTCCGGCGGGAGATGGAGAGTTGTTTTTCTGTCAGTAGCTTAAGCTGGGGAGCCAGGCATTGAAATTTGTAGCTTTGCTAACGCTGCTTGGATTATTTATATCGACTGTTCTTTAACTGCACTCAGATTTCTGTCTCAATTCTCATACCTTTTAGCATGTTTCCAAGTTACGGGCAGTTTTGGTTTCCTTTGAGAGGAACAGAGTCGTACCCTAACGCGGAGCCACTCCCGGTGGCTGTATGGACGCACTTGTCCCCAGCAGGTGTTTTCTGCTCGCTGGAACGCAGGCCTGGGCGTTGTTTACAGCCGGGCGTTGGGTCAAGGGCACGGCTTTTCCCACTGTGCCCGTTTTCAGGTCCCGTCAGAGGCCTCAGGGGGACGGTCACGTTGCCCTTGGAGACGCATTTGAATGATGTGATTGTCCACGTTGGTCTCTAGACCATGGAATTCCAGCTTAATTTTTGTGTCCTTTGATCATTCCACATGGCAGATCCGAAAGGGAATCCAACTTGAATTGTCTTTCTCTGGAAGAGAATTGGTAACAGCCAGAGCACAAGCCGTTCTGTACTCACAGCCCGTGGAGAGGGTTGTAGACCCCCCAGGGGTCCTGTTCGGCCAGCGAGACTGGCCGTGGGGAGATTGTAACGAGCACTGCGGCTTCCCTCTCGTGGGCAAAGCCCTCCTCCTGACCTTACTCCTGTTCTGAGGGTCAGACAGCGCAGAAGCCGATCTTGGCCCCTTCTCCCTGGGAGTATCGCCCTCGCCTCTTTCAGACCTTTGTGTGGCAATGCAGTTCATCTCTGGGGGGGGGGGGGGGGGGGATGACGCGAGTCCAGTTGTGTGAGCCGCCCTCGAAGGCGTTCGGGGCGTTTACGGGTCCATAAGAGAACTGTGTCTGGGACCGAGGTTCCTGTGTTTGTCGGCGCTGCTTTGGGGAGGTGTTTGCGATCATGTCTTTACAGACCCCTCTCCTTGGTGACATCGATAACCGCCGGACGGGTTGCTGTGCACGAGTCTCTCTCTGCCGGCGGGGCCACAGCCTGCACCGAGCCGGCCGGGGCCGTTGGCACAGTGGGAGGAAGTTACCAGATCACAGCGCGGACCGGTGTCCAGGCGGAAAGGTTCCGTTGGGGAGACCCAGCTGCAGTGAGGCGCTCTGCCGGTCACGGCTGGCAGGTGCCGCCGCTCAGCCGTCCGGGCGCGGGTGCAGCTTCACTGTCCTCTGCCCCAGCACAGGGGGGACGGAGGCTGGCCCAGCAGCACACGGAGTGAATAAGACACTTTTTCAGGGGCGTTGCCTGAGGATGAGATTATTTCCGTTTCGTGTCTCAGCAATCAAGTGTTGGCTGTGATGGGTGGGATTTGGGACATAGAAAATGCTTAGCCTTCCTGTTGCCGTCTTTGCAAACTCAGGGTTCAGTGCCACGTTCCGGGGCGGGTGAGAGCCGTTCAGCTTTCACCCCCGGGTTTTCCCTCTGGCGAGCGAACGGGAACGGGGCTCTGAACCCGCGTGAGAATGCTTTTCCCGGCGCCGGAGGCCCTGAGATGTTGAGAACGTTTCGCTGAAGATCCTTCCGGCATCCTCGGAGCTCGGGCTCCTCGGTGCAGTGTCTGGGGAGCCCCTGTCGGGAAGGGGACTGCCCCGGAGGCCAGGGGTCGGCAAACTCTTGAGTCAGCAGAGCCAACTGTCAACAGGACGATGGAAATTTCTTTTGAGAGCCACAGCTTTTAAACTTAAACTCCTTCCAGTGCCACTTCTTCAACATAGACTCGCCCAGGCCGTGGTGTTTTGTGGAAGAGCCTCACTCAAGGGGCCAAAGAGCCGCATGCGGCTCCGGATCCGCGGTTTGCCAACCACTGCCCCAGTGGCATGGAAACTGCTGCTGACCCTCAAACTGCTGCGGGCCCTCTCTCCTCCACAGAATCATGCAGAACTTCCCGCGCCCCACATAACACCCCTTCTGCTCCCCCCTCCCCCCAGGAGAGGCCCCCCTGCTCCCGGGTGCCCTGGCCCATGGAAAGCCCTTCGTCTGGGCAGCCTCCCCGAGCTGGCCAAACACTCCCTGGGCCCTGCTTCCGGGCCGGCTGTTGGCAATCCTGAGATCTGGTCTCCCACACCTGCCCCCGGAGCAGCGGTCGGCAAACGCACTGGTCAGCAGAGCCAAATAGCGACAGGACGACGATTGAAATTTCTTTGGAGAGCCACATGTTTTAAACTTAAACTTGTTCAAAACAGACTCGCCCAGGCCGTGGTATTTTGTGGAAGAGCCACACTCAAGGGGCCAGAGAGCCGCACGTGGCTCGCGAGCCGAGGTCTGCCGACCAGGGGCCCAGAGGATATTTGGCAGCATCGAGGCCCTCGGTTGTCTCACATGGTGGGTGGGATGGGGGCGCTGCTGGTACCCAGTGAGCATTAGGGCAGGGGCGCTGCTGAGCACACTCCCGCGATGCGGACAGAGTGCAGCCCCCCCCCCCACCCCCCACCCCGACCAGGGGTCACGTGACCTCCAGGTGGCTGGGAGCCACACTCAGGCTCAGGCTTCGGAAGAGGTATCGCTTTTCTTCCTCCCGTATTTTCAGCCTTTTCCTTTTGGCTGACCCCAATTTCCTATTAAGATGCCAAGTCTTTCACACTGAAAACAGTAAACCTTGCCCTTGACCTTTTGCCCTTTTCTAGTTATTGGCCCCTTAATTCTTTGATAGCGGGATGTTGGGGCAGTGTTGTCATTTGTCTCAAATTCCTCCTTCTGCCTCGGTGCAGTGTGTCGTCGGCTTCTGACGTCACCGTCCGCTGAAACGGCTCTTTGTCCACTTCCACGGACGGCTGGGCTCTGGTCTGCACCACCATGGACACCACCCGGCCCGGCATCCGGGCCCCTCCCGGCCCTTTACTGCTCGCCCTGCTCTCTCTTCCCCTGCCTGATGGGACGGGACCCACTTGTGTAGGAACCCTTCTCACGTCCCATGTGATTCAGGGTCCCCGGTTCAGGGATGGGGTTCTGGAGAAGGCCACACACAAATGAAGAGAGAGACTTAGAAAAGTATGAATTTGGGAATATTGGGGGTCAGGAGGCTGCCCATCTCTAGTGGAAGGACTGCCCTGCACTCTGGCCTGGCCATCCCTTGTATTAAGACTATTATAGAGGCTCAGTGCATGAAATCGTGCACGGGGTGGGGGGGGGGGAATGGGGGAGGGTGTCCCTCAGCCCAGCCTGCATCCTCTCCTTTCCAATCTGGGACCCCTCTCACAATCCAGGATTGCTGGCTCCAAACTGCTCACCTGCCTGCCTTCATGATTGCCCCTAACCCCTTCTGCCTGCCAGCTTGATCACCCCCTAATCACTCCCCTGTCAGCCTGATTGATGCCTAACTGCTCCCCTGCCAGCCTCTTTGCCCCCAACTTCCCTCCTCTGCCAGCCTGGTCATCCCTAACTCCCCTCCCCTGCAGGCTTGATTGCCCCCAACTGCCCTCCCTTGCAGGCCTGGTCCCTCCCAACTGCCCTCCCCTGCTGGCCATCTTGTGCTAGACATCTTGTGTCCACCTGGGAGCAGGATCTTTGACTACATGGGGGCAGCCCTCTTGTGTGTTTGAGTGATGGTCAATCTGCATATTACTCTTTTATTAGATAGGATAGCAGCATAGTGCATGGGTGCAGGCCAGCTGGTTTGCCCTGAAGGGTGTGCTGGATTAGGGTGGGGGTTCCCTTGGGGTGTGGGGTGGCCTGGATGAGGGGCCTGCTGTGGTTTGCAAGCCAGCCATGCCCTCCAGCAACCCAAGTGGAGGCCCTATATCTGGGATTTATTTATGTTCTACTATTGAAACTTTATAGCCTGGAGTGAACCCAGCCTTCTGCTAGCTCTCTGGTGGCAGCCGTTTCTGTTGGAATTTATTTACCTTCTATAATTGAAACTTTGTAGCCTGGAGTGGAGGCCTATGTGCTAGGGCTGCAGAAGCTTGGCTTCTTCCATTGCCAGGGGCAGCCCCTAGCCTCTTCTCTCTCCAGTTCCATGGCTGCTGTCTTTTCTGTTGGGATTTATGTATCTTGGTTGGGGGTTTATTTGCATGTTTGCTCCTGATTGACTGGTGGGCGTGGCTTGTGGAGGTATGGTCAATTTGCTTTTTTGTTAGATGGGAGGACGGGATACAGCCATAGCCTGTAGGCAGGCAATTCTGATAACAGAAATAAACGGGTGGAGGCTGCTTCAGTGAACAGTGCTTTTTAGCTCTGACCTTTCAGAGCAATTAAGGTTGTTTACCAGCCTCCTGGGCTTCCTGTCCACATCTTTCTATCAGTGAGACAGGATTGGTGTCCGGCACTCTTCTCCACGGTGTGGGCGCCTTTGGCCTTCAGCAGCAGTCGGCAAACTCATTAGTCCACAGAGCCAAATATCAACAGGACAATGACAATGATTGAAGTACCTTTCGAGAGCCACATTTTTTAAACTTAAACTTCTAACGCCACTTCTTCAAAACAGACTCGCCCAGGCCGTGGTATTTTGTGGAAGAGCCGCACTCAATGGGGCCAAAGAGCCGCAAATGGCTCACGGGCCGCAGTTTGCCGACCACTGGCCTTGAGGACTGTGTGCAGTCTCCCCAGCAGCCTCCCCTCCCCGTACTCCTTTACTCCCAGGCGGTGTCTGCAGTGCAGTGACCGGGGCCGCGGCCAGCTCTAATTTTATTTCAGCTCCTGGCGGGGTGCCTGAGCACACTGCATGCAGGGCGTCCCCCAAACGCCCGCACACATTGAATAATCATAAAGGAGTCAGTGTTTGCTAAAGCGTCTCATTTTCAAATGGAGCTACCAGCTGTTAAAGGGTGCATATCTTTTGGGGGGCATTCTGTATTCAGTAAAATTTGTTGAAAGAATAAATGAACATTAGAAAGATAACTAGAGCCGAAACCGGTGTGGCTCAGTGGATAGAGCATCGGCCTGCGGACTGAAGGGTCCCGGGTTCGATTCCGATCAAGGGCATGTACCTTGGCTGCGGGCACATCCCCAGTGGGGGGTGTGCAAGAGGCAGCTGATGGATGTTTCTTCGCTGTTTCTGACTTTCTATCCCTTTCCCTTCCTCTCTGTAAAAAATCAATAAAACGTATTATAAAAAAGATTTAGAACTGTTTTAAAAAATCACTGAGGTGTCAAAAAAATTCTTTCTTCGCTACTGAGCCTCCGACAAGCAACTTGGTCACCGCACCGGGGAGCGGTGGGAACCCAGGAGCCCCGTTTTCGCCCCGCACTGGCCGGCTCCCCGCGGGAGGGATCCGGGAGATGCGGGGACCGACAGCGGGAAGCGGGCTCCGCTCCGCTCTCTTCCCCAGCAGACCCGGGCTTTCTCATGTGCACGCGGAGTAAAGACACGTGGTATTTGTATGTTTCTGGGGACTGGAGCGGAGAGGTGTTTTTGCAAATAGGCTCAGTGGCAAGAAGGGCAAAGTAAAAAGACAATGTCAAGGCAAGGGCCAGCTTCTAAAGGCGCCTCCTGTTCTTTAAAGTTACAGGCTCGCCAGCCAGCAGTTAGCAGAATCCCAGGAGGCTTGTTTCTGACCAGGAAAAAGGGGGGGGGGGTCCATTTTTAACTAGAAGCGCCGGTTGGTATGTTTAAGGGTTTCTTCAGCACATCAGTTATGTTTGTAACAAGAGCCTTGAGTACATTTTCCCCAGGAATATTCTGACTTTGTAGATGGAATTTCATTAAATCGTGGAGACCAGAGGCTATGGATTTGGATGGAGGGAATACATTCCAAATGGTCCTTTCTGATTTGGGGGCGGGGGGGGGGGGTCCCAAAGTTTATCTTGGCTTCACTTTACCAGGAGATGCTGGCGCCGTGCCTTTGAGGAGTGACTGTAAGTCTGAACGATCGAGGCTTGGGTACGTGGCAGTTGCAGGAAGAAGCCGTCGGACTCAGCTGTGTCTTTAAGAAGGACAGAGAAGGCTGAATGTTGTTTCATGGCACAGCTTCCATGTAATAAATGTAGGGTTTCGGTTGTAAAGTTTCTGCAGCAGAATTTCCGAAAACATGGGAGGTCTGATTTTTTTATTAGCCGGTCTGATTTGAAAAAAAAAGAAAAAAAAAAAAAAGACGGCTCCACGTTAAACGTTTTTAATAAAATTTAAGTCCAGGTTTCTTGCCAGATTCTCTGAAACAGCGTACAAAACTTGGTTTTAAATGCTTGACTTTAGACTTGGTTCTAACACTCAAATGGAAATGCTTGAGGCGAGAGCATTGGAGAAAGCTTGTTCCCCCCGTGGGTTTATCACTGGAATGGGGAAATAATTTCTAGTAAACTCGGCAAATACTTACTGAAGGGTATACACTGAGTGGCCAAATTATGATGATCTCTGGACGCATACTAATCTGGCCACTCAGTGCGTGTGTGTGTGTGTGTGTGCGCGTGTGCGCTAGAGCCCCAGTGCATGAATTCGTGCATGGGTGGGGTCCGGCCAGCCTGGCCATGGGGAGGGGACATGGGCAGTTGGCCAGGCTTCCTCTGGTCAAACTCCTGGTGGAGGGGACAGTTTGCATACTAGCCTTTTATTCTGTAGGAGGATATACACTGAGTGGCCAGATTATTATGCGTTCAGAGATCATCATCATCTGGCCACTCAGTGTATATTTCAAGTGCTTTGAGTGGTGGGAGTTGGCGGTAGTAGGTGACAGAGAAAGGTAGTGAGGAGCGGGCAGAGCACAGTGCCTGCCTTCGAGGGGTTTGCTTCCGTGGGCTGCGAGTAAAGTATCGGTGTGAGTCGCTCCAACAGAAGGACATACAGATGCAGCTGGAACAGAGAGGAAGGACCCTGGGCCTGGATTTCAGTTCAAACTCGCCTTTTCGGTGCAGCAAATTGACCCGCTCAGCCTCAGCATTCTTGGGAAGGGGGGATGTAAACCTACCTGCCTGGCGGGCTTGTTCGGGGGATGAGGTGGAAATCCAGGTGCGGCGCTCGTGTGACACCTAGCGTGGGGGTTGCTCCAGAAACGCCAGCTTCCCGCTGCAGGGCAGTTGTGTGCAGCTAGAGACCCCTGTCCTCCGGCTTTGCGGTGTCTGCCTCCTTCCCTCCCCACCTCCCTCCCGCTCTTCTTTTGGCATTATAACCCTGGTCCACAACTTGAAGGAAGCATCTCTAAAACCTTGGAGGTTACGTTTAGATTTCTTGGCGAGTTTATCTTCCCCGACTGCCTTCCCTCCAGCCT
Source organism: Antrozous pallidus (assembly GCA_027563665.1). Lineage (NCBI taxonomy): Eukaryota > Metazoa > Chordata > Mammalia > Chiroptera > Vespertilionidae > Antrozous > Antrozous pallidus. Next base: position 98,159,519 of record CM050517.1, read on the forward strand.
CACTGCGAAGAGCTCATTTAAAGTCTCTAGGCCATTAGTGCTGTGGCCCCTTTTCCAACAGAGTAGGTTCCTCCTCTCTTTCGAGATCTGCTCTGTCCATAAGAAATCCCTTTGCCATACGTGACTAGTTGAGTTCATTAAAAATGTAGTTCTTTCATCACACCGTCCGCACGGAAGTACTCGGTCGCCGCGTTTGGGTTGGTCAGCATCGGTGCAGCACAGTCGGCCCGCGCACACACAGGTCCTTTCCCAGAGCTGTGTTCTGCCCTCGCTCCTCCAGAACCAGGCGTGCTGGCAGCCCGCTGCTCGCAGCCCAGAGAGCCCGCTGCCCGCAGCCCAGAGAGCCCACAGCCCGCTGCCCAGAGAGCCCGCTGCCCGCAGCCCGCTGCCCAGAGAGCCCGCAGCCCGCTGCCCAGAGAGCCCGCTGCCCGCAGCCCGCTGCCCAGAGAGCCCGCAGCCCGCTGCCCAGAGAGCCCGCTGCCCGCAGCCCGCTGCCCAGAGAGCCCGCTGCCCAGAGAGCCCGCTGCCCGCAGCCCGCAGCCCAGAGAGCCCGCTGCCCGCTGCCCAGAGAGCCCGCTGCCCGCAGCCCGCAGCCCAGAGAGCCCGCTGCCCGCAGCCCAGAGAGCCCGCAGCCCGCAGCCCAGAGAGCCCGCAGCCGCAGCCCGCAGCCCGCTGCCCAGAGAGCCCGCTGCCCGCAGCCCGCAGCCCAGAGAGCCCGCAGCCCAGAGAGCCCGCAGCCCAGAGAGCCCGCAGCCCGCAGCCCAGAGAGCCCGCAGCCCGCAGCCCAGAGAGCCCGCTGCCCGCAGCCCGCAGCCCAGAGAGCCCGCAGCCCGCTGCCCAGAGAGCCCGCAGCCCGCAGCCCAGAGAGCCCGCAGCCGCAGCCCGCAGCCCGCTGCCCAGAGAGCCCGCAGCCCGCAGCCCGCAGCCCAGAGAGCCCGCAGCCCGCTGCCCAGAGAGCCCGCAGCCCGCAGCCCGCAGCCCAGAGAGCCCGCAGCCGCAGCCCGCAGCCCGCAGCCCGCAGCCCAGAGAGCCCGCAGCCCAGAGAGCGGGCTGTCGCCCCCACCGTCTCCGATCCAGTCCTCTGTCCCCCGCTGACATTCAGGCTCCTTTTCGTTCCCGAGGTCCAGTGCTTGAACAATTTTGATTCTCGTTTTTTTAAGTAGAAACTCTGGATTAGGCGTTTAATTCTCTTTTTAAGACCTTTACGAAAACCTTGGATTTTTTTTTTTTCCAAATGAACTTTAGCACAGTTTTAAAACAACATTGTTAGGCAGCCTTCTTTAAAATGTTGTTCGGAGTAATGGTCACGGTGTTCGTTTAGATTAAGCATATTCAGCAGAGTGACTTACACTTCTTCCTTCATATCTTACATTTGCCAACTTTTTTTTTCTTCTTTTTTCTGAGCAACTCAGCATGTATTTTCCAAATACGAACAGTGTTTATTTAGGGCAGTGGTCGGCAAACTCATTTGTCCACAGAGCCAAAAATATCAACAGGACAACGATGAAATTTCCTTGGAGAGCCACATTTTTTAAACTGAAACTTCTCCTAACGCCACTTCTTCAGAATGACTCGCCCAGGCCGTGGTATTTTGTGGAAGAGCCACACTCCAGGGGCCACAGAGCCTCACGTGGCTCGCGAGCCGCAGTTTGCCGACCTCGGATTTAGGGTGTTTCATCCTGCAGCTGTCATTCACTCCCATGTTGTTACTTATGCCACACACACAACCACACTGACGGATAATTTTGAATAAACAGCAAAAAATAATGGAAAGACCAAAAAGGTTCTCTCTTGCTGGCGCATTTACAGATGGAGAGCATTCCAGATCGGCTTGCCAAGAACCTGCCTCTGATTCATCCCACAAGTGTCCACACGTGTGCGGCCAGGGGCCCTTTGTAAACGTATCCTATAGCCCTAAAGATGATTCTCCTTATTTCCTTATTTGTTGCAATAAAGACGAACTGGATTATAAGTAAATGCTAAGTTTTCATAATATGAAATGTTACCCTGTTGCTCTGTTTAACTCATAGTCTACGATATGAAGCTATACTATCTACATCACATAGAAATATCTGTTATAGTTCGTAATTGCAGTTATAGTAATTATTCTGGAAGAGAGGCTATCAGATCAGAATTGAAGAGTAAGTGAATAGCCCCTTAATGTTTTTGTTTTTTTTTAATATAATTTGTTGATTTTTTTTTTTTTTTTTTTTTTTTTTTTTTAGAGAGAGAGAGCGGAAGGGAGAGGGATAGTTAGAAACACAGATGAGTGAGAAACATCGATCGGCTGCCTCCTGCACACTCCCTACTGGGGATGTGCCCGCAACCAAGCTACATGCCCCTGGCCGGAATCGAACCCGGGACCTTTCAGTCCGCAGGCCAATGCTCTATCCACTGAGCCAAATGTTTTTAAAAACAATTTGAATTTAGAGTTTGAAAGCACCCTAGAAATCCCTTATGTTTTTACACAAGACAGAACTTAGATTATGCCTTCCCTCATGGAGACAGACCTAGATAGCAATTTAAAACTACATTTTACTCCATATAATACGTTTCTATGCAATTCTCATAGTATTCATAGTTTATACATCGCCACAGAAATACAGTGAACAAAGGTGAATTCAAAGAAGCTTAAGAGAGCAAGAGTCAAGTGACTTTCTCTCTGAAGAATCTTAAGGGGTTTTTTTGTTTTGTTTCCAAATGGGGCTAATTATTGTACCTAGCTCAAGTGTTTGCTTTGAAGTTTTAAAAAATAATGCATGAGCCGAAACCGGTGTGGCTCAGTGGATAGAGGGTCGGCCTGTGGACTGAGGATTACCCGGTTCGGTCCGATCAGGGGCATGTGCCTTGGCTGTGGGCACATCCCAGTGAGGGGTGTGCAGGAGGCAGCTGATGGATGTTAACAACAACAACAAAGTAATGTGTGTTACTAATACATGGTACAACATGGTTGGACCTGGAAAATACTATGAAAGGTAAAAGAAGCCAGACACAAAGACCACATTTGGAGAAATTTCCAGAACAGGCAAATCAGAGACAGAAAGTAGAGTTTGGTTGCCAGGGCTGAGGAGAAGAGGGGAACGGAGTGTGACTGCTAACGGTACGCAGTTTCTTTTGGGGGTGAGGAAAATACTCTGAAATTAGATAGCAGGGTTCGTTGCACACTTTTGTGGATATGCTTAAAACTTCGAAATGACACACTTGAAACGGATGAATTTTATGGTGTGCAAATTACATCTCAATAAGAAAACAAAGCAGTCACTCATGTAAAGCATTTAGCAGGTACCTGATACAGAATAAGCTCGCCATGAGATTAGCTGGCTGCTACCGTTAGGGATGTTTGGTGAATTTTAGGGAGATAGTATTGGTCGATAAATTAATAAAAATAATGAAGAAATATTGAAATCCTCATTATCAAAGTTAAATATCTTCATTTTTCCTAATCCATTTTCTCTTTAAGTAATAAATATTATTTCCTGAAAAACTCTACATTTAATCTGTGTATTCTGTGCAAAACCCAACCGCCTCACCAATCTTCAACTATTTTTATTACAAATGATTAAAAAGAAAGAATACGAGCAAGGCTAGAGAAGTTGTATTTCCCCACAGCGGGAATGCACTCTTTGAACATTCAACTGTGAAAAGGGTCATTTTGAATTCTTTCCTACTTTATTTTCTGCACTGGAAAGATACAGAAATTAAATTTCAAGGAAATTATTTCAGCCTGCAAGAATTAAAGATATTCCTGTTGGTCTTTAAAAGTTCATACTTTACTCTGAACTCATGTACAGTATTTTAGTCATACTTACATGTGCATTACTGTTAATAATGAATCACCTGAGGACTTTGAGGCTAACTGTTGAGATTTTTCACACATGTAGGTAAGATTTCCCCTTGGAAGTTTTTATAAACTTAAAAAACCTTTTTATAACTTAATTTTATTTTTTATAACCTTTGAGATTTAAAAGAGAGAAAACGAAGCTTTTAAACAAGAAAGCAAACTATCATGAGGTTGGGGCACTTAATATTTGACAAGTGACAGCTTTAGAGCATTTGAGAATTTTAAATATAGAATTCTTGGTCCCTTTGGTAACTTGTTCAGTCTATTAGAGGTTTTTCCAGAAAGGCGACCATTTTTATAACAGCTTTTATTGCCATCACCGGTGGGATTAAATTACTGTTCAGTTCTATTGTCTATATGGTCTATTTTAATTGAAATGTTTAATATCAGTAGAGTAGGGATATTTTTTCATTAAAATTTTTTAAAAGATTCCAGAAGAATAATTATTATTTATTCGTGGGGCCTCTTAAATTCACTTTAAAAAGTGCATTTTGGGGTTTTACATTTATACCAGTAGAGGGCACTGTACACCTATGAAAGGAACACCAGTGCTGCCATCTGGTGATGAGCTGGTTATCTTAGATGTAGTTCTCAGCAGTGGTATTTCTGGGAATTGAACCACAATCCCCCCACCCCCAAGTCGCTTGCCTATTATCACCGAAGAGGTAGTCGCTGCTTTTTATTCATAATTGGAGCACATCCTGGTGCTGTTTGGTGGGGTCCTGGCACATCTCCCCATACTACAGGTGCCTGAGTTAAAGCTCCAGAAATTATGATTTCACACACACACACAAAGGTCAGAGAGTCTCAGGAGTTTGAAGGAACTTTAACATATTCATTAGATCCAGCATCTATTACTTTAACATTAATTTGTTAATCTGAAATAGTCTCAAAGGAATTCTTTTCAGAACAGTCATCTGCTAATGAACAGTATAGAATCTTACCTGTAAAAACTGCTTCTATCTTTACCCCATTATGGTGTCTGTCCATAGTGCACAGTGTTTCTTTCTTAGAGTAGGTCCACAAAATATTTCAGAGGAGGATATCGTTTTAGGAGGTTATTTCCACAGATATCTCTGCTGATATTAACAACAGAGTATTCAGGAGCTAAACAAGTGCTCGTCTATAATAATAAAAGCCTAAGCAACCGTTGCAACCGAACGGATGGTTGAAGAGGCTGTGTGGGGCGACCAGGCTGGCAGGGGGGCCGTTGGGGGTGACCAGGCTCGCAGGGTAAGGCAGTTAGGGGCGATCAGGCCAGCACGCAGAGGCAGTGAGGGGTAACCAAACAACTGAGCAGCAGGCTGTGTGGGGCGACCAGGCCAGCACAGGGGAGCAGCAACCAGGCCGGCAGGGAGACAGTTTGGTGCAACCAGGTTGGTGGAGGAAGGACAGTTGGGGGCCAGCAGGGGAGGCAGTAAGGGGCAACCAGGATGGGGGGGGGCAATTAGGGGTCACCAGGCCAACAGGGGGGCAGTTAGGGGTGATCAGGCAGGCAGGCAGGTGAACAGTTAGGAGCCAGTGGTCCCAGATATTGACACCACTGGGAGATCAGGCCTAAACCAGCAGTTGGACATCCCCCAAGGGGCCCTGGATTGGAAAGGGTGCAGGCTGGGCTGAGGGACCCCCCTCCCCCATGCATGAATTTTGTGCACTGGGCCTCTGGTTTATAAAACTGTAATAGTGCCTTTGCCAAATAGTCAAACCAACCTGTACATCTCTAGCTTTGAACAAGGATCCAAGTTATATATTTTTCTTCAAGAAAGTTGTTTTTAATTCAACTTATTTTTAAACTGGATGCCAAAGGATATAGGAAAGCTGTGACAGGCACAGCCAGGTGGGCCCCAGAGCACACTTTTATTTTTTAAATATATTTTATTGATTTTTTTCACAGAGAGGAAGGGAGAGGGAGAGGGAGAGTCAGAAACATCGATGAGAGAGAATCATCGATCAACTGCCTCCTGCACACCCCCTACTGGGGATGTGTCCGCAGCCAAGCTACATGCCCTTGACCGGCATCGAACCTGGGACCTTTCAGTCCGCAGGCCGACGCTCTATCCACTGAGCCAAACCAGTTTTGGCAACAAAAAAATACTTTAAAAATAAACAACATAACATAAAAGTGATGATTCATTTGAAAGATTGTCATTAAGTAAGTTGACTGGCGGAAATAAGTTACTGTTTCCCCGAGTGGCCTGGCCACAGTAGAGAGCCACTCACCGCGGCCACGTCCTCCTCTCCGGAAGGCCTGAGTCTTGGTTTATTCTCTGGACAAGCCCATAGGCTGTCTCACCAATGCTCTTCCTCAACTGGGCCACAGCAGGGGTCGGCAAACTCATCCGTCCACAGAGCCAAATGTCAACAGGACAACGATTGACATTTCTCTGGAGAGCCAAATTTTTAAACTTAAAACTTCTGCCGAAACCGGTGTGGCTCCGTGGCTAGAGCGTCGGCCTGGGGACTGAAGGGTCCCGGGTTCGATTCCGGTCAAGGGCACGTACCTTGGCTGCGGGCACATCCCCAGTGGGGGGCGTGCAGGAGGCAGCTGGTCGATGTCTCTCTCCCATCGATGTTTCTGATTTCCTGTCCCTCTCCTTTCCTCGCTGTAAAAAATCAACAAAAGACATATTTCTTTTAAAGAGAGTGTCCAGCGGCCCTCAGCAGTGCTGCGTGACGGTTAGAACAGAGCCGGCATGTGGTCAGCACCTCCTCCATCATTTATCACCTCCATCCCGGAGAGAAAGACTGCGGGACCGGAGACCGTGGGGGAGGATTCACTCTCAGGAGAAATGACCTAGAAGACAGACGGTAACGAAGGGGGCGTCTTCAGGTTTAAAGGCCCCCTCTCTCGTTCACACCCGGCGGTCAGAGAAGCACCCGCTTTACAGAGACGGCACGGTCGCGTGCGGCTCCCGGGAGGAGCCGACCAAAGCCGCAGCCCGCCGTCTTCACACACCAGCTGCCTCATTGGGCGCCGACGTGGGAGACAGGACCGAGGGAGAGGGCAGCCCCTCGGGTGACCCGGCCTGCAGGGCCCAGAGCCCCTCGGGGTGGACAAGGCCTCTTGGAGGACGGGGAGGGGCGCCCTGCGCTGGCGGGAGCCAACATGGCCTTCAGAGAACTGGCTCCAGCCAGGGGGGGACTAGGGAGTACATGAGTGACCGGGCTCCCCGCCAGCCCGGGTCACCGGGTCACCGGGAGCCAGCCCCTGTGCGGCCGGCCGAGCCGGAGGCACACATTCCACTGCAGGGAGATCAGGCACCAATTGGCCTTGGGTCTTAGCGACATGGGGAGTCACAGGTCACAGGAGGCCAGAGCCAGAAGGCACGGGGGGCTCATCTGGCCCAAGAACAAGAACCGGTGTGTCCAGCTGGGGACGGACAGGAGGAGGGGTTTGGTCTGAGAGGCTTTCTTTACAATGGGGAGTGCACTCCAGAGCCTCCGGGTTGAGGGACGGATGTGGCAGCCGGTCCTGTGCCCACTGCCGAGGGTCCTGTGCCCACTGCAGGGGTCCTGTGCCCACTGCGGGGGGTCCTGTGCCCACTGCGGGGTCCTGTGCCCACTGCGGGGGGTCCTGTGCCCACTGCGGGGTCCTGTGCCCACTGGCAGGGGTCCTGTGCCCACTGCGGGGTCCTGTGCCCACTGCAGGGTTCTGTGCCCACTGGCAGGAGTCCTGTGCCCACTGCGGGGGTCCTGTGCCCACTGGCAGGGGTCCTGTGCCCACTGCGGGGTCCTGTACCCACTGCGGGGGGTCCTGTGCCCACTGGCAGGGGTCCTGTGCCCACTGCGGTGTCCTGTACCCACTGCGGGGTCCTGTGCCCACTGCAGGGTCCTGTGCCCACTGGCAGGGGTCCTGTGCCCACTGCGGGGTCCTGTACCCACTGGCAGGGGTCCTGTGCCCACTGCAGGGGGTCCTGTGCCCACTGCGGGGTCCTGTGCCCACTGCGGGGTCCTGTGCCCACTGTGGGGTCCTGTGCCCACTGCGGGGGGTCCTGTGCCCACTGTGGGGGGTCCTGTGCCCACTGCGGGGTCCTGTGCCCACTGCGGGGGTCCTGTGCCCACTGCTGGGGATCCTGTGCTCACTGCGGGGGTCCTGTGCCCACTGCGGGGGTCCTGTGCCCACTGCGGGGTCCTGTGCCCACTGCGGGGGTCCTGTGCCCACTGTGGGGGGTCCTGTGCCCACTGCGGGGTCCTGTGCCCACTGCGGGGGTCCTGTGCCCACAGTGGGGTCCTGTGCCCACTGGCGGGGGTCCTGTGCCCACTGTGGGGTCCTGTGCCCACTGGCGGGGGTCCTGTGCCCACTGCGGGGTCCTGTGCCCACTGCGGGGTCCTGTGCCCACTGCGGGGTCCTGTGCCCACTGTGGGGGGTCCTGTGCCCACTGCGGGGGGTCCTGTGCCCACTGCGGGGTCCTGTGCCCACTGTGGGGTCCTGTGCCCACTGGCGGGGGTCCTGTGCCCACTGCGGGGTCCTGTGCCCACTGCGGGGGGTCCTGTGCCCACTGCGGGGGTCCTGTGCCCACTGTGGGGTCCTGTGCCCACTGGCGGGGGTCCTGTGCCCACTGCGGGGTCCTGTGCCCACTGTGGGGTCCTGTGCCCACTGGCGGGGGTCCTGTGCCCACTGGCGGGGGTCCTGTGCCCACTGTGGGGTCCTGTGCCCACTGTGGGGTCCTGTGCCCACTGTGGGGTCCTGTGCCCACTGGCGGGGGTCCTGTGCCCACTGCGGGGTCCTGTGCCCACTGTGGGGTCCTGTGCCCACTGGCGGGGGTCCTGTGCCCACTGTGGGGTCCTGTGCCCACTGCGGGGTCCTGTGCCCACTGGCGGGGGTCCTGTGCCCACTGCGGGGTCCTGTGCCCACTGTGGGGGGTCCTGTGCCCACTGCAGGGGTCCTGTGCCCACTGTGGGGTCCTGTGCCCACTGGCGGGGGTCCTGTGCCCACTGCGGGGTCCTGTGCCCACTGTGGGGTCCTGTGCCCACTGGCGGGGGTCCTGTGCCCACTGTGGGGTCCTGTGCCCACTGCGGGGTCCTGTGTCCACTGCGGGGGTCCTGTGCCCACTGTGGGGTCCTGTGCCCACTGGCGGGGGTCCTGTGCCCACTGCGGGGTCCTGTGCCCACTGTGGGGTCCTGTGCCCACTGGCGGGGGTCCTGTGCCCACTGTGGGGTCCTGTGCCCACTGCGGGGTCCTGTGTCCACTGCGGGGGTCCTGTGCCCACTGTGGGGTCCTGTGCCCACTGTGGGGGGTCCTGTGCCCACTGCGGGGTCCTGTGCCCACTGCGGGGGTCCTGTGCCCACTGTGGGGTCCTGTGCCCACTGGCGGGGGTCCTGTGCCCACTGTGGGGTCCTGTACCCACTGGCAGGGGTCCTGTGCCCACTGCAGGGGGTCCTGTGCCCACTGCGGGGTCCTGTGCCCACTGCGGGGTCCTGTACCCACTGTGGGGTCCTGTGCCCACTGCGGGGGGTCCTGTGCCCACTGTGGGGGGTCCTGTGCCCACTGCGGGGTCCTGTGCCCACTGCGGGGGTCCTGTGCCCACTGCTGGGGATCCTGTGCTCACTGCGGGGGTCCTGTGCCCACTGCGGGGGTCCTGTGCCCACTGCGGGGTCCTGTGCCCACTGTGGGGGGTCCTGTGCCCACTGCGGGGTCCTGTGCCCACTGCGGGGGTCCTGTGCCCACTGTGGGGTCCTGTGCCCACTGGCGGGGGTCCTGTGCCCACTGTGGGGTCCTGTGCCCACTGGCGGGGGTCCTGTGCCCACTGCGGGGTCCTGTGCCCACTGCGGGGTCCTGTGCCCACTGTGGGGTCCTGTGCCCACTGTGGGGGGTCCTGTGCCCACTGCGGGGGGTCCTGTGCCCACTGCGGGGTCCTGTGCCCACTGTGGGGTCCTGTGCCCACTGGCGGGGGTCCTGTGCCCACTGCGGGGTCCTGTGCCCACTGCGGGGGGTCCTGTGCCCACTGCGGGGGTCCTGTGCCCACTGTGGGGTCCTGTGCCCACTGGCGGGGGTCCTGTGCCCACTGCGGGGTCCTGTGCCCACTGCGGGGTCCTGTGCCCACTGGCGGGGGTCCTGTGCCCACTGGCGGGGGTCCTGTGCCCACTGTGGGGTCCTGTGCCCACTGTGGGGTCCTGTGCCCACTGTGGGGTCCTGTGCCCACTGGCGGGGGTCCTGTGCCCACTGCGGGGTCCTGTGCCCACTGTGGGGTCCTGTGCCCACTGGCGGGGGTCCTGTGCCCACTGTGGGGTCCTGTGCCCACTGCGGGGTCCTGTGCCCACTGGCGGGGGTCCTGTGCCCACTGCGGGGTCCTGTGCCCACTGTGGGGGGTCCTGTGCCCACTGCGGGGGGTCCTGTGCCCACTGTGGGGTCCTGTGCCCACTGGCGGGGGTCCTGTGCCCACTGCGGGGTCCTGTGCCCACTGTGGGGTCCTGTGCCCACTGGCGGGGGTCCTGTGCCCACTGTGGGGTCCTGTGCCCACTGCGGGGTCCTGTGTCCACTGCGGGGGTCCTGTGCCCACTGTGGGGTCCTGTGCCCACTGGCGGGGGTCCTGTGCCCACTGCGGGGTCCTGTGCCCACTGTGAGGTCCTGTGCCCACTGGCGGGGGTCCTGTGCCCACTGTGGGGTCCTGTGCCCACTGCGGGGTCCTGTGTCCACTGCGGGGGTCCTGTGCCCACTGTGGGGTCCTGTGCCCACTGCGGGGTCCTGTGTCCACTGCGGGGGTCCTGTGCCCACTGCGAGGGTCCTGTGCCCACTGGCGGGGGTCCTGTGCCCACTGCTGGGGGTCCTGTGCTCACTGCGGGGGTCCTGTGCCCACTGTGGGGTCCTGTGCCCACTGCGGGGGGTCCTGTGCTCACTGCGGGGGTCCTGTGCCCACTGTGGGGTCCTGTGCCCACTGGCGGGGGTCCTGTGCCCACTGCGGGGGGTCCTGTGCCCACTGCGGGGTCCTGTGCCCACTGTGGGGTCCTGTGCCCACTGGCGGGGGTCCTGTGCCCACTGCGGGGTCCTGTGCCCACTGGCGGGGGTCCTGTGCCCACTGCGGGGTCCTGTGCCCACTGTGGGGGGTCCTGTGCCCACTGCGGGGGTCCTGTGCCCACTGCGGGGTCCTGTGCCCACTGCGGGGTCCTGTGCCCACTGTGGGGTCCTGTGCCCACTGCGGGGGGTCCTGTGCCCACTGCGGGAGTCCTGTGCCCACTGTGGGGTCCTGTGCCCACTGCGGGGGTCCTGTGCCCACTGCGGGGTCCTGTGCCCACTGCGGGGGGTCCTGTGCCCACTGCGGGGTCCTGTGCCCACTGGCAGGGGTCCTGTGCCCACTGCGGGGTCCTGTGCCCACTGGCGGGGGTCCTGTGCCCACTGCGGGGGTCCTGTGCCCACTGCAGGGGGTCCTGTGCCCACTGCAGGGGGTCCTGCGCCCACTGCGGGGTCCTGTGCCCACTGCGGGGTCCTGTGCCCACTGCGGGGGACGTGGGCTGGCTGCAGCGGAGAGGAGGCGACAGCCCGCCCGGCTCTGCCAGGCTAACGAGCGCAGCGCCTGCGGCGAAGGACGTCAAGTCCTTGGAAGTGAAGTTCCTCGGAAGGCTGAGGAAACTAGAAACAACACTTGTGGGCGAACGGCAGCTTGTGCTCTGCGGGAAACCGGGCCTCCTCCCGGGAATCGGAGATGAAACGGAATTCCCTCAGGCTCCCGTTAAGTGGATTAAGTGAAGAGGAAAAAGGCGATAGGGATAGAGTTGCCCAGTTTTGCAAATGAAAATATAGGACGCCCAGTTGAGTTTGAATTTCAGCTGGACAAGAGCGGCCTTTAAAACAGAAGGATGTCCGAAACTCGGACTCACCTGCTGTCCCGTATGTCACCGCTGCGCCCCACCCGTTGGAAGCCGCCTAGACGCTCTGTTTTGCCAAGACACTGGCTGTGGGCGCGGTCTCCTCGAATACGCAGGGTCTTCTCCAGTGGCCTTGGTCTCCGTGGGCTTTTCTAGATGCCTAGAAAGGGTGTCTCGCTCTTTCCCCCCTCGTCCCTCCCTCCTCCTCCCCACCCCCAGAACAGGGAATGTGGGAACAGGCACTTGAGGGCACGGTGAGCGCTGTGTGATCGGCAGTGTCATTGCAGAACACTGCCCGTGTTTCCCGGCGTGTAAGGCGACGTTTTACCCCAGGAAAGTCTGCTCACACGTCGGGGGTCGTCTTAGACGCCGGGTGTAAAGAAACACCGTAGCTGGTGGTTGCGATGGGCGCTGCTGACTCGCCAGGGACTCGCCCGGCCCTTGCTCTCTGTTGTTGGTTATCCTCCTCCCGTCATCATCCGTTCCAGCGGCTCATCCGCCGGAAGACACGACGGTAACGATTCATTGTTCTACACGGAGTGGCCCGATGTCCACACCTTCACACACACCGTTTATCCTGTGGCACCAGAGTCGCCACCGGGCAGTTGGGCCCCGCTGCGTAGACAATGGGCGGCTGGTGATGAATCCTGTGTCCCAACATCCTCTCTGCCGTTCGGATCCCGTCTGCGGCCACCTCCCGGCGGAGTTCCTGCCGCTGATCTGTCTCCCTTTCCTGTCTGTGAGGTGACAGTCGCCACAGAGCCGTGTCCGGTGGGTTCAGATGGCCGCTCTGTGGCTTCAGACGCAGAGTGTGTTCTCTGTGTTTGCCTGAAACGAGCTTTTATCTTATAGCTCATTAAAACAGGCGCTTTGACCCCTTCAGGGATATGTAGGTTTCCTCCTTGTGTTTGTAGAGTTGGGGTGTGTATTCGTGTCCGCGTTGCGTGTCGCAGCCCAGGGGGGGCCCCCGGTGCAGAGTCTTGGTCCGCTCGGCGTTGCTCTGGCCCGAGCACAGCTTCGAAAGCGTCGTCAGTGAAAGCCCGGGAATCTATTGAAAACGTTCAGCCGGACAAGTGACATTTAGGGTGAGCCCAGGATTGCGCTCTCGTGCCCATCTGATTCCCTCCCGCCACGTTCTCGCCTATAAAGATTTAGGAAGGTGACAATTTTGGCTGACTGTGAGGCGTAGAACGTTTTTATTCGCGACCATCAATGTAAGTTTGGCAAAAGGAACGCCAGCCTTCATGTGCTCAGTGCCTCCCGGGTGAGTTTTAAATCCGAAAGTGGTGTCTTCTGAGTGGTCAGAGGTTAAGTTTTGGCTTAGCTGATTTTTTTTTTTTTTTTTTTTTTTTACATTTTATTGATTTTTTTACAGAGAGGAAGGGAGAGAAATAGAAAGTCAGAAACATTGAAGAGAGAGAAACATCGATCAGCTGCCTCCTGCACGCCCCCCACCGGGGATGTGCCCGCAACCAAGGCACATGCCCTTGACCGGCATCGAACCCGGGACCTTTCAGTCCGCAGGCAGACGCTCTATCCACTGAGCCACACCGGTTTCGGCAGGCCCAGTTGAATTTGAAGGGAGATTTTGGCTGCAGGAATGGGGGACTCCCGTGCACCCGGCCGGCGTTCACCACGCAGCCCCCACTCGGAGAACTGGCTCCGCGGCTCCGTGGGAGGCGGGAGCGGCGTGTGCCCGTCCCGGGAGGCCTGTCCTGGTCCCGGCCCTCACTCGTTAAGCCGGGGTGACAGCCGCGTGTGCCATTTGGGAAACCTTTTCACAGCGGCATTTGGGTCTTTTTGGGGGGGGGCTGTATTTTAGCGATCACATTTATTAGAAGGGTTGGAGGAAAATAAAAATGCCATTTAGCTTAAGAATTTGTGAGCTACGGGCACGTAAACTCATTGCAGGAGCAGAAGAACCCATGGTCGCTTATTAATATCGAACTTACGCAGGTTTCTCTCTCGCGTAGCGTCTACCTTTAAAGACGCAGTCATATAAAGTCGCCCAGTTTCCACACAGGATATGTGCTTTGTTCCAGCCACCTCTCCATGGAGGGGCAACGAGGACACCACCGTCTCCCCGGACAAAGCGTCGGAGTGTTCCGTTCTGTGGGTTCATACGTCTCTCCACACGTTTCTTCCTCCGTTCCTAGAGCAGTCACGTTTCTCCCACGTCTCCCAAGATCATACTTCACTGCTGGTCATGAGCATGTGATGTGCCTCGAAGCTCTCTGTCGTCTCTCGTTTTCACATGAGTCCGCTCCTCCGGGCTGAGCCTGAGCAGACCCGGGGCTCCTCTCCAGGGGGGTAGCTTGTTGCTGGTCCCCATCGTCCGCCCCGTTTCAAACCCTGCGCCCTTTCCCGCCTCTCGCCGTCTCTCTCTCTATTTGGGTCTTAATAGCCAGCTTAAATGTGTCAGAAAACCACATTAAACAAATTTTTTAAATGCATTTTTTATGCATTTAGTATCTTTGCAATCAGGGGGGTAACGTGGGTGAGTAATGGCCAGAGGGACCGGTTGTGTTAAGTCTCTTGATGGCCTTTGGGGCTAAGGGGCCTGGGAAATACCCAAACGCAGTTCGGTGCAGGACTTCAGTATCCACTCACCCCGAAACCCTGAGTGGCTGGAGACCGGGGTTCTGGCTGAGAAACGGAAGGCACGTGCAGGATTGGCCGTCACGCTCGCAGAGCCTGTTTACATGTGGCCCGGGAAGGGGGCTCTGGGAGGCAGTCGCCACTCGCTCAGGACGCGTGGCCAGGAGGAACGAGTGACCGCCGTCCACGACGGGATTCCGCCGTGCGCCTGTCCTGATGGTCGAACCCCCGTGTTCGCCTCGGGCCGAGGGTTTGCTCTTCATCACCGCGCTAGTCGCTTCCTGTGGACTGAGCGTGGGGGGCCCCTCTGGCCCCGGGGAAGCTGCGAGCCGGCTGTTCCCAGCTGCGTCTCCGAGCCCCACGAGCCACGTTGGAGTGTCGCTGGTTGTCTGCTGCTCAGCAGGATGCCCGGCCGCGCCTCGCCCCCGGGGGCCATTTGCTGATGTGAAATTAATGGCTCCGTTGGGGTGTTCACGTTTAATATCTCTAACCAGCAAGCACAGGATCTTCTCTTCGTGTCCTTTATATGGTCCCCTTATTGTTCATTAATGGGGGGATAGAAAGCGTGACATTTTCTAAGGTGTTTCAGTGGACAACCAATATAGGTAACATTTTGTAGAAATACCTGTAAATTCAGTTGTAAGTAAAGAGGGTCTTTCCCTCCTCGAAAAAGCACGTTAAACACACTCGCCTCTCCGCACACAGACGCCTGTAAAAGTGACAGGTGGTATGGGAGACATGGTCATGCCTGGTGTCCCAGGACAATCATGGCCGTTGGTTTTCATCCTTGAGAGTGTTTTTCCGCGGACAGTAAGCTACATGGCCATCACACGTTCACTAGTAGCCGGTGAAGTCCGGTGAATACAGCACAGCTGCCACAGGTCACACAATGCACGCGGCGTTCGAGTGGATTAGAGGAGACTGGGAGCTGTCAGGATTTGACAGCCTACAACTCTGCAGTGGCGGGCAGAACCAGCAACTTCCTGGTGTGTGCTGAGGAGGATGGGTGCCAGGTAGCGATGCCCCAGAGCGGCTGGTAACCTGGAGCGAGACACTGACCGCAGCAAACATTTGTTGAGTGCCTACTGTGTGCCTGGTGCCATGCGCGGCGCTGGGGAACAGCAGTGAACAGGAGAAAGCCGGCTCTCGGAGCTACAGGGATTTCCAGTTCGTCTTCCTGGCCAGCCCACACAGCAGATTGCTGAAAAGCCTTCCTTTTGCTTGGTGACCAGAGATGTAAGCTCTGTGTCTGAGGTCTGCACCTTCTCTCCAGCCTCACACGCTAACGTGCTTCTTCATGGACCATGTGTCCAGGGGGGTGTTTCTGTGTGGGAGCAGCTGGAAGGACTTGTGATTCATGGGGTGAGCTCGGTCTGTACCATCGTTCGTGCCCAAGCCCCGCTTACTAATAGTTCCTTCAGAGAGACAGTCAGAAGTCCACTGTTGGTTTATTTCTGCAACCATGCACATTACTGGGTAGTTACCAGGGGTGCTGCTATAGTTAAAGCCACTTACCCAGCCGGAACCGGTTTGGCTCAGTGGATAGAGCATTGGCCTGCGGACTGAAAGGTCCCGGGTTCGATTCCGGTCAAGGACATGTACCTTGGCTGCGGGCACATCCTCAGTAGGAAGTGTGCAGGAGACAGCTGATTGATGTTTCTGTCTTTCTATCCCTCTCCCTTCCTCACTGTTAAAAATCAATAAAATATTAAAAATAAAGCCATTTACCCAGAATGCTTCTTTGCTCTGAAACAGCTTAGTAAAAACCAGGAAGCGCCGATCAACATCCCAGAGTGGCTGAAGCAGTTGGGACCAGGTCTGTTTTGGACCTGGGCAGGGAGGACATGATCAGACAGGCGGGTCCCGGGTCTTGTCAGAGCCATAGGCCCCCCTCGGCGTTGGTGGGTGTTGTGTGTGTGTTTGTGGCAGAGTGTGGGCTGTGGCCTGCGGGGCCAGCTTAAAGGAGAAGCCCGTGTCTTCACCGGAGAGTGAACTCAGGTTCGAATCTCAGCCCTGTCAGAGAGTCTTGGACTTTGGGTGTTTTCCTCAGCCTCTGTTGGGGTTTTCCTCTCTTCTCCATGACCAGCGTGGAGAGAGAAAGAGGGTCCAGTTACTGAGTAGAGGAGCTGGGGATTGAGAAATAATAGAAAAGAATAGACACAGAAGTAGAAATAAAGCTGGGGCTGGGTGGAATCTCTGCTCTCTGATGGAGAGACAGGGAATCCCAACCCAAACGAGGTGTGTTTGTTTATACTAAAACAGAAAAGGGGTTTCATATGAGAAGACTCAAAATCAAAGGAGCTTAAGTGGGCCAGGCCCCACTCATTCCCTCATTCCCAGGGCTCTGCTAAATCTACAGTTCAAGAGCCTTCCCCCCAACATCTGAAGCAAATTAAAGTCAGTACTGAGTAACGCATCCAGTCCTTTTTGTGGATGCATTTTCCAAGAAGTGGCTTTGCCTGGCGCCTTGGATTCAGCTGACACTGATTTTAAAAAATGCTCAGGGGCCGGCCCTCTACAGACCCCATAGTAAGAGAGGAAGCTGACAGGTGTCCTGGGAGAGGAGAAAGCCCACCACCCAGTCCGCAGCTAGCCGGCGTCTGGCTCAGAGGCAGCAGCACGAAGCAGTAGCTGCTGGTGGCTTTTGCGTTGGGAGATCAGACAGAAAACTCTCTGAAGAGCAGGAATAGCGAGCCACGGGTCTCGGGTCTCCCCG
This sequence comes from Antrozous pallidus, assembly GCA_027563665.1. NCBI lineage: Eukaryota > Metazoa > Chordata > Mammalia > Chiroptera > Vespertilionidae > Antrozous > Antrozous pallidus. Next base: position 98,176,477 of record CM050517.1, read on the forward strand.
TGTCCAGGCGCAGCCTGCAGACGGAGTGGGATTTATGCATCATGTGTCATCGTGGTCCTGAAAAATGACCTTACGTGGAACATCCCACGTGTCAGCGTCGTGGGTAACAGATTTCTCGATGACGGTCGACAGCAAGGCATCTGTTCTCGTTCCAAGCCAGTGCTCGAGTGTAAACACAATGGAAATTCACATTTCACTGTGAAGCCTGATTTTTTCTTTTCTGGCGGGTTTTCAGGAAACCCGCATTTCATTTTTTATTCAGGCGTTAGGGGCCTGGCGCACGGAATTGTGCAAGGGGCTCAGCTCTCACAGCTGCGGAGGCTCACCTCGGCTCTTGCAGCCCCGGCTTCGTCCGGAGGGACGTCCGGAAGCTCGTTCGGCTGACCAGTCTAATTAGCATATTATGCTCTTCCATTATAGAAAGGAGGGTCGCGGCTGTGGCCTTGGCTTTTCTGTGTGTGTAGGACGCCGAGGACCATTTTTTCTTCTCTCACCACCAAATGGCTTTTGGAATGTGCACTGCTTGATGTTTTTTTTTTTTTCATTTGCAAACACTTTGAAGTTCTTCCAGCATAATTAAGAAAGTCTGTTTCTGCTGAGTGAAAACAATAGCAAGTCTGCTTTACTTGCGACTAAGTGGCTCCCATCCCGTGTGGCTCCGTGGTTGAGCGCTGACCTATGGCCAGGCGGTCACGGTTCCATTCCCAGTCAGGGCACAGGCCCAGGCTTTGAATTCGGTTCCCCAGTGGGAGTCATGTGGGAGGCAGCCAATCAATGATTCTCACCGTTGATGTTTTATCTTTCTACCCTCTCCCTTCCTCTCTGAAATCAATTATTTATGCGCGCGCACACACACACACACACACACACACACACTAGAGCCCGATGCATGAAAATTCATGCACTTAAGGGAGGGTCCCTCAGCCAGGCCTGCCCCCTCTCACAGTCTGGGATCCCTCAGAGGTGGGAGGTGATTCGGCAATCAGGGGAAGGTGACGCCCCATCACACCCCTGCTGCTGCCACTGCCAGCAGCGCAAGCCTCAACCGGTCCTGGTTACCTGTGCCTCTGGGGGCCTGGGGGGGCTGGGGGGCTGAGGGGACTGGGGAATGCCAGAGGCAGGTGCATGGCAAGGGTGGGCCTGGCCTTGCTGAGTGCCTGCCACCCTGGTGGGGCTGAAGGGACTGGGTGTTGCCATCTTTAAGGGTGTGGCAGTCAATTAGCATATTCCTTCCTTATTGGCTGTGAATGCTGCCATCTTTGAGGATAGCGAAGTCAATTAGCACATTCCCTCTTTATTGGATAGGATATATATATTTTTTAATTTTTATTTTTTTAAGAAACGAAGTGCAGAGTTGGTTTCATATAAAATGGGCGTGATTACGTCATGCGAAAACAGGGGCCCTTGAGGTCAATCTGATTCGAATCCCGTGCCTGCCGTGGGTTGGCATTGAGATGACGGGGAAGACACTCATGGGCTATGCCTGATGTCCCCAGTGTGGGACGGGCATGCCCCAGCCAGCATTCCTCAGACTTCCCAGAGTGCCGTGGGGGGTGCAGGAGGCCTGCCTGTCAGTCGAGCACAGGCCTGCTCTGTACTCAGTAC